>OX393571.1:14067929-14291448 GCA_947652115.1 Blastomussa wellsi
GATGGAATTTCTTCATTTCTGAGTAATTTTGATCAAGAGCAGATAGAAAAAGCTAGAAATAATCAGCTCGCTTTCGAAAAAGAGCTATTTGAGAAGAAGCTTCAATACACCAAAGAGCTCAAAAACGTGGACTCGCCGGATCAAGCGGCCGCGGGAAGTCAAAATGGTAAACAAAGTGCTGCGTCAGCGAAGTTACCGAAGCTTACTATTACAAAGTTCAATGGAACTAATCTTGATTGGAATCGTTTTTGGGGCCAATTCACCGAGGGAATAGACAAGTCCGAAATGGCTGCTATCACTAAATTTTCCTATCTCAAGGAATTTGTCGATCCTAAGGTCAGAAAAGGCATCGATGGGCTGCCGTTTACCGCCGAGGGCTATGAGAAGGCGAAGGCTATTTTGATCGAGCGTTACGGAAATGTCAGCGAAGTAGTCAAAGCCTACGTTAAGGACATTTTGGATTTGCCGAAGATCAATGGAAGCCAGCCTCGGAAAATTCATCATTTTTACGAAAGATTGCTGTACGACGTTCAATCTCTCGAGACCATGGGGAAGCTAAGTTTGGTGAATGGAAACGTGGCTCTAACGATCGATAAACTTTCTGGAATTCGTGGAGATTTGGTGCGGAACGATGAAGATTGGCAAAGTTGGGATTTCCTTAAACTGTGTGACGCGTTAAAGTCGTGGACTCGCCGGAATCCAGTGGATTTTGATGAACCGCAGTCGTTCAAACATGATCGCACGCCCTCGCGAAATTACCATACAAAGCAGCAGGACGCCAAGACACGTGGTTGTGTTTACTGTGAAGATAGCTCGCACAGGAGTTCGGAATGTACACGCGTTGTTGGTTGCGACGAGAGGAAGAAATTTCTGGCTGAAAACAAACTTTGTTTTAACTGTGCTTGCCCAAAACATAGGGCTGCTGAGTGTGCAAGCAAGACGAGATGCAATTTATGCTCCAGGAAGCACCACACCTCCATCTGTCCTGATCAACAACCTAAGGCAGACAGCGTGTTGTCTTCTGTCGATGCTGAGAAAGTGGTTTACCCTGTTGTAGTGATTAAGGTTGGTGGTATTGAATGTCGTGCATTGTTGGATTCTGGTTCGTCTAGTTGTTATGCTTCAGCCAAACTTCTGGATATGCTTGGACAGAAGCCAACAGAGATTAAGCCTAAGAGAGTTGAGATGCTTATGGCTTCAACCACAGCGAGAATGGAAGTTTTTAAGACCACTGTTTCGTCAAGGTCTGGTGATTACCGTTTAGATGTCAATCTCACCAAGGTCAATAGAGGAGAGCTCCTTAGCCTGGAAAATCCCCAATACCAACAGTTGACTAACACTTACCCCCATTTAAAGGATGTGAAAATGGATGATACGGATACCAAGCCATTGTTGCCAGTTCATGTTATCTTGGGTGCTGGAGTGTATGCTCGCATTAAAACTGATACTCGACCAAGGATTGGTAACCAAGGGGAACCTGTAGCTGAGCGCACCAAATTGGGATGGGTTATTCTTTCTCCAGGAGAGGAGATTGATACTACACACATGCTTCTTACCCAAACTAGCCAAGTGGACTATGAGGAACTATGCAAGTTAGACGTGTTAGGACTTGCCGACACGCCGCAACATGACCAAGGTGAAGTGTACAGAGAATTTCGTGAGCAGTTATCGCGCAGTGAAAAGGGATGGTATGAAGCGGCCTTGCCATGGAAAGGCAACCACCCTCCTCTACCTTCAAATGAGTATGGAAGTCTTCGCCGCCTGGAGAATTTGAAGCAGAAATTGAAACGGACCGGGTTGGAACAGGCCTACAGCGAGATCATCGAAGAACAGAAAGCTGAAGGGATTGTGGAAACAGCTGATCAGCCAGCTCAGGGAGTGGAGTGCTACATCCCCCATAAACCTGTTGTCAGGGAAGATGCCGCAACAACCAAAGTACGCGCAGTGTATGATGCATCTGCTAGAGCCTACCCTAATGCTGTGTCCTTGAATGATTGCTTGTATCAAGGCCCCCCTCTTCAAAATAAATTGTGGAATGTCCTTGTCCGGTCACGCATGCACCCTGTGGCATTTGTAGGAGATTTAAAGAAGGCGTTTTTGCAAGTAAGAATTAGACAAGCTGACCGTGATACTCTGCGGTTTCATTGGAGGCAGGGAGAACAATTGAACATTGAGACATTGCGATTCACAAGAGCTTTATTTGGCCTAGCGCCATCTCCCTTTCTTCTTGGTGGTGTAATTGAGTGCCACCTGGACACCTGGAAAGAACGTGAAGAAGTTGTGATAGCTGAGCTGCGAGAAAGTCTATATGTGGATGACCTGCTAAGTGGTGGAGCAACAGTGGAAGAAGCCAAGGAGCTGAAGGAAAAAGCCATTGAGATCTTTGAAGACGCAACTTTTACATTGCATAAGTGGCAGTCAAATGAGCCTAGACTAGAAGAGGGTACTGCGTCTTCAGAAGAAGAGGAGACCTTTGCAAAACAGCAGCTTGGAGGGCCCCAGGCAGGAGAATCAAGCCTACTCGGACTGGGATGGAACAAGAAAAGTGATGAGGTCATTGTATCTTTCCCTGACTGGGAAGCAGCCCCAACTAAGAGAGGTGTTCTTCGCAAGCTTGCAAGTATCTATGACCCCTTAGGCTTAGTTTCGCCAGTGACTCTGGTTGGGAAGTGTTTGTATCGTGCTGTATGTTGTGAAAAGTTGGCATGGGATGCGGAGTTGACAGGCAGGCTGAAACTCAAGTGGCAGCGGTGGGAACAGAGTCTACCCAAACAGATATCTGTAAGTCGTGCTCTCGCTGACCACAGGGAACCCATCCATGAAATTCATTTGCATGGCTTTGGAGATGCAAGTAGCTGTGGTGTAGGTGTGGCCGTGTATGCAATCGTTAAACAAGAATCTGGGACAACTCAACGGCTCCTAGCAGCGAAAGCCAGGCTCGCCAAACAGGGTTTAACGATCCCCCGACTTGAGCTAGTAGCGGCGCATATGGTGACAAATGTGTTGGTTAACGTGAGAGACGCATTGAAGGGTTTTCCTGTTGTAACCCTAAATGGTTGGCTGGATAGCTTAGTTGCTCTCTTTTGGATAAGTGGTGGTGGGCAGTATAAGCAGTTCGTGGAAAATAGGGTGCAGAAGATCCGTGCACATCCAGAGATTACATGGAGGCATGTTCCCACTAAGGAAAATCCAGCTGATGTTGCGAGCAGGGGCGGTGATGTTGAGTTTAGTGAGCTTTGGTGGAAGGGTCCAGACTGGGTGGCGGATTGTGAAAGCTGGCCTCCACAACGTGTCATTCAGCCCTCTGAAGCAAGTACAGCAGAACTGAAAGCTACCAAAGAGTTGTTCAAGGTTGCTGTGGATAAAGCTGACAGGCTGTATGAAGTTCTCGACAAGTTTGAACTAAGGAAAGCTCTGAACATTTGTGCATGGATTACACGGTTTGTGCACAATTCTCGACACTCTGATCAGAAATTGAGAGGTCCCTTGACAACTGAGGAGTTACAGAAACAGCACCTGTTCTGGGTGAAAAGAGCTCAGCAGAGTTGTGAGTTTGAAGATGACCGCCTGCGTCTGAACCTGCAACCTAACCCGGATGGAGTTTTGGAGTGCCGTGGAAGAATACAGGGACTCTATCCTCTATACCTCCCTGACAAGCACTTGTACACTAAGAAGTTAGTACATCGTGAGCACCTGCGCACCTTACACGGGGGAGTGAGCTTAACAATGACAAGTGTAAGAAGTAACCACTGGGTCCCACGCCTAAGAAAGCTAGCAAAGCAAACCATAAGAGCTTGCCAAGGTTGCAAACGATTCCAAGCAGTAGCAGCAGCAAACCCTCCACCTGGCAATCTTCCTGTGGATCGGACACAAGGAACACACCCATTCCAGGTGATTGGTGTCGACTATGCAGGGCCGATCAAACACAAGAAACGTGGAAAGGAAGAAAGCAAGGCGTACATCGTGTTATATGCATGTTCCCTGTGTCGTGCATTGTATTTGGACTTGGTCCCCTCACTGGAAACCAGAGAGTTCATTCTGAGTCTAAAGAAGCTGATTGCCAGAAAAGGACGTCCGCAGATTATATACTCTGATAATGGATCTACATTTGTCGGGGCAGCACAATGGTTGAGGAAAGCTATGTGTGACGAGAAGTTTAACAAGTTCCTTGCTGAGAATAGTATTACGTGGAAGTTTAATCTCAGTCGCGCCCCGTGGTGGGGCGGGCAATTTGAGCGGATGGTTGGATTAGTAAAAAACGCCCTTAACAAGATCATCGGGTACGGTTTCCTGTCATGGGAAGAATTGGAGGAAGTGCTGCTTGACGTTGAAATAACATTGAATAACAGGCCCCTTTGCTACGTGGAGGATGATGTGGCGTTACCGACTCTCACCCCTAATCTCATGATGTTTCCTCAGAGCAACATCTTACCTGATCTGCAACCACACCACATTGATGATGCAGATTTGCGACGAAGAGCCAAACATCTCCGCAAGTGTAAGGATGCCTTATGGAGAAGATGGTCAAGCGAGTACCTCCGTAGCCTGAGGGAGCGGCACAACCTCAAGCATCAAGGCAAACTCTGTACCTTGGCAGTTGGTGATGTAGTGATTGTAAAGTCTGAGGAGAAGAAAAACAGGGGAAAGTGGCCACTCGGCATTGTCCAGGAACTGTATCCAGGAAAGGACGGAGTAGTGAGGGCTGTCAAGTTACGAGCGGGGAAAAACTTCCTTGAAAGACCAGTGCAGCATGTTTATCCTTTGGAACTTTCTTGTGATACATTTGTTCGGGCACAAGCAGAAGAGCTTAATGCTGAGGCGCCTGTATTCCGGCCACGAAGATTGGCCTCCTTGCAAGCAGAAGAGAGGATCCGTCGAATTGCTGAATCAGAGGAGAACTTAGAATAACTTGAACATTCAGAACTTTGAGCGGACAGTAAATCCTTTTTCGTGTAGACATAGGATTTTACTAGTAACTTTCTAAAGTTTTTGTTAACGTTGTTGTTGTTGCCCAGTCTCCTGAAAAGTAGACAACATTATCACATTTGTTGATAATGGGGGGAGAGTGTCGGAGACTGGGCCCGAATATAGTTAGAAATTTGATTGACAGATGTGATTATAACATGTGAGCGCAATCGAGCGTAAAAAACTTTCCTTCGGAGCGTGAGAATTGTGAACTGTGTGAAGTGCTGGGAATAAATCTGTTCAGTTTATCTTGTGACTTGTGACCTTTGTTGGGCAAACTAAACTTTTCAAATTGCTACTGGAGGCATTCCCAACAATGTTTCATTATCAAATCACGCATTTCCAGTCGACATTGATTCAACTAATGTTACTAGTATGCAGTGATCTCGAGGCAACGATATATGTTCAATAAGTTCACGTTTCCGTCGAGTATTTATTGTTCTGCAATGGGACGATTTATCTCCTTCACGAGCAAAGCCGTAAATAAAACGCCGCAGTTTTCTTTAGGTGCGCGCGCTGATGACGCAATAAATCGTGCGCAGTAAGGATGCGCAATGCAATACAGGGGAATGACCTTAAATTTAAATGGTATGCAAGTTAATGTACTTGGGCAAGATTCGTTAGTTTCAAGCCTGGACCAAGCTGGACCAATGCTCCTAGCCAATTTGTGATAAAGAAAGCACAGTTAAGCGCCAATTCCAAAAGCATTATCATCTGAGATCTATGATCATAAGCAAATTTTCTATTAATTCGCTGAATTTTAAACATCGACTCCCCTAAAACGTTTAAGAACTATGCCAAGAACTATGCCAGAAGTTACTAGGTTCTAAAAGAGTAAAAATCTACTAGTTAAAATGTGCTATCATTTTGAAATTGTAAGGCAGCTTTGACTAATGTCATAGCATAAGGTTATGCTCCTCCCAGATCAACTCTTGAAATTATATGGCAAAAATATGCTGTGTTCAGGCTTTCTTGCCTGATTGAACACTACACAATTATGGTTTGGTGAGTTTTGACAGCTTTCCCCCTTTCTTGAATATCAGGATTGACACTGACTAAAGCAAACTTCAATTGAAAATATAAACCAGCATGAAGAATTTAAAAATAAATGAAAAAAATCATTAAATCTTTTTTTTTTATTTTCGTTTCATATGCTTTTACCTTGGCTGTTCTTGTTTTTGTTTCTTTTTCTGCACCAACTGTTATTTATACTTTGAAACTAGTTCTGAACCTACACGCAGTACAGTATTTCATACTTCATGTAACTCTTGTATATGCATTTTGTTTCACTGCCCATGTAACTACTACTTTTTGTAATTTTGTTTTTTTTTTTGTGAGGCATGTGTATGTGTTGTTTATTGAATAAAGAATTAAAAAAACTTTGAGACAAAATTGCATGCGAGGTTTTAGCACGTCCGGCCGAAAACTATACAAGTCAACAAGACAGGATGGTATTCAATGCTGTGAACTTCACAATTAAAACTACTGGAATGAAACGTTCTGTGACATCAACTCAGCTTGTATATGTAGACTGACTGTAATTATTGCTGCTTAGTTTTTGAGCACTTTGTAAGTGATCACATAACAGTCTCTAAAGCGCTCCTCATCAGGGTAAGTGTACAGCTCACGTCGTTCTCTATTCACAAGACTCCATTTTCCTGATTTCTCTAACTCCTCAAACTTGGTGCTGTATCCAAGCTCTGCTGGGTCAAAGGAATCTGCACGAATGGTGAAAATGAACAGACCACCTTCAAATGAAAAAGAATGCTGAATTAGAATGTGCAGTAAATAATTATACCTGCAATGTTTGACCCTTGTGTGAGTTCACTGATCAAATGTGATCCCAAAATGTGGTATAGAAGGTGCTTTTCAGAGGAATGAAAGTGAAAGTACAAGTACATTTTTCTGCATCAGTTGTCTTGTTGTCCCATCTTACAGACTCAGCAGTTAATTGCATCTCTTCCCTCCCTTACAGGGTTTCAGTTGTTGCATCCCTTCCCTCCCTATGGTTTCAGTTGTTGCATTCCTTCCATCCCTCCGACCAGATATGAGATGTGACCGAGCTAAAACGTACTTGACCGGAGACTCTACGGAAATTATTTTCAGCCCTGCTTACAGGGTTTCAGTTGTTGCATTCCTCCCCTCCCTTACAGGGTTTCAGTTGTTGCATTCCTCCCCTCCCTTACAGGGTTTCAGTTGTTGCATTCCTTCCCTCCCTTACAGGGTTTCAGTTGTTGCATTCCTTCCCTCCCTTACAGGGTTTCAGTTGCTGCATCCCTTCCCTCCTTTACTGGGTTTCAGTTGTTGCATTCCTTCCCTCTCTTACAGGGTTTCATTTGTTGCATTCCTTCTCTCCTTTTAGGGTTTCAGTTGTCGCATTCCTTCCCTCCCTTACAGGGTTTCAGTTGTTGCATTCCTTCCCTCCCTTACAGGGTTTCAGTTGCTGCATCCCTTCCCTCCTTTACTGGGTTTCAGTTGTTGCATTCCTTCCCTCTCTTACAGGGTTTCATTTGTTGCATTCCTTCTCTCCTTTTAGGGTTTCAGTTGTCGCATTCCTTCCCTCCCTTACAGGGTTTCATTTGTTGCATTCCTTCTCTCCTTTTAGGGTTTCAGTTGTCGCATTCCTTCCCTCCCTTACAGGGTTTCAGTTGCTGCATTCCTTCCCTCCTTTACTGGGTTTCAGTTGTTGCATTCCTTCCCTCTCTTACAGGGTTTCAGTTGTTGCATTCCACCCCTCCCTTACAGGGTTTCAGTTGTCGCATTCCTTCCCTCCCTTACAGGGTTTCAGTTGTTGCATTCCCTCCCTCCCTTACAGGGTTTCAGTTGCTGCATCCCTTCCCTCCTTTACAGGGTTTCAGTTGTTGCATTCCTTCCCTCCCTTACAGGGTTTCAGTTGTTGCATTCCTTCCCTCCCTTAGAAGGTTTCAGTTGTTGCATTCCTTCTCTCCCTTTTAGGGTTTCAGTTGTCGCATTCCTTCCCCCCTTACAGGGTTTCAGTTGTTGCATTCCCTCCCTCCCTTACAGGGTTTCAGTTGTCGCATTCCTTCCCTCCCTTAAAGTGTTTCCGTTGTTGCATTGTTTCTCTCCCTTGCAGTGTTTCGATTGTTGCGTTCCTTCCCTCCCTTAAAGGGTTTCAGTTGTTGCATCCCTTCCCTCCCTTACACGGTTTCAGTTGTTGCATCCCTTCCCTCCCTTACAGGGTTTCAGCTGTTACATGCCTTCCTTCAGTTACAGCATTTCAGTTGTTGCATCCTTTCCCTCCCTTACAGGGTTTCAGTTGTTGCATCCCTTCCCTCCCTTACACGGTTTCAGCTGTTACATGCCTTCCTTCAGTTACAGCATTTCAGTTGTTGCATCCTTTCCCTCCCTTACAGGGTTTCAGTTGTTGCATTCCTTCCCTCCCTTACAGGGTTTCAGTTGTTGCATCCCTTTCCTCCCTTACAGGGTTTCAGTTGTTGCATCCCTTCCCTCCTTTACAGGGTTTCAGTTGTTGCATCCCTTCCCTCCTTTACAGGGTTTCAGTTGTTGCATCCCTTCCCTCCTTTACAGGGTTTCAGTTGTTGCATCCCTTCCCTCCTTTACAGGGTTTCAGTTGTTGCATCCCTTCCCTCCCTTACACGGTTTCAGTTGTTGCATCCCTTTCCTCCTTTACAGGGTTTCAGTTGTTGCATCCCTTCCCTCCCTTACACGGTTTCAGCTGTTACATGCCTTCCTTCAGTTACAGCATTTCAGTTGTTGCATCCCTTCCCTCCTTTACAGGGTTTCAGTTGTTGCATCCCTTCCCTCCCTTACAGGGTTTCAGTTGTTGCATCCCTTCCCTCCTTTACACGGTTTCAGTTGTTGCATCCCTTCCCTCCCTTACACGGTTTCAGCTGTTACATGCCTTCCTTCAGTTACAGCATTTCAGTTGTTGCATCCCTTCCCTCCCTTACAGGGTTTCAGTTGTTGCATCCCTTCCCTCCCTTACAGGGTTTCAGTTGTTGCATCCCTTCCCTCCTTTACAGGGTTTCAGTTGTTGCATCCCTTCCCTCCTTTACAGGGTTTCAGTTGTTGCATTCCTCCCCTCCCTTACAGGGTTTCAGTTGTTGCATTCCTCCCCTCCCTTACAGGGTTTCAGTTGTTGCATCCCTTCCCTCCTTTACAGGGTTTCAGTTGTTGCATCCCTTTCCTCCCTTACAGGGTTTCAGTTGTTGCATCCCTTTCCTCCCTTACAGGGTTTCAGTTGTTGCATCCCTTTCCTCCCTTACAGGGTTTCAGTTGTTGCATCCCTTTCCTCCTTTACAGGGTTTCAGTTGTTGCGTTCCTTCCCTCCCTTACAGGGTTTCAGTTGTTGCATCCCTTTCCTCCCTTACAGGGTTTCAGTTGTTGCATCCCTTCCCTCCTTTACAGGGTTTCAGTTGTTGCATCCCTTTCCTCCTTTACAGGGTTTCAGTTGTTGCATCCCTTCCCTCCCTTACAGGGATTAAGTTGTTGCATCCTTTCCCTCCCTTACAGCTCTGCGCACCTTTACTGGGCTAGCTCGGTTTGCCGAGCTCTAACCCACTTTAGGAACGAAGTGAGCAAGCTAGCAGGCAATGTAAGAATAGCACATTGCCATGTCCCTGAAAACCTCCTTGGAAACCCCACATAATATTGGTGAATACTTTGCCAAAATTCCATTTATCCTCATTGTGGTTTTGCTTCAAAGTGGTTGTTTGAGCAGCTTAGTGGGTTGCTTTGAAGTTTCAGGTAGCTTAGCTATACAGTTAACTGGTGGATCACTTTCCTCTGACAAGAAATTTAATCATGAGTAAGTGCTGGCCCGGTAAGGCAGGCTGGCTGGGCAAATGCAATTACATGGAAAACTCACAGCCCAGTTAGCCAGGATCCTGGCAACAAGACACTGAGATCTCAGCAAAACGGATTCACTTGGTCATCATGTAATCACATTGCATTCAACAAATGTGCATAGATCTCAGCAACCCAGTCTGGCTGATGTAATCAGGCCTATTCTCACCTGGTCTAACATGACGTATGCACTCATCCAATGCTACAGGCTTTGCTTGTCCATAAACAATGGTCCCTGCACACAATGTGACATCATACTCAGCAGTCTGTATTTGCTCTATGCGAATGTCACTCAAAGGAGCACAAATGAGCCGCTTGTAAACATTCTTCCTCTTTGCTATGTCTAACATTTTCTGTGAGATGTCCACGCCATCAATGTTTGTATAGCCTTGTTTGACCAACATCTCTCCTATAATTCCAGTACCAGCGCCAGCGTCAAGGATTTTGATGTTCTTACTTGCATCTGGGAACACATCTTTAGACTGCCTGGCTTTGTTGAAAGCTTCTACACATAGGATGTGAGCTTTGTAGCCATGTTTGTTTGTATCCTAAACACAAAAAAACAGTTTACCTTTTAACTCCTATGCATGAGGTGCAAATCTCATGCCTGTTCACTAAATTCTCACACCCTGCTGAAAAATTTGATTGGAGCTATTAGAGCCTTAACTGGCAAAGTTGGGCAGGGTTGTCCCTAACCACCAGCAGCCGGCAGAATTAACCAGTTACTTGGGTTGTTTGTGCCGCCATAACACAGCTATTCACTGCCTAAAAACGATAGGATACATGTATCTCGAAAACTCTGCAGAAAACACAACAGTTACAGTGGTAGAGTGCCGGACTGTTGTGCAGAACGTCTCGGGTTCAAGACCCAGACCGGACCAATGTTCAGGGTCTTAAAATAACTGCGGAGAATGTGCTGCCTTTGCAATGACATCTGCAAATGGTTAGACATTCTAGTCTTCTCGGATAAGGACGAAAAACTGTAGGTCCCGTCTTCTGCATCTTTAGTGTTACGGCATGCAGGGGACGCACTTCTCGCAAAGAGTAGGAAACGAGGTTCCCGGTGTTGTGGTCTGGCCTGGTATCACGGGTTGGTGCTTAACATAGGAATAACCTCACTGCACCTTTCCCCCTTGGACAGACTTGTCCAAGAAAAATGAGTACGAGTATGAGTACGATTATGAACACCACACGTTCCACCAATGTAGTCGTCATTGAAAATCAAAGAAAAGATGAAAAATCAACAGCAAATTGACGGGAAAATGCGACATTCAGTTACGACTTTGTGCCAGTATTTCATATTCTTTATTTCCTTTCACCTTCCAAATCTTTCACAGTGCTGATAATATTTTGAATAAAGAGGAGGCTTCAGTGCATTTAGTGGGCTTTCTCTGCAAGTGCACATCTTTTGTTGCCAGGTTTCCGCTCTGAAGTGGCAGCAACAATCCCTGCTGTCGTTTCATTTTATCACCTCTGTCCATTGAAAATTAAAAAAGTCACAAAGGAAAAGAACTAAAAATAACTTTAGAAGCAAGAAATATTACTCACATTTCAGATTTCGAAGACAGACCGATTAGCAGTAGCTCACATGTAGTGAAGGCAAATGTAGCTTGCGTTTTTCAAAAAATCCAGACATGTTGAATGAAATTTTGAGAATTATCATAGCCCTTCAGTCACACCATTGTAAATACTGAGTTTTATAAACCAGGAGAAAAGAAACTGCAGCAATTTGGTCAAGACGTAACAAGACCACGGATGTACTAAGCATCAGCAAATACATCCCTTTAAAGAACAGCCTTGATTCACTGTGATTTCTTTACTGGTTTGAAAAGTTCTTTTATCTTATGTGCTCAAAACTAGGGAAAACACTGAACACTGGCACAAATATATGAATATTAATCACCATCCGGCTACTTTCAATTTTCTGCCTGCTACTACAAAAAGTTGTGGACAACCATGCTTTGGTGAAGAGAGACACTAATGTACTCTGACAGTAAAGTGTCTTGCCCAAGAACATAACGCAGTGCCCAGCTCACCAGCCAGGGCTCGATCTTGGACCGTCAGATCCAGAGTCCAGTGCACTAACCGTTAGGCTACCGCGCCTTCCACTAGTCAAGGCTGTATTACCCTAATTTTGCAAAGAGATGCGAGAAAGGATTTCTCACAACTCGGCGTGAACAGGCATGAGATTGTGCTTTAACCCATTGGCTCCTACATCAGTCATAACTGGCTGTGACAGACGTTGGCCTTTGTTCAGCTTCTGACATCATCAGCTTTGACCAAAACAGGAATCCCATTCCAGTTCTGCAGGAGGGAAAGAGCTTCCCAATGACACCCAGATGTTGATTGGGCTAATGGAGCTTGAAATATGCACGAAAATGCTTAGAAATTTCCATCAAAAACTAGGAGGAAAATTTCCCTTACTTACCCACAGCCAGTGGCGAATCTAGGGGAGCCCCTCCCCCCTTTATTGGCAGATATTTTAAGGCCCTACCCCCTTAGAAAGAAGTCTGGATCCGCCACTGCCCTTGGCTACTCCATGTTAAGTATTTCCCGTCTTGATGCTTCTTGGAAGTTCATGAACCGAAAGCAAGCCCAGTAAAAGGCCAACAAATGCATAAAAGATTCGAAAAAAGGAGAAGGGAAAAGCGAAAATAAAGAAAACAAAAATCCTGAAGAGGTGGGTCACTTTCTCATCCAAAAATTTTGATTTGTGCACATGCCCGAGCTAAAATGTTGTTGAACTGCAATGCTGGTGAAAAACCTGGCATGTTTTTATTTTGCAAATGCATTTTGAGAGACTTGAAGCAGATTTAACCTATAACTGACTAAAAAAATGTTCAAAAAATGTCTAAAAAACACATTTTTTGCAAAAATCTCCAGGAGTCAATGGGTTAAGCTTGAGAATTGGTTGGTATGCATAGTGTAGGCATTAATCAGCTCACCTCTTCATAAGTTGAAGCCCAAGCATCATAGGTGTTTTTGGCATCCTCCTCACTAGAATAACGAAAGAGCTGTGAAGTTGCTTTGTTTTTAACAGTCGTCATGACTGGAGTCTATCTAGGAAGAGATTCAAAATCAAACTTCAATCCAGTTGAAAATTATGTCAATAACATTGACCATACTTTTTTGAGCTAAGCACAAAACTGAGTGGCTGACTAATGGAGAACTGACTAGCAAATTGACTGGCTATGAAAATGCATAATTTAATGAACAGTAATATTCAACAAGCTTGAGTATTCAATGACAGGGACGGCAGAGCCGGGAGGGCTGGGGGGGGGGGCTGCAGCCCCCCCACTTTTTACGACAATGACAATTTTTTGTTTTAGTACAAGGTTCGTATTTACAAAACTTCCAAAATATTGCTGTAGCACAAAAAGTACCTGTCATTTTACACTTATCCAGGTTGTCTTTTTTTAAGAAATATATCATGGAGAACGTTAAAAATACCATTTCCGAGCCTCTAGATTTCAAAAATTTATTTTTCAAATCGGCGCTCTTAATCCTCAAGGTATCAACGCACGCTTTTCATTCAACTAATTTATTCCATTGTTTTCACGTTACCAGGCACCAACCAATAGCGAAGCTCCATCTTTCTGTATATAAACAACACACGACTCACAATTCCTTGATTCGCTCCGACGAAGGGCTAATGCACCAGTCATTGTTAAGCCCCAGGGAGGGGGGGCCGGGCATACCCCAGGGGATTTGACATTTTACCACTTTTTCATGTCAAATTCCCTACCCAGGGAGCAACAGGTGGTGTCAAATATCCCTTCCCTGGGGGGAAATTGCAATAACTGAAGATAACAAATAGACAAATTCGCCACCAACATTATGTTATTTCAGTGACCACCTCTACATAAGATCCTCCGCAATGCAGTGATTGCACTTCCAGTCAACATCATCAGCGCATACAGAGTCTGTGAATCCAACGCAAAACTGGTGATGCCATGCTTGGCATTTGTCACACCCAATCCAGTGGACCACTTTTACGTTCAAGGGTGGTTCCTCTTGCAAACATGTCATACAAGTGCTGTCTTCTTCTCCCTGAAAATGGGAAGCAACTGTTACGTATTAAATTGATTCCCCTTCAACTATTTAGAAATAAAATATGTCTTACATTTTGACGTCTGTCTTTCTGTTTTTGCCCTTTATTCTTTTTCCGGGTTTCTGCTGCCTTTTTAGCCCCTTTCTTCCTATTGTCCTGAACCTCCTTCAAGTGCTGAAACCACATTTTCACCTGTGTAAAATAAAATTACTGATACTGATTCCAAAAATGGTAACAATATTTCCAGGTGATTTGATCAATATCATTCCCATCAGACCTATATTAAAATCATAAGTTATCTGGTCATTTACAATACTGTACTTGCTACAGAAACATTATTAACACAGTATTATTTTGTAACTTGCAGAGTACACACCTTGTCAGGGGGTAGAAGGGTCTTTAAGGAGGCTTGGTCGATTTTGTCCTCATCACCTTCACTGAAAATCTTCTTCAACACCTCAGTAGGGGGTGGAACTAAGGCTACTACAAAGTGTTTTCCTCGTAAACAAGAAGTAAAAATATTGTTCAAATGTGAAAAAAAATATCTTCTGTTTTCCCGCCAAAAACCCTTCGAGATGCACAAATACTCTGGGCAAAATTAAAAGGAGCTAAACCGCTAAAACTTTCATTTAAAACTGTGCCAATCTGCTTAAACTTTAATTTAAAACTGTACTTATCTGTTTGAACTATCATTTTAATAAAACTGTACCAATCTGCTTGAAAAATTTTTAGTGTGCCATTTTTTATTGACACTACCAGTGATCAATCATATCAAAATCTTACCTCCAGTCACAAATTCTTCGAAGTGAGTTGCCACCACTGATTTTCTCTTCACTCTTTTCACGTCCCAAGCTTTGAATAGCGGCATTTTAAAACCAAATAAAGCCAACAGTACACGATCCGCGAGAAGTCAAGTTGATTCGCGACGAGTCAGATGGCAAAGGCCGAACACAGCGACCTCAAGTAGTGATGGGTAATATTTTCAAAATGGCGGACTAGATTCCAGGCTCTTTTGAGATTTTGTCAAACTCCCCCACCCACGGGACGTTGTGTTATGTCAAATGTTTTATTATTCCCCACCCACGGGAAAGGGATAAATGACAAATCCCCGAGGTATGCCCGGCCCCCCTCCCCTGGGGCTTAACATTGACTGGTGCATAACGCTCGAAACGTCAGCTCTTGCAATTGAATCTCTTTACGGTGGCCAATTGACATTATCAACCCAGTTGATAAAACCAAATTATATTGTAGTTGATGAAGATGATTTTTCCGATTTATTCATACAAATACAGTGTTTGGAGTTTTTTTTGCATTGCGTGACACGATATTCACGAATAACAAAGTTGCAGTCAGTGTTTAGAAAACCGCAGACTGTGCACTGCACTGATTAATTATCAGCCAAAACATTAGAAACTCGGCAAGTAGTAGCAGTAGCCAAATAATGACAAACCTCAAGACGAGAATGACAAATATAATTTCCTTGTCGCCCAACAAATGTAAACAAACTAACGCAGCAAACGCACATGCAAGCTAAAATGAAAACAAAAGACTGTCACGACACCAATCGAAATCTGCTGTTATATATTCGCACCAGGAGTTGTACAATCTTCGCTACAAGGTTCTTCTTGCATAACAATAAGGCTGATTTGAACAGTAGGGCGTCACAACTCTGTACGCGGACAGAAGTTGTATCTCCAATGAAAAGCAGCTGAGTTTTATAATGAGATATGTTGCTTCATCTGTTTCCTTGAAAACACACCAACAGTAGGCAGGCTTCTGATGTTCTGCCCAGTAATGGATCCTTCCGAGAAGGTTGCTCTGAATGAGCTTTGATTATATCATAGGCACGCTTCTGCATTTGTTAGATTTCGACCCATAAAATCTCGCTCATGACCGGATTAGGACTGCGTTCTATGAACGCAATAACCGGTATACGAGTTTTTTCGACAGCGTCTCATATTGATAAAAGTTTAATTAATCTATCAGCTGCATTTTGTTGAAATCATGTCTACAACATTCCAACTTCAGCATGAAAAACACGCGTGAGAAAAAGAGAAATTGCGAAACTGCTCGTTGGTGAGACAAGCGATACTGGCGGTGTTCGTATTTACACAATCGATTAAGCATTCTTATCTTACCTCAGAGCTCCACCGGAAAACAAAGCTTAGGGCGTCTGGGTTCACTTTTCCTGCTCTAGAGCCAAATCTAAATTCCTGATTTCAAGGTATTCCGGGTGCTTTGCCTCTGGGCCTTTGTCACGCGTCATGTGTGTCACGGAAATCCGGAGGCGTGAAACAAAAGCCGGAAATCCGTCGGTGTTCGGAGGAATGAACGGCGGAGCCGGGGGGGGCTGGGCTTCAGCCCCCACACTTTTTACGACAATGGCAATTTTTTGTTTACTACAAGGTTCGTATTTACAAAACGTCCAAAATATTGCTGTAGCACAAAAAGTACCTGTCATTTTACACTTATCCAGGTTGTCTTATTTTAAGAAATACATCATGGAGAACGTTGAAAATACCATTTCCGAGTCTCTCGATTTCAACGTTATTCGATTGTTTTGATGTCAGCGTTTTCAAAAAGTTCCGTTTTCGCCGTCCACACTAACACACCTAGCCAGCGTTTTCAAATTTATCCACTTTGGAAAGCGTTTTCAAAACGTTCCGTTTACGGTGACCAAAAACGCCGTTTTAGTGTGGACGGAAGGCCAATCCGGAGAAAAAAAAGTTGCGTTTTCAAATTTACCGGATTGGTGTGGACGCAGCCTGAGACGTTCCCATCATCCCTGGTTCTCATGTTTTGCCATGCTCATAGTCAGTTGGGGCGAGCGAAAGTCTAAACGATTTTTCATGTTTTGCGGGAAACCCGTAATTCCCGTTCCGCTTGAAAAGGGTAATACAGTTTCCACTTTATTGTTATGCATTTCAGACTTAAATTTTTCAGAGGACCCTCCTGAAAAAACATCCTTTAGGTGATTGGAAGCCTCCTCTTACAAATAATATTTTAACTGAACTGCAAATGTTTACATTCGCATTTTCACTACTTTCTAAAAATCAACGCAACTGTAAAATGTAAAATTTGAGAAATCAAAAAGAAATATTGGAATTAGAATTTGCAGATGGGCACCAAAATAGTTCACCGGTAACCTGGGGTGCTTTTGCGCGGTGGTGTGAACTATCTGTTGGTGTTCCAAAAATGTTTTCTTCGAACCCTTCTTTATAATGGAAATTCAGGTATATCCATGTTCATTTAATGCGCTGAGCTGAGTTTCTGCGCCTTCACCACTGGCTGATCTAGGGAAGGGGCCCGGGCGACCCCCCCCCCCCCCCCTTATTGGCGAAAATTTTAAGGGCCGGAAAATTTTTCGGGCTCCCACCTAAAAGGCCCCCCACTGATCACTTCGGTTTGCTGTCTATCACACATTCCTTTTTAGTTTTCACCGCAAGTGTACTAGTGTTGTAAAAAGTCGACTAGCCTGATTCCTGTCTGTCGTTTACTTCACTGTGGTTGCGCTGGTGAACTCCAGTACACTACACCTCGTGCCTGCCGTGGTGGGAACGCGACAACGCTTGACTCTTCGACATGGGATGAATGCGCCCGAAAGGTGATATGCTATCCCTTTCATAGTGGAACATCTTGTTTAAGAAGGTCAAAGGATTGTTATTGGCAAACCTGAAAAAGTTAGGCTAATCTTTTCAAAAATTGTCATCCGTGACAGAGCCCCTTTAATTATCCTATGAAAGTGCCACTTTAAGTGATTCAATTCTACCTGTAACCATCCCCCCCGGGCAGCCCCCGGGATAAGTCCAGCCCTTTCGGCACGGGGGTGGGGAATTGTTTTAAGCGGCCTTGGCCCGAGGGGTGGGGGTGGGGCAAATCCAAAGTGCCTTCTCGATGCTCTTCCTAGTTTGCTTATCGGTTGACACGATTGTGTCGTACCGAGCTAAGAGACTGCCTACTTCCAGGGATAATCTGTAAAAATTGTAGCCCACTGGTTAGAGAAGAATAATCTTATAAATTTAAATATGCTTTTGAAGGTTTTCCCTTCCTTTTATTGTTCTGTTCGCTGGCTGCAAGTTCTTTCCTTTCCTATTCTTTCGAGGAAGTGGCGAGACGTACGGGTAAGATTTTTCCTCCAGTTTTCTTTATCAAATGTAATCTTCATGATTTGTTATACTATAAATGTAGTCTCTGTTATTAATGATATATATATAGTCTAAAAAAGCCTTCAAATTCGTGAAAAGATGTGTAACAAGTCGGTCCTTGGTGGTCACTTTCAGAAACGTGTAGGTCTTAAACAAACGTCGTCTTTTGCTATTTTTACAAAAATCAGTATTTTTATCTCGATTTTGTACACAAAATGACGCATAAGTTTGTGGTCGACGAGGAGTCCCGGGGGTGGAGAATCGTCTTTTTCTGTGTGCCCAGGGGTGGGGAATAGACCACTAAAGAAGGTCAAAGTGGCAAATGCCCGGGGTGTGCCCGGGGTATGGTTACATGTAGAATTGAACTGCGCAGTAGTTTATTAACATGATTTACTCCGCGCTTTTGCTTGTAGGTCATAAATAATTTCTAAGGCTTGTCTGGGTGTTATTGATTCTGGATTGAGTAATAAAAGCGCTTTAGTGAGTTCACTTTCAACTTGCAAATCATGCGAAGGAATCGCCACCATTTGCATACTTGATGTAGCTTGAGATTCAGTTGAGTGCTTTATATTCTTTTTCGTTTTCGTTTCCTTTTCTTTCACAAGGTTATCATCTTCCAAAGTGACCTCGAGTATGTTGTCGCTTCCTTCTAAATTTTGTAGAATTTCCCTTGCGCGCATTTCAACTGCTGAAGGAACTCCTGCGAGTTTGGCTACGTCGATGCCAAAGGACTTTCGATCACAACCATGCTAAAGAAAAAAGAAAACCAGATTGGTTTATGTGAATTATATGGCAAAATTTATCGTGCTGGTCGGTGAAGAGACAAAAATTAATCCTAGTTTAAACGAATTTGCGGTGGGCCGGATAGGGATGGAGGGAGGGAACTATTCAAACTTTCAAGCGAGTTAACAGTCGTCCCTAGACTACGAGCAGTCCCTTTTTTTCTTATAATTTGGTTTTATCAACTGGGTTGATAATGTCAATTGGCCACCGTAAAGAGATTCAAGAGGTTTTTTCTTTTTTCTTCCTTTTTTTCTTAGTCCGTCGAGTGCGAAGCGAAAAAAATGTTCGCGCGAAGGGCCTGCTCGTAGTCTAAGTCGTCCCAGACTAAAATGATATCATCTCAGTATGATCAACTGAAGGAAATTGCTGCTTCTGGTATAACTTAAATTTGCATGGACGTTTTAGTGTTTTAATTTCACTTAAAACTTACGATGACTTTATAGGTGAAACTTAACCCATCCTTGGAATGCTTTGCCGTAACATGATAGCTGTCCACACGAGGCAGAATGTAGGCAAGTTTAGCCAGCTGATAGTAGTGTGTAGAGGCTAATGTTCTGCACTGTATGGAGGTGTGAAGATGTTCTATTACCGACCAGGCGATGGACAGACCATCTAGCATGGACGTACCACGGCCTGGGAAGAGAATTTCATACGAACACTTTGGATCACCCACAAATATAATACATGTTTCGTATTCATGTCAAAGGATCTAAGTCACAATATTCTATTTTGAGTAAGTGAGTAATCATTTTTGCGATGAACCAAATACACCTTAAAAAGGAGGAAACTTAAAATAAAAGTTTATCAAGGAAGAAAAACACCAGAGGTGAAACTAAACCAAAAAGGAACAAGGATGGTTAAGGATGGAGAAGACTGAGACGGATTATATATTACAAAAGACGAATTAGAAAAATGTAGCGTAAACTTTTATGGCTGAAACAGAGGCATCACATAGAATGCCCGAACACATGTGTAATAACTATTAATAAAATCTAGCCACAGTATATTGGAATTTCTGAGTTTTGATTTGTTTAGAGGCGTGTTATTCCACGAGCGCGCGTTGGATACAGTTAAAACCCGCATGTATAAGAACCTACATTTTTTACAGTATGCAAAATAGGTTCTTGTATTTTGGGGTTGTTAATGACAATTTAGGCTGAGTAGGTTCTTAATTAGGTTCTTAATTTATATGGGGGAGACAAAGTTGTTGATTACCAGAAAAATAATAAAATTGGGGTTTGTTCCTTCATTATACAACATTTATTCATAACTGAATTGCCATAAGTCTAACAAAACTGACTAAACAATGTATATGTAGTACAGTATTACCCGCAAAAGCATCTTTTCAACAAGAGCTGTATGTGAAAATGTACTAGAACCCTCATATAAGAACCTGCTTATATTTGCTTGGCTACAAAGGTTCTTAAATGGCAAATTTCTGCCAGCAGGTTCTTAAACCACTAGGTTCTTACATGCAGGTTTTTACTGTATGAGAAGTTTATAGCCAACGCGGCGCGTAGCGCGAGTGTTGGATATAAACATCTCATATCCAACAAGCGCGAGCGGGATAATTGTTTTATTAAAAATGCCCAAAAAATATTGTACAAACATTGCGAAAAATGCATTCTTTTACGCGTGCACCCACCATATTTGTAGGTCAATGGAAGATCAATGAGCTCATATACCATTGCCTCTACACCAATCAAAGCTCAGGAAATGCAATATACCATAGCTAGTTTTTAACAATCTCGGATATTCCCCAGCTTTAGCTGGGGCATATTCGGTTACGTGAAATGTTTAGGCCAATCACGCACGCAGAAAAATATTTGATGGATAGTAAGAGCATAATTTATGCATGTACCATGGTGGATCTCAAATATGGCAATTCTTTGGGTGTTTGCGTTTGTTGGATATGTGATGAGACAGTTATAACCAACTTGCATCCCACGTGTGTTCCTAAAATAATTGTTAAATATTGAGCACAGTTTCACAGGATAATTAAGTAGTGTGGTATTATATTACAAACAGCTCTATAATTAACCATAACGTTGAGTAGTTCATACCTACTTCGTCGACAACAACAAAAGAATTGTTAGTGGCCTGTGCTAGAATGAAAGCTGTTTCCAACATCTCTGACATGAACGTTGACTGATGCTGTACAAGGTTATCACTGGCTCCGATCCGCGCAAATACTCGATCAACAACCCCTGAACCATGTATCAAAACAGGAGAAAAAGAAAATTTCCAGGAATCTGAAGACTTTGCCGGGAATTAGGAGACTTAGGAAATTTTTGGGGAAACATGAAGTAATATAATGTAGCTAAAACTTCAGGACGTTTGTGATTTTTTGGGGGGGAATTATGTCTCAAAATTTCGGACGACTTCTCTCATACATAGTACTGCTGAGCCAGCATTTGTAAGAGTTGACACCGTATATAAAAGATGAGGGTGGCCAATAGGATCTGTGCATTCTAGCTATTTTTGATATACTTGAAAAAACATCCTACAGGGGGATTCCGATCTTAACAGTTGGTTTTTTGTACTATCGAGTTTAAGTAGAAACCCATCTCTGTTCTATTGGAAATCCTTGAATCTGATGGGTTCTTAGACTGTTTTCTATTCGCCGATAGAAAACGATCACAGGCACGTTGCTCTTCAAAGGCAAGATATTTCTTGATTTTTGGCTTAAAAATACATAAACTGTTAGCTTTTGGGATACAATCCTTTAGAGCTTCAATTAAAACAATTAGACTACTCAACCGAGCTTTCTATGAGGGATAGTCAACTCGGGCTCATAGTCTAATTGTTAAATAGTACATGCTTAAGAGACAACTAAAGTTGAGTGTGCAGCTCTGTTAGCTATGTTATAAAGACATTTCACTGGTATATTTTGGTCCACAAGATCAAAGACTCCTCGCTGTTCACTCCAACTTTCAATTCCCTTCACTTTCGTACAAACACAGTGAGCAGAATTGGAAAGAAGGAAATATTGGGAAATCTGTTTTTTCTCATCCTAGCCTAGCCTCCCATGCAGGCATTATTAGGGGATGCATTTAACTTTTCCCTGGTCTAGCTAGTCACACTGGTTACAGGTGTTAAAATATCTAAAAAGCACACAAACGTAAAAAGAAATTATGTTTACGGTGGTTACCTATCGTTGCACTTTGAGCTGGAACAAATGACCCAGCCTGCGCGAGAATGGCTATCAAAGCATTTTGACGAAGAAATGTACTCTTGCCTATGGGATTAAAAATATCAGCACTTAGCAATGAAAGTCATTAGTTAAGTTAAGGACGTTCGCGCAAAAATTTTCTACCATTGATTTTTTTCTGAAACTCTCACCACTGTAAGTAACTGATGTCAGAAATGCAAGAAAATTGGGGGTCACCGACTTCGTTTCGGAGATAACATGCCCAGAAGAACACCCTAAATCTGAAAACTTGCGCTTCGTTAGCGGATACGGCTACAGTGTCTGTAAGCACAAAAATATTTCAAATAAATCTTTGAAATGAACGTATCTCTGTCAAGTGTTGTTTAAATGGACCCATAAAGTGAATTTATTCAATTAGTGTGGTTCCTTAAAGAAAACCACATTTCCACTCACCAAACATCCGTAAGATGGCAGGATTCGTTCTCCTGTGGGCAGAAAACTTCAAAATTTTTAAACTTCCCACATTGATTTTTGTTCATTTTCTGACAATCTGCCGAGAATTGTAAATAAAATCAGTTTATGGAAAAAAAGTAGGGGTCACCGAGAATTTAAGAGAGTAAACTACCAGCAAAGCTACGAAACGGCTTCTGGCACTTTGGTTTTCCTCAGCGCGCATGCTCGATGGATGCCGTGGCGTGACAAATTATGTGCGCAGTAACGATGCGCACAAACAATTAGCGCGAACGTCCTTGAGGCTTAGCTAAGAACAAGAAAGTGTGGCAGTGTTCTTTCGGTGTGAGGAAGGTCATGGAGACCTTCGACTCTCACGTGGCTTCCTATGCAGATATTGCTTTGGCTCATCAAAAAGATTGTGTGACGAGTCAAAAGATCGTCTGCATAGCAGGGTACTCTCAAGACGATTCCTTATTCCAAGTTCACAAAATTGAATATAAATCTCAGTCCATATAAAACGGACACTAGCATGCTTATAATCTCCCTTATGGATTCAATTCATTTTCGCTGAGAATGTTTTGTTATGACCTTATATGCTTTTTATGTTCAGTGTAGATTTTGGTTTTTGGGGGGGCGATGTAGCAGCTTTCAACAATTGAAACAATGACTTTGCCTTGAAAACAATAGAAGCTGCTTACAATAACAAACAAAAGTAGTTTTGTATAGCTGCTACACTACCCTTTTTGGGAGGTGCAGTGGCCTCACGGTTAGTGCGCTCGCCTCCGGATCAAGCAGTCCTGGTTTGAGCCGTGGCCAGGGACACTGTGTTGTGTTCTTGGGCAAGACACTTAACTCTCACAGTGCCTCTCTTCACCCAGCTGTATAAATGGGTGCCGCCGAATTTAATGCTGAGGGTAACCCTGTGATGGACTAGCATCCCATCCAGGGGGGAATAGAAATACTCCTAGTCGCTTCGTTCTATGGAAACCGGAGATAAACGCCAGCCTGATGAGCCACTTAGGCTCAAATGTAGACTTAACTTACTTAACAGGTTTTGGTATCATGAGTTTTAGAAGCGTCAGTTCAGTTTGCAAGACAAAATGGTAGCTTTCCTTTTAACCAATCTGCAGTATACGGTGGCCTCAAAATTCCAAACCTCAATCCTAATTCTGAATACTCACTCCGAATTCTAAAAGCTCACTCCGAATTCTAAAACTTCACTCCGAATTAAAAAACCTCACTCCGAATTCTAAAACCTCACTCCGAATTCAAAAACCTCACTCCGTATTCAAAAGCCTCACTCCGAATTCTAAAACCTCACTCCGAATTCAAAAACCCAACTCCGAATTCTAAAACCTCACTCCGAATTCTAAAACTTCACTTCCTTCACTGCCATATAAAGTGGCAAGGGACTGGATCAAGCTATCTAGAAATGCATCATGGGTATAGTTGATGACTTCCGCCATCTCGTTGGGACGAAGCAGCAGGCATGTTTTGCTCAAACTGAGGGGAAAAAATGTGAAGACCGTGACGAGTTTTGCAAGCATTGCGGGCATAATATGGTCAAAGATTGTGACAAAGGTATGTACGTCTTATTTTTCGTACTTTTGTAGCGACAACTCATCAGTCACTGGCCCACTGGCCCACTGTAAAAACACTGTAACAACACCGTCCCCCTCTATCTGTGACGTATCGCTCCCTCGCCTGAGGTTGATGATGTAGAGGGACCAGGGAGGGAACTCACATACTCCAGTACTGCTGATTGTTTTAAACAAATTAAAACAAAACAAAGGTAAGTTAAGTTCAAAATCATGTCTACAGCTTGAGCAAATTATAAAGCAAGAATTTTCAGCCACAGCAAAAATCCCACCAAAACTCAACAACTGATGTCGATTTAGATCTGTTGTGGCCGATGAGTTGTTGCTACAAAAGTACGGAAAATAAGACGTACATACCTTTGTCACAATCTTTGACCATATTATGCCCGCAATGCTTGCAAAACTCGTCACGGTCTTCACATTTTTTCCCCTCAGTTTGAGCAAAAAACTCAGTATTCAGAATTAGGAGTGAGGTTTGGAATTCGGAGTGTCGTTTGGAAATCGGGTGCACTTGTGGGCCACCGTAGCTGTAAGTCTGAAAACGTTTGTGGTGTAAAACAATCATCTTTCATACACAGGCTATCAATGTTGAGGTTACTCTCCAGGAGTCGTTTTAGGGCAAGATTTAAAACACTTACCGCCCATGTTTGGACCAGTCACAATCCAAACGTTTTTCTCACCCAGGTCACAGTCATTACAAACAAAGCTGTTAGGCTGAAGCATGTCTACCACAGGGTGCCGGCCACCTTCCACCACAAATTCATTTTGATTTCCTATAGTGGGCTTAACATAACCTCTTTGTAAAGCGAGCAAGGCTAGAGAAGAAGACACATCTAACTCTGCCAACGACACAGCCATTTGTTTCAAGCTCTCTGCATGTGATGTTACCTGGATTGAACAGGCAAATACAAGTGATCAACAACTATCAACACATTGTCAAGCAGTTCATTATAAAGCAGTTCATTGGTAGGGGACATCAATGTCATGTACACACATGCATATGTGCCTACCAATTCTCAGAACAACGATTACTTGTGTATTTAGAAATACCACTCCCAGTTTTGTAAATGTTATGGTGGGCTAATGGTTAGTGTGCTGGACTCTGGATTGGGGTTCAAGCCCTGATTGGGACACTGTGTTGTGTTCTTGGGCAAGACACTTAACTCTCACAGTGCCTCTCTTCACCCAGGTGTATTAATGGGTACCGGCAAATTTAGCGCTGGGGGTAACCCTGCTATGGACTAGCATGCCATCCAGGCAAAGCTTTGTGCAAAGGTAAGTGACAGTGAGACCCATACTGCCGGAGCTTATCATGGTTTCAGTAGCATTAAGCAGCTAGGAATATTTCTACTCCCTCCTGGATGGGATGCTTGTCCAAAGCAGGGTTACCCCCAGCATTGTTTCACCGGTACCCATTTACACCTGTGTGGAGAGAGGCACTGTGAGAGACAAGTGTCTTGCAGATAACACAGTGCCCCGGTTAGGGCTCAAACCCGGACCGTCCAATCCAGAGTCCAGCGCACTAACCATTAGGCCACCATGCCTCCAACCAGCATCCCATCCATCAGGAGTAGAAATACTCCTAAAAACGTCATGTGATGTTACAGAAATCACAATAAGCTCCCGCCTGATGGGTCACTACACTTGTACACAGACTTTACCGACCTACCTTTAGTTCAGGGTTCGTACTCTTTTGAACTTTCGAAATTCCATGACTTTCCATGACCTTTTCCATGACTCGTCCAAGTTTTCCATGACCTAAATTTGAGCATTTTCTAGGAAATCATCTTTCATTTTGGGTACGTTTTAACGATTTTGTTCACGAAAAAACCTAATTGATTTTGTACTTTTTTAAAAAACATAATTTTCCATGACTTTCCATGACCCACACTTAAATTCCATGACTTTCCAGGCCTCGAAAATGAAATTCTAAAATTCCATGACTTTCCAGGTTTTCCATGACCTGTACGAACCCTGTAGTTGAAAACATTTTTCTCAGACACATTATGTTGTGGTTCAGTTTTATCCTTGGTTCAAACACAGGTGGTTCAATCCTTTCATGCGTTGTTTTCTGTGCCAGTGTTTTGTACACAAGCAACCTGAATTATGCAATTTTTTTTCTGTAAATAAAAATATCAATTTACAGGAAATCTGTCATAGTTGTTATTAGAGACCTTTAGATTCTACGACGAGGACGACTACGAGTACGAGATTTGACACATACTAACAGTGCACATATACAATACGCACATGCTAACAAAATATCCTCACCAAACGGCTCCATTTTCCTTTTTATCATCTGCAATGGTAGCACGGTAATTTTTATTTAAGGAAGCTGGGTTTTCTCGTGATCGCAAATTGATAAACCGCTAACATTTTGATAAGTTGTTTTCGCCACTTCGACATTCTCACTGAAACTCGTAGTGGCGAAAACAAGTTATCAAAATGTTAGTAGTTTTATCATTTTGCGATCAGGAGAAGCCTTACTGCCTTCAATTATAATGACCGTACTAACTTCGCTGCTGATAAAAAGGTTAATAAGGTTTTTTGATGAGGCTATTTTGTTCAGTTAGTATGTGCGAAAAAACTTCAAGTCAAATCTCGTACTCGTAGTCGTCATCGTCGTAGAATCTAAAGGTCTCTATTAATCAATGTTATTTGTACCTGATTACACAGATCTTCTGACAGAGCCTTCTGAACTTGTTCATTTTCTTCTTGTAGAGCTTTTAATTTAGCATTCAGTTCTTGTAGCTTCAAAGTGCTGTAACGAAATTTGCCTGCAGTACTTTCCACCTCAACAAAATCCTTGTTTCCTTCCAGAAGTGTTTTCTTTGCTGCAGGGATTTCCACAACTCTTATGAAAGACTTGTGGTTGTTGATAACAAGACGGGGAATCTTCAGGCTCTCTCTGCAAATCAACATAAAAATCATCAAACAATTTTGAGCAAAGGGAATTACAAGTAAGTTACACTACATTGCACCTTACTGTTTCCACTTAGGATTAGATTTCCTCAACTTTTTAACTATTCAGTCTATTGTCAAATAGCCAATTAAAATGGACAAGTTGTCGCTCATTCTCAAAGTGGGACTTATCAACTTCCCACGAGAGCAAATGACAATTTGGCAATTTCTTTTAAATGTGCTAAGAGCAAATCTGTAACACCACCTTTGAAAGTTCCCACCGGCTCAAATAGAAAGGTTGTCAAAATTAATCAAAAACTTTCTTAAGTGGCAATGGTATGGTGCATAGCATTGTAACTTACAGGTTTAATACTTTGACATCTACATGTAGAAATGTTAGAAAGTCCATTTTAAACCCAAATTAAATTATGTTTCCACTTCACATTTGAGTGCTGACTTAAGCAGTAATTGAGGAATGATTTCTTTGGGAGAGAAATATTCAAGCTGGGTGACTGTGTGAACTCTGTAAAATGCAGTTACATGTAAATGCCCTTTTGAAGAGAGGCTGTTGGCAGGCTTTACAGGGACACATTTCAGTCAGGGTTGTCAATAAGATTTGAAGCATGCGGAGATATTTTGAATGTAGACGGCACTGGGGGCCCTTTTCTTAAGCGTTTTTGTAATGACCACTTTTTTCCCGCATCTCTCCACCAAATTGTAGCCGGCGAAAACGTTTAAGTAGCCAGCGATATCGCCAGTCATCGGCGCTTACTGACAACCCTGTTCAGTGAGCACTGGCTGGTTTGCCAGGATTTGCCACCCATGGAAGGAGTCTTCATCTAGCAGCTGGCTGCCAATAGTGGGTATCTCAGGCACCCAACTTCCATTCAGCACATACTCAGTCATTTTAGACCAAAAAAAAACAAAATCTGACCTCTCATTATCTGACACCTTTTCTCCTAGTACATGTATAAACAATGCTTGCCCTCAAGTAAAAATTTTTTTGCTACAAACAAGTACCTGTAAAGATCCTTCAACTCATCAACTTCTCTTGTGTTCTTGTCAAGCTTTTCCTTGAGCTCGTCAGCTATGTTTGAGTAGCCTTCCATGACACTGTAGTCTGACAGAAGCTCACCGACTGCATTGCTAAGTTCTTTGTACAAACCATCCAGCAGGTTGAAGTCCTTCATTAAGAAGCTCTCAACAACCTGTAGGTTGCCACTAAAGTATGTGTCATAAAGCAGGGAAAGGGCATTCATGTAGATGACTATTGCACTGTGTATGGAACGTAGATCACTCAGATTAGCAGATCTGGTAGCAACCTTTAAAACAGAAAAGGTTCAACAGGGTCAAAGGCTATGAAAACAACAAATAATCCCCATTGGAAAAATTAACCACCTTTTAGCCTTTTTCGTATCACATTCAGATAATTTTGTTATACAAAATTGCTACACAAATACATCCAGGGGGTATATTAAGGCCCAGGCACCGGGCAAATTGAGCGGCTGTGAATGAGACTTAGCCATGATTTAGCCCGGCTGTTTTCATCTTCTCTACTTACTTTCTTTTCTAAGAAAAACTAAAAATGCTCAGCTGAAAAACCCTACTGACTTCCAGCACAAAAACTTAATGAAGCCCCGGTACATCTTGAAAAAATTACTTACAGGGGCGTAGCAACCCATTTTTGGGTTGTTAGCCTTTTCATACCTCGTAAGTGTAGTGCGGCCGGGGAAGGTAAGGGAAGTCAAACAGAATTAAATCAACTAAAAACTAGTTCTATGAAATATTCCAAGAAAAAAGTAAGAAAAGTTTGTATGCCCAGGTTTAGTGGCTTAAAGGGAGCTACACCCCTGACTTATCAGGTGCTCTTACCCTTTGCATTTTACGTTCTATATCTGGGCAGACCTTCAAAGCCTTTTGCAGTTCCTCCGCAAGGTGCCTGTTCATACAAAAAAAGTCAACAGCATCCAACCTCTTTTGAATAACATCAACCTCAGTTGAAGGTGCACACAGCCGGGAATGAAGCAGTCTTTGTCCTGAAGCAGTGGCTGTGTTATTCATCACTCCAAATAGCGTAGCTTTCTTATCCACACCCATCAAGGGCTTTGTCAGTTCCAAAGCTCGTCTTGTATTAGAATCTATTGCCATGTGCGTTTGTTGTGAAAATTTTGAAGGCTGACTTACCAGAGGAGCAACATCTCTTTGAGTGTACGATACAAACTTAAGGAGGGCAGTTCCGGCTGCCATTTCTAAGGATGAAAACTGTGATGAGATTCGCAGGAAGTGAAAAATTTCTGAAACAGTACTTGCTTCACGAGATGAATCCTCCATACTGAACCAATCCAAAGGTACTATGGTGAGGTGATAATCTTTCACATTCTCCAATGGAGAGCTTTTAATATTCATTCCTGTTTTATGATTGTGTTGGACTTGGGAATCTTCCAGGTGCTCCTCCGCCATTAATATCTAGTCAAGTAGAATAGTAAAGAGAAAATGACAAAAGGATATTGATTTTTATTGAACATTTTTCATTTTAAAATGATTTTAAACGTTAACAGTGCTGTATTTTTCCAAAAAACTGGTTGCCCGAACAAAGTTTTAGTTGTCTTGGGCAACCGGGCAACAGCTAATTTCGAGCACTGTATTGATAACAAAGTTTCCCAGGCAATATATCAAATATGAAAGACAGTGTTTCATCAGGATATCCAAACACCGAGAAGCGCAGCACCGATGACGCAAAGCAGAGTACTTTTAACGAACTCCGAGATGTTTGGATAGCCAATGAAACGCTGTCTCGAGTGTTAAATCTTCTCAATCAAATCAAAAACTAAGGAGTAAGCGGAGAAATAAAAACATCAAAATATATGCTAATTAAGATCGTGCATCCAAACCTCCGTCACGGTTATGATTTTCTTTGAAGAATTCTGAAGATTTTCATATTTTTCAGGGTTGTCAATAGGCGCCGGCGACCAGCTTAAACGATTTCGCCGATTACAATTTGGCAGAGATAAGAGGGAAAAAAGCGTTCATTACAAAATCGCTTAAAAAAGGGCCCCCAGTGCTGTCTACTTTCAAAATATCTCCCTGAGTTTTGCCTGAAGGTCATACATTGTCAATTAACAAACACCATAACTGTGCGAGACACAAATATACGAAATTTACACCCCTAGGTGAGATGACGAACGTCACCATCTCTTTCATAATCATAGGAGTCCACCCCACCAGAATACAAGTCACCCATTACACACCTCTGCTGGGTTGACTCTAGATAAGTCTTCCTCTAAGTTCTCAACAGAAGACAGTCCAAGATGGAATTCACCAGTTGACAGATCAAGCCAGGCAAGACCGAGAGATGAGTCTGGACCCTGAGCAATGCTCATCAGATAGTTTGCATCAGGGTTTAATGGCTCAAGGAGTGTACCTGGTGTGACAAGCCGCACAACTTCACGATGGAGTAATCTGGATTTAGATGGTGTTCTAATTCCAACAGAAAAGAATATAGTATGTTGCAACTTGAAAGAAGCGAAAACAAATAAGTTATTGTTGATGTGAAACGATTTTATTTTTCTATCAATAAAATCAAAACATTCATTGAAATGTTTCCAAGATTTCCATCAATCGTACGTCAGGTGGCATTTCACATGAGCGACCAAAAAAGTGTGCAGGCGATAAATACTTTTTCCCTGCACAAATTTGATCAACCGTAACTTACCTTTTTATGTGGGGATTACTAACCAAGGTAGCAGTTAACTATCAAGGGCACGGATGCTGGGTCATGTTGGAGATTTGCAGAAATCCCTGATGCAATTACTATTTGAATAATACACTTAATTACAACTCACTTGTTGGGAAACTGTGGACAAATTGCTAGTTTAAACCCTTGTTGGACAAGTGTTGTCAGCCAACTGTCCAAAGACCTCACAGGGAACCCAGCCATCAATTTGTTCACATTAGGATTTCTTGAGATTCGTAGCGATGTTTTCTCAGCAACTTTCACAGCATCACTACTGTAAATTTCATAAAAGTCACCGACTTGGAAGAGCACAATAAAGTCTGGATATTTTTTCTTGATTAACAAGTACTGCTTTGACAGACCAGGCATTTTGAGACTGTTCTCTGGTGAGGTACTAGAGCTTGTTGCCATCAATTTATTGATGTTCCGGAAAAGTTTTGTTCTGGCAATAAGAAAGAAATCAACATTAAATTAATTTTCTATTCTGCATTATAAAATTTTTGAGTACAGTTTTGAGTACAGAAGTTAGATTGGTAAGTTTGTAAAAAGCAAGCAGCTTCCATCGCGTGTGTGCTTTATTGAGTTATATATCATGCATGCAATGTCTGTTACAAGTTGGAGCATTCACAACATGCAACCTCCCTAACAATTTTAAAAAGTAGTGACATGAAGCCCAGTTATTTGTAAAATGTGCAGTTCTTGGAAGAAATTACCCTTTCCAGGTTGGACTTCAATAGAATGCCTTGACAACCCTCCACCAAATTTATGGGGGTCTCACATATCTGTGGAAGGAGGGGTTGTTCTCTCACTAATGCACAGCATATTGTCACAGGCTATACACCTTATTCCAAAATGGCCACTGATTTATGCACATACATATTGACCCTTGTTGCCTTGTTCACGATACAATATATAAATTTTGAGCTTAAAAATGAGGCAGCAAAGGCTAATTTGAATACCAACAAAAGAATATTAAGATGGTAGCCATTTTGGAATAAGGTGTATATTATCAACCAGAACCTAATTGGCTGTTGAAACAATGACTTCTTTTGTTCCGTGGTTGGCAAATTTGAATATCAAAAGAAATGTGAGGTCGATGTTTGTAAACAAGAAATGTCGCTATTGCTTTTAAGGTATGCTAACCGTAATACAGTTGCATGCGGCTAAAACCAAAGTTCTTCCGTAAATTTACGGATAGAAGATGCACTGCGCGCTAAAACTACACCAAACTTAACTGAAATACAAGCTTACACGGGTTCTGTCGGTTCACAAGAGCCGCTAAAAAAGACCGAACAATACACAACAGCTAACCAATGACTCCTAACAAAGAAAGAACAATGGCTGTTCCCTTGTGCACCGGTACACAAGGACAGACCCCCTTAACACGTGCTGCAAACCGTGCTGCATAAATAAGAGTCTGGCGCATTCATTAATTGACTTAAATTAAATAAAACCATTTTATCGTTGTGAGACAAATCAATGAGCTGTAAATTTTGCAAATTGTTGGTCCCAAAACGTTAAAATGCAGCAAACTATTAAAAACCTACCTAAAACACAGAAGTTCAAGAGCTCTTCTGCAAACTTTGCCACCCGCTCCAGTCGCTCCCGCCATTTTTACATGAACTTGTTTATGATACAACGGTACAAGATACAGCGGATTTTCGCGCATTCACAAAGCACGTCACGTAACCGAATGGAAACGCACGTGGGGAGCAAAGTGAGTAGAAAATGGCGGCGGACTGAAGTCGATTTTGTTGTTGCCTGTGAACCACTTGATCGATATATTTCCAGAAAAAAATATGTTTGGTTCAACAGCTGTACCTTTCCATCATTTAGAAGGAGTAAGACTTTCTTTGTACACGCCTGAAGAAACCAAAAAACTCAGCGTCCTAAAGTTAACGAATCCTGAAACATTCGATGCGTTGTTACATCCAAATTTTGGAGGACTTTATGATCCAGCACTTGGTCCTACAGACAAAGACGACATATGTGGAACTTGCGCTCAAAACTATATTTTCTGTCCTGGACATTTTGGTCACATGGAACTTCCTTTGCCTGTTTATCATCCATTGTTTTTCAAGGAATTGCTGAAGATTTTACGGTCGTCTTGTTTCAAGTGTGGTGATCTTTTATTTTCCAGCACTGTTAAGCATCTCTTTGTATGGTAAGAATGCTTTTTAATACTACTAGCTCGCTTATATGTAACAAATATAAGGTCAATACAGAATACAGAGCGACAGATCTGCATGTCTGTGTGTTGCGAATGGTGTATTGTGTTATTCCTCGTCATACAAAAGGTCCTCACACATGTAAATGAAGTGGACTGAAATGGCCAGGTATTCTGAAGTTTCTCCAATTTGCTAAACTTTAGAATAGTTGGCCACTTATTTGCATGTCTTTGAATAAGAATAGTGTCTATTGTGTTATTCCTCGTTCTGTAAAAGGTCCTTCTTCGGTGAACTTATACTTGCGCATGGGAGGGGTAGTGGCCTTACGGTTAGTGCGCAGGTCTCTGGGTCAAACTGTCCGGGTTCGAGGCTTGGGCAGTGTACTTCGTTGCGTTCTTGGCCAAGACACTTTACTGTCATAGTGTCTTTCTCCACCCAGGTGTATAAATGGGTACAATGTTCCAGCAAATTTAATGTTGGGGGGTAACCTTGCGATGGACTTGCATTCCTTTTAGGGGGGAGTAGAAATACTCACAGTTTCTTCATGCTATAGAAACTGGGGTGAGCTCCGGCCTGATGGACCACTAGGTTTGTGGGCAGGCGTCACCCTTTACCATAATGAAGTCTGCTTTTAAAGTGTGCTAAAATTCTGTCTAAATCTGAAGCTGGAAATTTTGCCATTTTTGTCTTGTAGCCAGATGAAGGTGTTGGATTACGGTTTAATTTCAGCCACTGAAGAACTTCAACAGATTGCTTTCACTGCTCTGAATAGTGACGATGACAAAAAGGCTCAGGAAATTGTGTGTATTGCAGCTTTAGATAAACATGTCAAAAAGGTCTTAAATGACATAGACAAGAAAGAGGCCAGGCACAAATCAGTGGCTAAAAATGTCACAGACTATAGGCATCGAATAATCAAAGAATTTATGCGAGCCCACATGGCTAACAAGAGGCGGTATTGCCCTGGTTGTAAAGCACCGTCTCGTGATGTAAGGAGTGAATACAATAGTCGTGTGTTTCTGAAGGGATTGTCAACTCGAGAGGCTAATAAGTGGGTGACAACACAGGTCATCCAGTCACACTTGGAAAAACAATCTGCAGCTCCTGTTACAAATGGCGAAGAGGATACTCGTGATAACAATAATGGAACAGGCTGTACAGGTACGAGATACATAACATTGTTCCAAATTACTGCTCTTTTCAATAACATGCAAACTCTGATGTTCAAAACCTAGCCAATGATTGCGTATTTTACTGCCGTGAATCATAATTATGGTGATACAGCCAATGAACGTTGAAAAGCCGATAGAAACAAATAGATCAAAGTCTACCAATCACAACTGGCAGACATGACCTTTTGACTCTGTTGATCAATATTTTAGCATAAAATAAAGGTTAATGTTGCCAAGCGACCACCATATTTGCTCCGATATATCTCTGCGGACTTCCTCCGTGCATGTTTACCATATTTGGCTCATGCCAATCAAGCGTGGCATGTCATGCGAGTAATCATTTTTCCCTTCTCAGATTAATTGCTGCAAGTTTCCTTCGCAGCAAGTTTAATGGGGAGGTCATGGGTTTGAACCCTGTCGGGGACTCAGAATATTTTTCTGTGTCCTAATCTTGTGTCATTACTAACTGGTTATTTCATCTTTTTCAAAAATTACCTAGTTTGAAAAAATTACCTGCAGACAATTTTGACCCGCAACACATACATGTACGCAGACTTATTTATGTACCTAATACATGTATGTACCTACTGTAGTACTTATGATGTACCTACCTACATATCTTACCTGCCAGGTAACATTGTACAATGTAGTTCACAACATACATGACTTGTTTTTACTAGTTCATGCACAAAACTGGAATTTACAGTGCATGCAACATTTTTAGGGAATGGCACATCAAGTACCATAGACCCTGCCGCAACAGAAGGTGATGATCAAATGAAGAAACTTATGCAACAAACTCATTTAACTCCACTTGAGGTCCAAAAGCAAGTTCTTAAAGTCTGGGAAAGATATGGCGATTTTCTAAACATTCTTTTTGGGGCATACTCATCTCCAACTGCAAAAAGGAGGTGTTGTTCTGCAGATATGTTCTTTATAGAGATATTTCCAGTTCCTCCTTCAAGATTTAGACCTGTAAGTAATTAACTGTCAATTATAGCATTTGCTATAATATAGTAAAAGAGATATAACTGACATAATTAGATAAACATGTGTATTTTGTTTAAAGGGCCCTAGCTCGATGCCATCGAAAATAAGGAATCTGTACAATGAAGCGTAATCTTATTGAATTGTTGTATGTTAGATTGTAGCAAGTTTCTCAAGTTTGATCTCTTTCGTTTGGACACACTCTCCAGAAAATTTAATGCTGAAACTTTTGCATGTAAGCAATGACAAAGGCATAGCCGACAAGGGCCCTTTAAATTCAAGAAATGTTATGCATGTATTTGTACACCTGTAAATTTACATTGGGCAACTGCTGCAATGGCCTCGATCAGGGGTTTCAATAAAATTTGAATTAGGTAGCTGCTTTGAGTAGAGTAGCCAACTTTTTTTCAGTATCTTTCTCCAATTTCTGCAATTTCGGGAAAAACGTAGCTGATGTTTCTAAGCAGAGTAGAACGAAGTAGCAGACGTCTTTTGTTGGCCGTCGGTGGTTATTGGAAGCACTGATCAATAGAACTCTGTTACAAATGTCACTATTTAATTTGAGGTTAGACTAAATTTTTCAAGTCAATAAGGGATTACAATCCATCTCAATCTTCCTCATTTGAAGCCATCCTTGTTCCTTCAGATCAAAATGGTGACTTATTTGATGGACACATGTCCTGTCCACAGGAAAAAAGATTTAATTAATATTATTGGAAAATAGCAGACAAACACCTTTCTTACTAAATACAATGGATATTGTTATTACTGTACATGACAAAGTTTTATTCAAAGAAATGTTTGCGATGTAGGTGTCATTCCTCGGAGACAAGCAGTTTGAGAATCCACAGACAGGAAACCTGAACAAAATCATCAAAGACTGTGTGCTTATTAGGAGCTGCCTTCAAGATTTAAACAAACCTGCAACTGAAGTACAGCCTGAAAAGAGAATGATGGTTTTTGTAAGTTAAACTATTCATTATTCCTCTGCCCTTTTAAGATGCCTAGTTCACATTTAATTTTTCGCAAAACAAAACATGTTTCCCAGTGGGGCAGAACTCTCTGCTGAGAATCAAACTAACAAACAAGCAAAAAGTGCACCAAAATCCTTGTTACCATAGTGATCATAATTATCATAATGATTGACAGCAGTGTTAAATGCAATTGTTGCTTAGTTTTAAACTTCAGATTTAGAGTTCATGTACTATTGACAGCAGACACTTGCAGTAATATTGTGCTCTCAACTCTTCAGGGTAAGAATGCTCCAGCAACAGTGCCTGGAAAGTCTGCCGCAGAAAAACTTCATAATGCCTGGCTCAAATTACAATCAGATGTGAACTGCTACATTGACAGTGACCTAGATAAAGTATCAGCTGCAAAGTTTGCAGGAATCAGACAGGTAAGCTTGTACCCACCATGTCGCAAATATGTTCAGGTATGTACAGTAAATATACCTGGCCCCAGTTTGTTCAAGGAATAGACAACACTACTTGCCAGATAAATCGTTATCCAGTAGGCAGTGTATTATGACTTTTGTTGTCAACACTCGCCACTGGATAGCAATTGCTTGGTCTGTCCCCTTTCCAGCTTTACACATAAAGCACAAGGTTAATGCATGCAATGATTTTATAGTGTGTTTTTGAGTCACCTGAATTTTGAAGGAGTACTATACTGTCAGTAGTTTCCCTTCTAAACACATATTCCTTAGAATAGACCATTTTACAGTTCTGTGAAATGTAACCAGGCCTCTGTATGAAAGCGAGGTTTGGGGTGATCTTGTCATGATAAAGACCAGAAATTAGTTAGCATAAGAACACAAGGATTTACATGTGTACATATCAAAGGCAAGAGGGTTTGTATCGAAACAAAGTCGCCCTTAGCCTCACCTCCACTCAGAGGCTTGGTAACTCGGCACAAAACTGTAAAATGGCCTATTGCAGTGTATGAATTTATTATCTTTGCAGTTCATGTTCTAAAATCTGTAACAATTCTCGGATAACATAAAGAATGAAATGTGATCTGAAGCAGCTAACCTTAGCTGAGGTCTTTTCTTATAATTGTGTGTACCAATTAAATAAATTTCTCTCAAGTCCTCATTTCCATCCCAATATTACTTAACACCTAGTTAGGAAAATTATGTACATACACCCTGTATGAAAAACTGAATTTGAATTTGCCATCAAATATCTGTTCTAGATTCTTGAGAAAAAAGAAGGATTATTTAGAAAACACATGATGGGCAAGCGAGTGGACTATGCTTGCAGATCTGTTATTTCACCTGATCCATATCTTAGTGTCGATGAGATTGGAGTCCCAGAGGTAAATATAATAGGTGTACGTGTACTTGCATGTTACTGTGCATGTAAGAGATGGCACTCTGAACTTTTAAGACATGGATAAATCATTGTAGTATATAAATGTTTTGAATCTGAGAGGTGGGATAGCTTTATCAATCTCTTCTTCTAAAATGGGGTAGCTTTCAAGAGGGGCATGGCTTCATTAGGGCACAGCAAAAAGGTTGTTCGATAGTGCAAGACTGGTCACGTGAAATAATCAGTCAATGGAATTGGAGTTGTACATATATTTTTACTGTATTTATTTCTCAGAGATGTCGCTTCTGCGCTTCTCTTCAATCCGAGTTGAAATAAAGTTTACAACTACTACTACTACTAGTCAGACTAACATCTTGTTGCAAATTTTTATTTATTTTTTTTCTCTTATTGCAAGTTGCCCAGCGTGCAAGCACCTGGAAGTAAAGTAACATGAATGAAGCAAATTAAAGTTGTCATTGTTTTTTCCTCATGGCAAATGTCAGACATTTGTGTTTAGATAGTAGGCTGTGATAGAAAGTGAAACAATACAAGTCTTAACTTAAGATAAAGTAAAATGTTCAATTTAAGCAACCAAAATCAATTAAAATGATTTATTTTTCAGCCTAGCTCCTCAGAGATTTGGGCTAGTAAGATAAAATGACAGGCAAGCCAAGTTTTTAGATTTTGGTCTCACCCTGATTATTCATTTGAATCTAATAATTGTCTGCTCTAGGTATTTGCATTGAAGTTGACTTACCCTCAACCTGTCACCCACTGGAACGTCAAGGAACTAAGACAGGCTGTCATCAATGGACCCTTTCAACATCCTGGGTCAGAATAAGTGCTTTTATTACACTTCATCAATAATTATTTTATCATAACTGTGTTCTTTTATCATGATTAGGTAGGAATACAGTCATGTTGATCTATTGCATAGAGTACGTACCAAAGTGTGATGTCACAAATATTCGAATTTTTGAAATTATGGGATTCATTAAGATGAAAATTCCCACTTGCCAAAAATCAGCATCTTATTTCAACTTGGGGGTGAGATATTGACCCTTTCATGCTTCAGTGACTCCATAAAAATCCTTGTAATTTTGTTTAGAACCAAGACAAAATTACAAGGATTTGTATGGAGTCACTGAAGCATGGACAGGTCAATATCACACCCCCAAATAAGATGCTAATTTTTGGTATGTAGGCATTCTTCATCATGTATTTTCAGAATATGTCAGTAAATACCATAATTTCGTACATTTATTTTTTGCGATGTCATCACTTCGGTACTCTATTGAGAAAGGTGCAGTGGCCTTCTGGCTAGTGCACTGAGTGTTCGCTGGATTGAGCTGCAGTGCAAGCCCTGGCCGCGGCTTGGTAGTGTTCTTGGACAAGCCACTTTACCCTCAGAGTGGCTCTCTAGCTTCTCCACCCATTAGTGTATATACGGATACCTTCAAATGTAATGCGAGGGTTAACACTGCTGCAATAGACTGTACTAACATTTGATCCAACTGGGTGTGGATGAAATCCCAGTTGAGGGGAGGGGTGGAGGGAGGGGGACTCCCATATAAAACAGACAGGGATGTGTGTTGGAAATTGTTAATTAAATATATAAAGGAGACCAAGCTGGAGGTGGCCCAGGCTTTTAAAAGTTACCAAAAACTGAAAACAAAACTTATGTTATCTATATTACTTCAAATGCAACCCTAAAATAATGAGACATTGATGGCTAGAATAATATAAGAGGGGGCCATAAGGGTTTGCGTTGATGCGGTTTTGCGTTATTTTTGGTGCGGTAATTTTTATTGTAACTCGCGGTATTGCGTTTTTAAAACACTAAACGGTTTGCGGTTATTACAACCTTTAAGTCGCAGGTATTCGGGGAAAAAATGTGTCTGCGGTGATAACACTCTTTAGAACGGTCAGCATTTGGTTAGTAGTAAATAGAGTATAATAGTGTAGTACAATATGCTGTTGCCGTTATGATGGTATGTTTAATATTAACGCACCATGTTATCAGAATATATCACAAGTCTTGCTGACGTCAGCTTTCATATTGTGGCCTCCATGTACGTGCGGTTTTGGTATTCGGGAGAAATCTGATGCGGTTTGCGGTTTTTTGGCATATTTCTGTGCGGTTTTGCAGTTTGCGGACCCCCCTTACGCCCTCCTCATATAAATATTGGCGTTTTGTCCGGGACACCGTAAGAGAAACCAAAAATCCTAAATTTTCACCCCTAAGCAAATCAACAAGTATCCCTCTCTCTTTCCTAGTTGCTTCATGCTAATTAAGGAAACCAGGATAAGCGAGCAGGCCTAATGAGCTGCTAGACTCGTATACAGACTTAACTATTTTTAGATACCGGTAAATAAGCCACCCACAAACAGTCTGGTAAAGCAGAAACTGACTCTTGGTGAAACAGACTGGTGAAACAGCTTATTAGTGTAACTAATGGCTGACATCTAAGCCTTGGTTCTTCATTCAACAGGGCTACACTGGTGGAACACGAAGATGGCAAACGAACTCTACTTAGTAAAACCGATGCCAATCAAAGACAAGCTATTGCTAAACGTCTGTTAACACCTTCAACAGACATAAGAAATCCTGTTAGTCCTTGCAAAAAGGTAATGGCCAAATTGCAAGTGTTCCATTGGCTGAGTGTAGTAAATGAAAACCAAAGTACATGTAATCATGATTGGTTGAGAAAGATGGTGCAAGATTTTTAAATGACTCACAAAGCATAGTACAGTGTAAACAAATGCAAATTACATTCAGTACTCATTTTGTGAAAATTTCTCTAAGTATTAACATTTATTTACAACTTACTGGTATATACTTTCTGGTAAGGCGATTTGCTCATGCTTCCAGCATGCATGATTGGATTTTTTCATACAAGCTCATGTGTACTGACTTTGGTTGCATGCCTCTGCTTGCTATGTTAAAGATTTAGACATTCAAATAGGTGCCAGTCTTAAGCACAAGTCTTGTCTGAAAACAAGAATGCCACTCAAGTGTGGATAATTCAAATGGGAGACAAACATGAAGAAATACATGTATACCATTGTTTGACTGATCTAGATTTATTCTTTTGTTCTAATTATCTAACAGGTCTATCGGCACCTCCAGAATGGTGACGTACTTTTGTTAAACCGACAGCCAACATTGCATAGACCAAGTATGATGGCTCACAAGGTAATAATGATAATTAAATTACTGCTTGATTTCATGTGCATGTAGTTGGCAAAACCCATTCCACAAAAAGTCAAATTCAATTTTTCTCTCTCTGGGTCAGCGGAACTAAAGTCTTGATAAGTTCTTTCTCTATTGTATTCAAAGTGTTACCATTCTATGGGGTTTTTTGGTAATTTTAATTTTGCCTCAATTAATTAATTAAGTAGTACTAAGTAATTAATAAGTAATTTCTAAAGTGCTTAAACTCTTAAAATATTCTAAAGCACTTCACTCAGTTCTAATGCATCTGAATTGAGCGTTAGTTCAAATAAACGTCAAGGTAGGGCATAGCAATTGAATGGGCAAAAGCTCAAATGTTCAGTTGATTGCCTGAGCTTTGGTTGCAAGTTGTAAAATCATTGTAATTATTAACTATTTGTATGCTTGTGTCAAGGCCCGTGTTCTTCCTGGGGAAAAGACTATTCGCCTTCACTATGCTAACTGCAAGTCATACAATGCCGATTTTGATGGTGATGAGATGAATGCTCATTACCCTCAGAACGAGCTAGCACGAGCTGAAGCCTACAACTTGGGTGAGTGATCAATGCTTCCTTCAATTTTGAAAAGTATAAACTCATGATTATAGGCTTTGCATGGCTCAGGATCGCTTGTGAGGAGACAGTTTTCTCAGAGCCCACATTGCCATGCTAGAGTAAGATCAGCACCTTAACGATCATCTGCCACGTGTTATGTGGTCTGTATGCTGAATAGGCTGCAACATCATACATCTGATGGAAAAAATAAACAATTTATTTGTCCAAGATGGATAACTGGTCTTAGACAAGTGTTTGTTTTTATACAACAGTTGACATGTCATAAAGGACTAACTCATCCAGCTAAACATCTCTTTATTGATTATCTGTCTAAAGTGATGCAAAGTAAACAAACAAATTCAAATGAGTTGTTAGGTTGTCAAGCGTTCCCACCAAGGACAATTTTTACACTATGGCTTCAACAGATAACTCATCTATCTCTACTACAAAACAGCCATTACTCTGGCAGTATGCTAAATATTTCTTTGGCTCTGATTCTTGAACTCTTCCATGTGAACATTGATCAGTAGCTTTTATTTGAAATATTAGAATTCAGCTGCACTTTGTATTGATTTGTGCAAAATTCACATTCTGAGCTGTCACAAATAGCCGGCACATAATCATTATCATCGTTGTCATGGTCATGATCATCATCATACTTAATTTGAGTAGTAGGTTGCAAATATAATGGCTTTCAAAGGGCTGACATGGATCTATTAATTACAAAATAATATATCCGTTGGAAATTAAGATTTATAAGCTATATGCAAGGAATCTTCAACCCTGACATGCCAAGTGTTTTTCTACTGGATTTAAAACTATACACTGTGTAAACAAACATTTTTCAGTCCTAACTTCAGACTATAATTTTTTTTTTGTAATTTGAATTGATCAGCCAGCACAAATTTCCAGTACTTGGTTCCTAAAGACGGAACACCACTCAGTGGATTGATTCAAGATCATATGGTGGCTGGAGTACGAATGACTGTCAGGGGACGCATGTTTAACAGGTAAAGAAATCTTCTTATAACGTAATAGAGTTGTGATGACGTCACTAAATTTATGAAATTATGGGATTTGCTGACATATTCTGAAAGAACATGATGAAGAATGCCTACTTGCCAAAAATCAGCATCTTGGGGGTGAGAGACAAAATTACAAGAATTTGTATGGATCGGGTCACTGAGGCATGAAAGGGCCAATATCTTATCCCCAATTTGAAATAACATGCTGATTTGTGGCAAGTAGGCATTCTTCATCAAATACTTTCTGAGGATCTTAATAAATCCCATAATTTCAAACAATTAAATATTTGTGACGTCACACTTTACCACTCTATGCTCCTCCTATGTTTGAGATTTTCCTGTTAAAACTTGAAGCCAATTGAAGTATTGGAGGGTAGGTGCCGTAAAGGTAGCGACAGAGGAGAGCAGCAATCTCCTCAGCAGCAAGGAGGTCACCATGGCAACCTTGCCACAGCCCACCTCCAAGGCACCTGTCAACACAACACTGAAGAACCAGTGTGTGGAATGAATACTTACCAAAGACTGTGGGAGGGAGGGAGGGAAACAAAGCGAGCAAGCTAGCAGGCAATGAAGCAAAGCACATGGCAGTGCCCCTGCAAACCTCCCTGGAACCCCCCACATAATATTAATGCAGCCGCTGCATTGGCTTAGTTTTAACCTTGCCTAAATTCCATTTAGCCTCATTTAAAGTGCACCTAACCCCAAAATATTTTTTCGCTACAATAAACCTTTGTACCAGTTCGAAACGCGTTTCGAACTGGTGCAAAGGTTTATTTTAACGCAAAAATATTTTGGGTTTAGATGCACTTTAAGTTCTCACTAGTAGTTGGTATCTTGTAGGTCAGACTACCAGCAACTTGTGTTCAGTGCTCTTAGTTTTAAGAACAGGATGATCAAGATGTTGAAACCATGCATTATGAAACCTTGTGAGCTCTGGTCAGGGAAGCAGGTTAGCGTATTTCTTGCTGCATGGTTGAAGCATTGAATTTTCAACTCAGATTATTGAGATAAATAGTTTTCTAAGGCCCCAACAAGAGTCAAACTATCGAGATGCTGGCCTGGTTGGATGCTCTAACCACTAAGCTACGTATATGTGAGACTCGGGGTGCAAGAGTTAATATGTTTAAATAACAATGTGATTTAATGGTAAATGGAACGTTTACTGATTTGGGTAAATCAAAAGTAATGACAAAGCTTTTTCAAGTGATCAATTACTCAATTCGTTATTTAGGTCATTGGTTTGACTACCGTTAGGCAGGGGCTCAAAAACAAATTCTTTTTTTCTGAGTAATATGACTTGTTGCGATTGCTTCTTCATTAACTTCACTTTATCCAAGTCACTATGCATTCCATTTATTGTTGTTAATTAAAGATGATCATCCCTACATTCATTTGGCTTTTTGGCCAGTTTTGAGTGCAAGTGTTTGTTCAACTTTAGAGGGGGTAAGTTTCTAAAGAAACTGTGTTGCTGTGTCGGTGGGAAGTATAACAATATAATTTGGTATTATCAACTGGGTTGATAATGTGAATTGGCCACCGTAAAGAGATTCGAGAGCTGACTTTTCAAGCGTTAGCCCTTAGTCGGAGCGAATCGGATTCTGATGTTTTGGATTCTCTCCGACGAAGGGCTAACGCTCGAAAAGTAAGCTCTCGAATCTCTTTACGGTGGCCAATTCACATTATCAACCCAGTTCAAGTTGATAAAACCAAATTATATTTGTTTAACTTTAATTTAATAAAAGTCTGTTGATTTACAGGTTATCTCTACAGTTGTACTTAATCTCATTCCAAACGAAGCTAAACTGCTCAGCATGCAGGGAAAAGCCAAAATAGCAGGAAAAGTGAGTCCTAGACGGTGTGATAGTCCAGACACTTCCAAAAAAAATCTTCTGTAGTTAGTTATCAAGCAGGGTGTCTAATAATAATAATAATAATAATAATAACATTTGAAGAGGGAGATTGGAAAATTATTTGGCACAATTGGATGATTCAAACGCTGAAATAGTCCAAATTTACAGAAAGATTGTATTATCGAAGTTCTTAAGATGCGCTGTTAACATTCATTCAATTTTTGACAGGGAAAAGTTTGCTCTCGGCACGCGCTGGTGAGACAATTGAAAAAGCTCTTTGAAATTTTACGGCATGTCGGCGAGCTTTGAAAAGTATTCGATATCTCTCGTTATATTTGGCACAATTGGATGTTTCAAACGCTGAAACAGTCCAAATTTACAGAAAGAGTGTATTATTGAAGTTCTTTAGATGCGCTGTTAACATTCATTCAATTTTTGACAGGGAAAAGTTTGCTCTCGGCACGCGCTGGTGAGACAATTGAAAAAGCTCTTTGAAATTTTACGGCATGCCGGCGAGCTTTGAAAAGTATTCGATATCTCTCGTTCTATTTGGCACAATTGGATGATTCAAACGCTGAAACAGTCCAAATTTACAGAAAGAGTGTATTATTGAAGTTCTTTAGATGCGCTGTTAACATTCATTCAATTTTTGACAGGGAAAAGTTTGCTCTCGGCACGCGCTGGTGAGACAATTGAAAAAGCTCTTTGAAATTTTACGGCATGCCGGCGAGCTTTGTAAAGTATTCGATATCTCTCGTTTGGAGCCACCACTTCTGTAAAAGTCATGACCAACATTGTGTTTCTTATCATAAACTTTACGATAGCCATTTCCCTCCCAGCTCCCTTTTGCGAATGTTCGGTTGATTTGTAAAAATAAAATACATGTAGAATACAGCCGTCGTCTTCGCTCATCTTTCTTCAGAGTATGAATTATATAGTTTACAAATCAGTAAAATGCGAATAACTTTTTCGTCTTCTAATGCTTAGAAACATTATCAGTTTTTGCATTTGTGTGTTTTGTTTTTAAGAGTTCGATTGGCCACGCTGTCGATCGGAGAAGTGCAGGGCTCGAAAGAACCCCCGTCCGGTCGTCCGGGACAAGTAGATTTTCCCTTCGGGCAAGTAACTTTCTCTCCTTCCTTGCCCGACGGGCAAGGACCCAGGCAAGCCGTTCGCCGACTAAATTTTTGATAACGATTTTGCAAAGAAAAGGTAAGCTTTAGGCTCAAGGGTATAAATCAAGTGTTTAGATGAAGCTTGACGAAAATTACAATTTATAGCGTTGTTTTGTTGATTGCGTGGCGTACGCTCACGGCTCAGAAGTGGTTGCCTAGCACGTGATCAAAATCTGCCCTGATCAAATTTCTTTCCAAGATAAAAATAGCCGCATTGGGAACGTAAACGCTGTGTTTATTTCTTAATTTTAGCAATTTTCTACGAGCATTTTTCAGTTTCTCTGTAAAACAATTAACTCAACAACGATATATTAATTAAAACAGAAGAAACTGTATGTGAAAACTAAGAAGTCGCATATTTCTACCGCGAAAACGAAGGCAGCATTTTTGATGCTGAAATCCAGGTAAATTTCTGTTTTCGGCGAAACATGCAAGTTGGGCGCCGCCACGCGAAATGAAAAGTGTTATATTATTAAAAAGAAATGTAAGTCATCAAAATACTTTCAGAGTTCCTGAAGATGACTTAGAATAGTGTTTCTTTCAAACGAAGACGTTTTCCTTCGACTGAAACTATTTTTCATTCACCCAAATGAAAATACATGCTCTCACCAGCGTAAACATGAAAGTGATCAAAGTGATCGGCTTCACTTTGTGAGTAAAAGGTTAACTTTGATTACGCGTTCGAAGCGTGGCTTCGCATGTGAATTCAAAATCAGTGGAGGCTTCCTGCTCAAAAGCGTTGCGGATTTACTTTGTGAATGAAGAGTTAACTTGGACTGAATGTTCGAAGCGTGACCTCACATTTGAAAACGAGAACAAAAATAAAAAGTCGATCGAGGACCGACGCTTCATGTTCAACAGCGTTGCGGCTTCACATTGTGAATAAATAGTTTACTTAGATTACATGTTCGAAGCCTTGCTTCGTATGTGAATGCTATGAACCAAGTAATTATAAAGTCAATCGAGGTTTCAAACTATACAAGCTAGAGCGTGGCGCTACCGATGACGGATGTAGATATCCAGTACGAACAGACAACAAAACAAATTCCGATCAAGTCGATCACCGAAAAAATCAACGATACGACACGTGTCCGCTCGATGATATTCTCGGCCCAACAACGTAAAGTTGGTACTTGCAGTGCACTCGCGAGAAACGAGAAATGTCTCGCGAGACAGTTCTCGTTTCTCGCGATACGAGTCTCGTTTCTCGCGATACGAGTCTCGTTTCTCGCGATACGAGTCTCGTTTCTCGCGATGCGAGTCTCGTTTCTCGCGAGACGGTGGTAACTTACATTTGAGCGGTACTGTACTTCAGCCCAATGAATTCCCACAGGCCACCCCATTTCTCAACAGTGTACACCATGTTCCACAATGTTGTCTCATTTGACAACTCTCAAAGAAGAACTGTATAGTGCATGTAGTTACTTTGTTTTTCTGCCTTCTGTTTAAGAATTGGGTCACTGGTAAACCCAAGCAAACGTTTCTTGCATTGCCATTGCTGAAGGGTGATAACATGTCTGAGGCTGAGGTAATTTTGAAGAATAATTTTCCCAACATTGAAAGCAACTCTTCACTTTAGAAATGAGAAGACATCTTGGGAGAGTTTCATTCTGCAGTCAGTCGAGGGTTCATTACTGGGAACAAAACAAAATACAAGACACAATATTGTTTCTGGTGATGGTCCAATTAACAACAAGCGACTGTGAGACTGAAACTTGCCCAAGTGTTCTTAAAGGTGATGGCACAAATAGATAGATGAGGGGGAACTTTCTAACAATGAACAGATGAGTTGTCTTACACAAAACCTGAAATTGTTGGAGCCTCGACGGTTTGAGTGGCTACCGACCCCCAAAGGCTCCAACGATTCCACCCTTCGTGTAAGACAACTTAATCTGTTCATGGTTAGAAAGGTCCCTCTCGTCTATCCCTTTTAGACGTCACTGTTCTTAACGTGTTGAGTAACCTTTCTTGAAGCAGCCATAATTATAGTCTCACGACTGAAGCTTGCTCCTGCCACTACATGCACCTCTTGTGTTACTGTTGCAATCAGTATCAGATTTCTGATGATGATCAAAATTCATTGCTTAGGGTGTCAGACAAGTTTAGCCTCTCGGTAAGTGGAGAGAAAAAGAGGCAGAACACACAAATCTCCCCCCCCCCCCTGTCTGAGAGTCTTGAATATGCTCCACAAGCTTCAACCTTTAAACCAAACCATGTTGTAAATGAAGGTGCTAATAAAAGTCTTATCTAATGGAGTTAAAGTGAAGTACAGTGTATACTGACAAAAAACACTATGATTCACTATTGTTTCAATTTCTGGCAAAAAGTTGTAAGTACTTACTGAGTATTTAGTTAGGCTAAATGGTTCCTAGTCTATCAGTTATTCTTTCATGCACTGTCATCTCAAAATAACGTTGTTACCTACTTTCTTACTACTGAATGTGCAATTTACTGGGCATTTGCATGCAGGTAGTGATCAGGCAGGGAGAGCTGTTGTGCGGTGTGTTGGACAAAGCACATTATGGACCCACTCCATTTAGCTTGGTGCACTGTTGTCATGAGGTTTGTATGTGTATGTTGTGGTATGGTCAATATTATTATAAATTGAATTTCATTTTCGTTTGTTTCAAACTCATTATCAAATGCATGACCAAAAACAAAGGAAAATAAAATTTGAACCACAGCAGAATTTTACAACAACAACAACAACAACTTTTATTGACCCCTTATACTTGAAGAAAAAATTTAATATGCATGAAGTAAGAATTTAAAGCTAAAAGGGGTGTTGGCTTCCTAAAATAACTGGAAAGTTAATAGAGCTAGGAAGCCAAACTACATAGAATAAATTACAACATAAGATTCAATTCAAGCTGAATATGCAAATTGTAGTTTCTGGACACTCAGAGGCTAAATAAATGAAAAAACATTCTCAAGTCATTCCTCAGAAAAGTAGTTTTAAGCCCCCACCTGCAGCCAAACTGGTTGGCCACTTTAACCGCTGAGCAATGGGAGACTCGTGTCCAGTCATAGAATTTTTGCATAATTTTGTGCTTTTACATTCACTTTTTTTTCTGACAAACATGTAGACTGTACTGATGTCTTGCAAGGTTTTGGTCTGTAAATCATAAAAAATTTTCTCTTTTAGTTGTATGGTGGCACAATAGCTGGTGATCTGCTCACAGCATTAGCCAGAGTGTTTACAACATTCCTCCAGTTTCAAGGCTTCACTCTTGGTGTTGAAGACATCTTGGTCAAAGAGAAAGCTGATAAGAAAAGATGCAAGTTTATGAAGAAGGGGAGAGCATCTGGAGATGAAGCTGCTAAAGAGGCTCTTGGTCTGGCTGATGATTGTGACAGGTACATTGTGCTTCACTTTCAGTAAAGCTATTTTTACAAGAAAGCATGTCAATGCATATATAAGAGATTGGTAAACTATGTCCCTGTTGCACGTGGTTGGTATCTTGTTTTTGGAATGCTACAATAAGATGTTAGTGTTAAAAGTGTTGACACATCATCCATTTAAGCCTCATTTTTTTGTAATACAGGTTCATCTCACCCCACCCCCCTCATTCACGACCCCCCTGCCCCCTACCAATGTTGTAGTCTGTTTCAGGAAGTCCTTCACTGCAATCAGACAACATTAGATGGGGGAATGGATAGGGGGTATTTTGTAGAGAGTAGTGAATTTTATAAAGGAGTCATCATTATGCCTGAAAAAATGCCATGTCAAGTCAATGTGTCAACTACTTTTGTCACTTATTGTAGTTTCCTTTTCAATAGCCACTAACTGCATTGATGTTATGTTGTTTTTTACTGAAGCCCAATAGTTTCCTTGCTTTGGGGAATAGGGCAAACTTTTATCAAAATTTCTGTGGAAGTTTGTTGATCATAGATTTTTTTCACGCTTCAAGCATATGACTGTACAGTCTCCTAGCCTCTGGTCTTGCGATAAAAGTTTAATTACGACAACTTTAATTGTGGTTACAGTTCAGTTCTAGAACAAAAGCTGCAGGAGGCTCATCATAATAAAGACGGAAGTGATATGAAACAGCTTGACCTGAGCATGAAAAAGAAAACAGACCATTACCAAGACCTAATCCACAAGGCGTGTATTCCGCTGGGGCTTCTCAAGAGATTTCCTGACAACAATCTTCAGCTGATGGTCCAGTCTGGAGCCAAGGGATCTTCAGTCAATTGCATTCAGATTTCATGTCTCCTGGGACAGATTGAATTGGAGGGACGTCGTCCACCTCTTATGCTAAGTGGAAGATCTCTGCCGTCATTCTTCCCTTATGACACTAGCCCCAGGGCTGGAGGATTTGTGGATGGCCGGTTCTTGACTGGAATTAGGCCTCAAGAGTATTTCTTTCACTGCATGGCTGGAAGAGAGGTATGCAACTGTATGAATAAATTACAATTGGAAAATTAAACAAGACTTCACTGTAAATTAAGGTTTGATTGACATTTTTATCACATGACCAAGGAGGCAGGAGATTACATTAGGTTGGTTGCATTCATTTGGAATGTTGTTTTTGCCGAGGCCCAATAGTTTTCTCAACTGTGTTGACGACTAGAGCAAATGTTTATCAAATTTCTTAGGAGTTTGTTGATCACAGATCTTGTTCGTGCATTAAGTACGCATGTAATGAGTCGTACATGTGGCATCCTATCTCATGGGATCTCCCAGCCTCTGGTCATACAATAGAAGTTTAATTTTGCCCAGTAGTGTATATGACAATACCCCATTGGGGTTTGAAGTCTGTTCATAGTAAATGGTTTTGTGGGAAGCTGACCAGTTGTGCATGTGCTTAGTCTTTTGTATGTGTTTAGCATTGCTTGTTACCAGTAATTAAGGCAGTACCTCAATGTGAGAACTTTGTATCCTGGATTCCATTAGGTGTGGCGACGTAATGGTTAGTGTGCAAAACTCTGGATTGGACAGTCCAAGTTTGGGTCATGGTGTTGCGTTCTTGGGCAAGGCACTTTACTCTCACAATAACTCTCTCCACCCAGGAATGGGTACTGGCAAATTTAATGCTGGGGAGCAACTGCGTTGGACTAGCATCTCATCCATGGAAAATAGACTGAAATACTCCGAGGTGCTGGCAATTATGAGCCAGTCGGGGTTGAAAGGCTTTACTTTGTGTCAATTATCTGTTGTTTTCTTAGGGCCTTGTCGACACAGCTGTGAAAACAAGTCGCAGTGGTTACCTTCAACGCTGTCTTATTAAGCATCTGGAAGGTCTGCTGGTCAATTATGATCTTACTGTGCGGGATAGTGACAGCTCTGTAGTTCAGTTTTATTATGGTGAAGATGGCTTGGATGTCATGAAGACTTCATTTCTGTCTGAAAAGCAATTTCCATTTATGGCAGGCAACTACAAGGTTTGCATTTTGTTCGTAAACAGATTAGCTAAAATGGCTTGTGGTTCCACTTGTATTGTGAACACTAATGATGCCATTTCTGTCGTCTGTAAGATTGTAGACCATGGAAAAAATGTGGTAAATTTGTGTCTTTCATCGTGATGGTGTTCAATTTCAACAGCTTGCTTTTCATTATTTTGTTATTCATGGCTACAGGCTTTCCTGAAGCAACTGAATCCTAAAGCACTTGTTCCACATCTTGAAACAGAGGAGTCACAGAAGCAAGAAGAAAAGGCATGTACAGCATCTGCTTGGCCAGATGTTCACGTATTAATAAGGAGAAATTATGTCTTGATTGCATTATAATAATTATGCTCACAATCAAGGCACTGTGAGACAGCAGTGATGACAAAATGATTGCCCCCAGAATATTCTTCTGTGATTACCTAGTCAGTACTTTCATGGTATGTCTGAGCTGTTCTCTTGTGCAAAACAATCATGTTGTAATCGATTTTTCAAAGATTTTCAAATATTTCAGGAAGCCAAGATTCCATGACTATTCTGCAGCTGTTTTACAAATCCCAAAGATCCCCAAACACATCTACCAAATTAATTAAACTGCCGGAATACCTATAGCTTGGCACTTAAAGTCAGGCACGGGACGGTAAAAACAGCTTTTGCACACAGTCATTTGAAGGTATTCTGTTTTTCCTTTCAAAGCAATGATACATGTATTTGAAATAGGCAGTTGGTTTAAGTAGAGCAGCAGCATTTTGTTTTCAAGAATCTTACTTTAATTTCTTCAATTTTGGGAAAAAAGTATCAGACTTTTCATTGGTCATCGGTGCTTATTGTAGCACTGCAAAGTAAATCAGTTTCATAATATTTTGTGTTTCTCCTACGCATGTGGGAGGTGCAGTGACCTAATGGATAGAAAGCTGGACTACAGATTGTGCAGTCTGGGTTCAAGCAAGCCCTGGCTGGGACACTGTGTTGTGTTCTTGATAAGGACACTTTATTCTCTTTGTGCCACTTTTCACCCGGTTGTAAAAATGGGTACTGGCAAATTTAATGCTGGGGTACTCTTCGATGTCGAGACTAGCATCCCATCCAGGGGAGAGTAGAATACTTCTGATCACTTCATACTAGGGAAACTGGGCCTGATGGGCCATTTGTACCCCAGTGTTACTTAATGTGCATTTTTTGTTTTTTTTTTCAGATCACAAAATGGATGAAAAAATATCAACAGAATCTGCACAAAAGAACTTCGCCATTCCTCTGTTTTGCCGCAGACAATGATGAAGAGACAGAAGGTAAAAAAACAGATGGTGATCGCCAAACGTTTGGACGTTCAAAGGTATGGCGCCATGTTATTTTAATATGCTCTGATAAATTTACAGCTTGATGATATGGTGTACAAGCTCTAGTCTAACTTACAATAATCAGCAGAGTTTTTGCAAATGAGTATTTCATTATAGACCCATGTAATTCATATCTCAGCTTTAATTTTCTTGTTTAGGCTGATTTATTGCTGTTTGAAAAGTGGAGGGAAGCACCCTTAACTGTGCGCAAAAGGTTTGTTATACAAACATATTACTGGTTAAAACTACATTTGAAAGCTGCGACCTGGGTCTAAGGCTGGATTACACTAGGTGACAAGATGCAGCGACAGGTCTCTGCGACAAGTCACTCCTTGTGTATTGTCTCCAAAACATGAGGCTGCAACACGCTGAATTTTTGTTGTTGCTATCAGCCGTACAAATTTAAGCTGTTTCAAATTCATATAACTGATCGCAGCGACAAGATTCTTTCGCTTTGACACAAGGCGACTGGTCCCCACGACATGTTTCAGTGACTTGTCATCTTGTGTGTCTCTGTCTTTGGAGTCCATTGCTCTGACCACTCAGTGTAAGCTGTCTCCCCAGAATTCATCTCTATTGACATTCACTCAAGGAACTGAAGGAGTTGCAACATTGTTTTATACAGGTACATCAAGAGAACCGCACGTTGTCCTGACCCTGTACTCTCCAAGCTGCAGCCAGACAGGCACTTTGGAACTGTGTCTGAGAAGTTTTCATCATCCATAACGAAGTATACCAAGGAAAATCCTGACAAATGCTTGACTAACGAGGAGTTAGAAGAAAGGTTGAAACACTGATTCTCTTTCAGTCAGGAGAACAAGTGTCAGTTTGGCAAATCTTTGTTGAAGCACTCCAGAAGTTTTCAACTTGGTTTATCCAATCAAAAAGTAGCGGGCGAGCTTATGAATACACCATTGAAAAGTAATTGTGCAAGCATGGGTTTGATCCTGGGATTTCATCATCAATTGGCACTTGTTCCCCCAGCTGTTTATTTCACGTTACTATTTGCTCAGTTCTTAATAATTATTGTAAGAAGATATTTAATAAGAAACAGCAATGATGACAAGATGATTGCCCCCAGAATATTCATTTGTGATTACCTAATCAGTACTTTTGTACGTCTGAGCTGTTCCTTTTAACTGTTCATCGTTTTACTGGCTATAGTGTATGAAACAGCTTGCTTCAGTGACAGTAGAAACTTTTACTAAAGCCTTTTAAGCCCAGCTGGCTTATAAACCTAACTCTGGTTCCTGAAGCATGAAGCAGCTAGGAGTATTTCTACTCCCCCTGGATGGGATGCTAGGCCATCATAGGTTATTCCCCACCCCTCCTCACAGCATTATTTCAGGTAGTACCCTCTTATACTCCTGGGTGGAAAGGGGCACTGTGAGAGTCAAGTGTGTTGCCCAAGAACACAGCACAGTGCCCTGGCTCGAACCCAGACCATCCAATCCAGAGTCCAGCACACTACCCATTAGGCCACCGCACCTTCAAATAGCTGCTACAAACATAATTCTCCGATTACCATAACAATTGTTCAAGCACAAGGGAGACACGTATCGGAAAAGAATGCTTAATTAATTCTTCTCTTTACTTGCCAAACGGCAACAAGATTTTAATTTCACCTCATCATCCTTTTTATTGAAAACTTTTAGTCATGTGATTTAGTGTTCTGTTGTCAACAAATTGTTTTTGTTTTCAGTGGCAAACTACCAGCCACAAAGTTCAAAACCTTGATGTACCTGAAAGCTTTCCGAGCATTAGCAGAACCAGGAGAAGCTGTTGGACTGTTAGCAGCTCAGGTAAGAAAAAATATTTGCTAGCAAGTATTCTGCATACTGACAATGGTATATCATACATGTAATTCCTGAGTTTTGATTGGTCTGCAGGCCATGATATATGAGTTCATATACGCATTGGCAAGAACAACCAGAGAGCTCAAATATTGCAATTCTTTGGAGTTTTAATACTACATTACAGCACGGACAATCAAACCATAAACACTTAACATTTAGTTTGCATTTTTTTTTTCATGATTATCCAATGAGAGCTACTTGATATAGATTAAAGGATTATTGTTTTCAGCAGCTAAGAAAGCTAATTCTTCTGTTTATATGAATGGCTAACATTGGATAATGGTAATAAAAGGTTAAAAAAAGGCCAAGTGTTCATGGTTCGATTGTCCTCACTGTAACCAATAGTTTCTGTTTGTTATCAATCTAAGGCATTGCTAACAACCAGAAATCTGTAATTCTTGTTTTCATTCAGTCTATTGGCGAACCCTCTACTCAGATGACACTCAATACTTTTCATTTTGCTGGGCGTGGCGAGATGAATGTTACTCTTGGAATTCCAAGGCTGAGGTAAAATTATCAATTTTAATTTTGTGAATTAACCAAAAAGTATTTAATATATTGATAATAATTTAAAGAGAAGTAAAAATTACTAGAACACTCAGAGAAAAAATAATTTCTTGAAAGAGGAGGAATTGATTATTAATTTTGTTCCAGCACACTGGAAACAAAAAAGCGAGAACTTGAAAAACAAACCAATAGTTTTCAAGTTGCCATTCATTATGACTCGGTTTATTTACAGATCAAAGACACTCAGCAACAATTCAATACTCTAAGATGACAGTTGTAACAAAAGTGGGTCATTAGTTTCACCGAGATTCTTTTTCTTACAAAAATGGTGTTTGGTTTGTTATAGTGATTATCCCAAATTCGGCATTACCTCACCTTCCTCTTTGGGAGGGTGGACAACTGGTGTTTCAGAGTTTTAATATATTGGTAAAAGGTTTTTAAACTAGAATTATCAGAAATATATTGGGTCTTAGGTGGAATATTCTATTACAGGGAAATCTTGATGACTGCAAGTGCAAATATCAAGACTCCAAGCATGGACCTCCCGGTTAAACCAGGCAAAAAATCACAGAAACATGCGAAACAGCTGCAGAGGAAATTCACCAAAGTTACGCTGGCCCAGGTATCATGCTGATGTCCTCCAGTGGTGTCTCCGTTCTAAAAGAAAGATAGGCAGGCACACGGATAAATGGACAGAAAGGCAGGCAGATGGACGGAAAGATAGACATACAGAGAGAAAGGAAGAGAGACAGACAGACAGACTGACAGAAATTAAGACAGACAGACACAAATACACAGACAGCCAGAGAGACAGACTTAAATAGACAGACAGACAGACAGAAACAAATAGACAGACAGACAGACACAAATAGACAGACAGATGCAAATAGACAGACCCAAATAGACAGACAGACACAAGCAGACAGACAGACACAAATAGACAGACAAACAGACAGACAGATAGACAGATGCAAGCAGACAGACAGATATTTTATTTCAATACAGAATCATTTTTATTATTTTTATTTTAAAGAATTGGTTTCCAAGAAAGCTGTGATAACAAATAACTACAAACAAACCAATAGACCTTTTACAACCTGCGTGGGAATTGGGCACTGGAGGTATGTTTTCACTATATTGCAATACAAAAAGGTGACAGCTGCAGGCCTTAATAGAGTGTGTTCGCGTGACGTCACGGCGGCCATGTTGGAGGAGTACAACAAAGAAAGGCAGCCATGTTGGAGGAGTGAACGAGTCTTTTGGGAATTTAACTCTATTTTCATGCAAATTCTTCCTTTTGTTTCAGTAAAGCAATATGGATGCTAGTCACGTGAGTGAAAACACTCTATAGTTTACTATTGGTGAACGTATACCTACAGTGCCTAATCAATATGTGGCATGTAAAAGGTCTATTACAAACCTTAAATTATAGAATACGAAATGAGGTAACATGTGCTAGTTGCTACTTTGGAGACTGAGTGCGCATAACACGTTACTGAATATCTCAAGAGACTGATCTGCTTTGATTGTATGTGCATATTGTACATATATGGTATTAGGTTACTTTTGTTAGCAGCTACTAAATTTAGTGATTTACTGAAAATTGAATTACAGACATCGTGTAAACTTATTTTTAATGATTATACAGCTAAGATGGAAATATATGTTCAGTAGAAGAGCAGTCTCTTGGAATTCAACAAAAATAATCATGGTTAAATGGTATCCATGATTGTAATCAGTAGTGCTTTGTTTTGTAGGTTTTGCAATCTGTTGATGTCTGGGAAACATTGTCACCAAAGACTAAAGGAGAAAGGTTAGAAATTGCTAACTGTGTGTGTAAAGTGTTCAATTCTCTTACCAATTATATTTCAATTCACATGTCTTGCAGGCAATTCCCTGTGGACTATTGCTATGCAATGACCAGTAAATTACTTTTAATTTGGTTTACATTATTCGCATTAACTTGTAGTAAGTGTAAAGTTTGTCCTATAGCATTTCTGCTTGTTGTTCCATTTTCCTTTTACAGTTCTTTGCACCCTATCAAGAAAGTTTCTCTTGTGGCAAAAGTATGGTACATAGCTCTGCAATTAAACTAATTTGGAGACAAAATTTTATGAAGACACATATATTTTGTTTTTCTTTAGGAACCGAGTGTATCGTATCAGATTTAAATTTCTCAGCGAGTCGTCATACGAGGTGATAGCCTCTAGCATTGTTACTGTTTTATTAGTATGTAATTAACTTTATTTTGGATTAAGTTATATTTGCAGTAGGTCTTGGTAGCTTTCATCAGTCAGTTATTTAGCCTTGTGACAAACGCGAAGGCTGTTGATAACACAGTATAGTAAAATTTCACATGATTAGCCAAGATGAATTAGAGGTGTCTGTCAAGTTGCTATATTGGACATGCAACTTTTCTAGATATGTGTACTTCCAGTAATAACCATAAAGCAAAACTACAGCTTATTTTGCTATTTATATGTATGTCCTCAATGCTCTAGACATATTTCATAACCATGCATGAAAAATAAGTTTTAAACAAGATCTGTGCAGTTTAAAGTGCAATTTGTTTCAGTCGTCTGAAATTTCAAGGTCATTTTCTAAAACCTGTTTAATTTTCTAGCCTTACCTGGTTCTTATGTAAGGAGGGTCTAAACTGAATTTTTTAGCCTAACAGGATCTTAAATTCTAGGTTCTTATATACGCAGGTGTTAACTGTACTCTGCTTTTTTAGGAGAAACTGTTTGTGAGAGCTGCAGAAGTTCTTCACTATATGGAAACAAGTTTTATAAAAAGGATCATTTCTGCAGTTTTAAAAGCCACAAAAGCTAAAATTACTGAAAGGTTAGTCACAGTGTCAGGGTGACATGAAGGTACCCTGTAACAAGGGGATGGTCATTCTAATGCAATGTTATTACATGTGTAAAAGAAAGAAAGAAACAGAGTAAGCAAGATGGCCAATCACCAAACATGGCTCAAAACAAAAACAGAAAGCTAAGTTAATTACCATGCAAGGGAGATGTACACAAGCCAAGCGGATTGATTGATTGACCGACTGACTGACTGACTGACTGACTGACCGACAGACAGACCGACAGCTGACCGACCGACCGACCCACTGACTGACTGACCGACAGACAGACCGACAGCTGACCGACCGACCTACAGACTGACTGACAGACAGACAGACAGACCGACAGCTGACCGACCGACCTACAGACTGACTGACAGACAGACAGACAGACCGACAGCTGACCGGCCAACCCACTGACTGACTGATCGACCGACTGACCGACAGCTGACCGACAGACAGACAGACAGACCGACAGCTGACCGACCGACCTACAGACTGACTGACTGACCGACAGACAGACAGACAGACCGACAGCTGACCGACCGACCCACTGACTGACTGACTGACCGACTGACCGACAGACAGCTGACCGGCCGACCTACAGACTGACTGAATGACCGACCCACTTACAGACTGGCTGACTGGCTGACCGAATCAACCATTTCCACCTAGTTTCGAAAGTTTTTTCACCAAAAGAGCACAAAAGGGAAACCGAATCCACCCGAACAACCAACCTTAAATGTTTGATCCCAACAAAACGCAAGCTTGCCATTCAGAGGGTTTTCCAAAGTGAGAATAGAAACACTCAGACACAGAACCAGCGAAACAGTGAATCGTAACTACTCTTTAAACAAAAATTGTCATCTTGCTACCATAAGGATAAATCATTTGATTTTTCCAAGATGGGATTTCATCTTCATCAAATAACAGTTGTCGATATCTTGTGTCTCTGTTGTACTGTTTTAAAATACTCGTGTCCTACAAACTTACTTAATGCAGCTACGTCATCGTTCGTGCACTTTGCAAAATTTAGGTTAAATTGTTCAAAATCGTCATTTCCAATCTGTTTCAATCTTCTCCATCCTCAGCCATCCCTGTTCCTTTTTGGTTTAGTATCACTCCTTTGGTGTTTTTCTTCCTTAGCAAACTATTATTTTTAGGTTTCCTACATTTTAAGGGTATTTTAAGTTTTCGAAGAACTGACTCAAAATATCGTGACGTAGCTCCCTTAAGTCATTTCTCAGACGTAAACGTTATTTGCTTGTTGATTGATATGTCTCTTATGAAATTGAAGGATAATCGAGACTGCAGATGACAAAGAGCAGCCAAGAAATGTCAACAACGAAGAAGGAAACACCCAGGGTGAGAACATGGGAAACTGTTTTTAACAACAAAGACAAAACCGTTAACGAAACGTAAAACATGGTTTGCATGGTTTGGTTTGTCTTGAATTTTGGCTTCCATCTTGAAAAGTCCTTGAATTTTTGAACGATTCTTGAAAAGACCTTGGAATTGGATACAGGATTCCTATGTTAACAGAAAAAACGGAAAACTTGCACTTACTGCTTAATCTAATGCTCCGAAAAACAAACTACCCTTAACAAACAAACAACTACCCTTAACTGTAAAGTTAGGTTGCTTTAATGCAAACACAGGATTGTTGAACCAGAACTAATGTATAAAGGGTAGTGCCTGTAGTGTTGGCATCCAAAAATGATGTTTTATGTGGATGACGACTTTCGGAGCAACAAGACCACGAACCATGTAAAACTACGCGCTGAATTCGTCGCACTTCAAGGATGGACGCAAACGGTAGCGTGCAGCTCGCCCTCCAACATGGTCAGTGTCCGAAAGTTAATATGAAGCGTTTTAGACTCGTTGTTATTTTCATTATCATTATTAGTTATAGGACATTTGTATTTAAACTGTTCTAGAAGGTGAAGACGATGATGATGACAATGCCGAGTTATCTGATGAAGAAGCAGCTGACGGCGATGCTAATGAAGCAAAACAGAGGCAAAGGCGTGAACAGGTATCCCAAATAGAATACAATATAATTTGGTTTTATCAACTGGGTTGATAATGTCAATTGGCCACCGTAAAGAGATTCAAGAGCTGACGTTTCGAGCGTTTCGCTCCGACGAAGGGCTAACGCTCGAAACGTCAGCTCTTGAATCTCTTTACGGTGGCCAATTGACATTATCAACCCAGTTGATAAAACCAAATTATATTGTTATACTTCCCACCGACGCAGCACCACAGTTTCTTTAGAAACTTACCCCCTCTATCCAAATAGAATACAGCCACTTTTTGTAGTGGAATGGAGCCTTTGTATCTAACCGTTACATAGTACATAATTCACTGCAGCTTAGCCAAACAAAAACCTGCTACTGGACTCGCAAGTTTCTCTTCGCTTTTCTATTTACTCACAAAATCTGTCACAAAGAACTCCCTACTCCGTTTTCGAGTGGGAGACGATTTCTCGCGTGTTCATTACCTTATTTGGTAATGGTATCTGCTAATTTAATTTACCCATCCCCGTGTAGTGTAGTGGTAATGCGACACACATTATGCGGGCGACCCGATTTCAACTCCAGCTCGGTGCTTTTAAAACTGAGTTCTTTTTTTCGTTTTCGAACACCTAAAAGTGTCCGGAGCCATTCCTGTATGTAGCCGCTCGTATCATGATGGGAATCCGCCATTTTGAAAGGAATCCTTTTGGAAGGATTTGATACCAGTCCTTTTCCGTGTGCTTGCTCATTAATTTAGACGGTACATTAACTAGCCCAATTCCCGTTGTAGACTAAGCAGATTAAGTCAGAGGGGAAGTGAAGGGGTCGCAATTGACCTTGCACATCTGACAATCAGGCTAGACTGAGTGCAGTCGCTTAGTTTTTAGTGTCCCAGCATGCAGCTCGCCCTCCAGCATGTGCGGATTTTGTACACGCGGCCGTTAGTAGCGTACGTGTAGCCGTACCTACCCACACCTCCCCCCACACCCCCCACTTCCCCCCCACACACACACACACACACACACATCCGGGGGGGGAAACGAGGGCAACTAGTACACTAAAAGACCAGTAGAATTACAGGCTTAGAACAGCTGTTACAATACCAGAGAAGGTAGCACTGCTTTTTGGTATCATCAACTGTTTTTGCCTCTGTCTCAAATAACAGCATGCCAGCTATGAAGCGCCTGATGAAGATGATCAGATGGTTGAACAGGAACTCGAGTACAACTCTGAAGGTAGGTGATAGCAAAAGCTGTCAAATAAGACCTGTTGTGCACTCACCTTACGTGTATGGTTTGAGTATGCTTGTTAGTAGTGGTATATAAACATGGGGGTATTTTAAAGAACTCCAGAGAAGTGTATAGAGGCACAGCCGAATTCTTCTCTGTGCACTTATGTGTTCTTAAAAATTCCCAAGTGCTTATATTTAAGCAATAGAGGACTTGTGCCGTGTTTACATAGCTTCATCTAAGCACCAAGGGGGTTTGGGAGGATTCGCAGTCGAGCGTTTACATAACTTTCGAGAATTCTTCCAATCCCCTGAGTGTTTAGATGAGGCTATGTAAACACGGAAAAAGTCCTCTATTGCTTTTATAAAATTTTTCTTTCTTTCTAAGCACGAAACTAAAACGTTACAACCGTGTTTCCATGCTCTCATCTAAGCACACCTATCAACCAATGAGAGAGCGCGTAGTATCTCAGTTATCAACAATGAACGAGAACAGAAGACGACATGTGTTGGTAACTTACTAAAGTCAGAAACTTTTATTTTCTTCATTGTCCACAGCTTCTCTAATTTTCAACGCACCCGAAAAGTAACTCTTTCCCACCTTCCCCCACCCCCACCCAGTATCGCCTTCCATTTTGCGCTGGCGGCCAGTTCACACGCGACTTTTTTTCCGTGTTCAACGATCGAAGAAAAATACGAGAAAAGGAAGGCTGTGAGAAGCCTGCTATCTGCCTGCGTGCTTTTTTTCTGCCCTTTGCAGGATGATCATTTCTTTCTGTAGATAAACATTTGCCTTTGCTGACATTGTTAGAGTTGTTTTTGTTTTTCTTAAAAAGATGAAGATGGCAGTGAGGAGACAAGAAGTTCAATAAACGATTCCTCTGACGATGGTATGTACATGGTATAAATAGGCCATTTCCGAGTTTTTCGTTTGCCTCAGTGTGAAAACGAGTCTAAGTGCGAAACCATTCATTCTCTACTTGCACAATCCCATAATACACCGCTTCTACCCCCCAAACAATTTGCATAGGTATTGTTTTAGATTTCCCTTGGGACATCTTCATGTCCCAGGAGAAATTGCAAACAATGATTATGCAAAATTTTTTTTTTTTTTTTGGGGGGGGGGGGGTAAAAGAGATGTATTATGGGATTTGTGCAAGTAGAGAATATGAAAATATGTTTTACCTGCATCTTCATTCTCATGCAAAACGAGCTCATTTCCATATGAATAGTTACGCACTTAGACTCGTTTTGAAACTGAGGGAAAAGGGAACTCGGAAAGTAAAGTTGTAGTGGCTCATCAGGCCGAAACTTATCCCGGTTTCCTTAGCATGAAGCGACTAGGAGTATTTCTACTCCCCCCTGGATGGGATGCTAGTCCATCGCAGGGTTACCCCCCAGCATTAAATTCGACGATACCCATCTATACACCTGGCTAAAGAGAGGTACTATAAGAGTAAAGTGTCTTACCCAAGAACACAACGCAGTGCCCCGGCCATGGTTCAAACTGCTCGATCCGAAGTCCAGCGCACTTACTATTAGCCACCGCACCTCCGATTGATTGTTCTAATTTAGGTAGTTTTGTAGTATTCTCACGGAGGCTTTTGCCACGAACAATCCTTTTGTTTTCGTTATCTTCTGTTTGTTTGTTTGTTTATATTTGTACGTAGAAGATGAAGAGGTGGATTCTAGTGAAACTCAAAACCAAAACAAAGTGAAGCGGATCAAACACAAAAATGGCGATAGTGCGCGAATACAGGTAAAACTAATAAGAAACAAATTTGCATAAACTGAAATGATACACACCATTTTGTCATGTAGCATCGTGTTTCTTGAAAGAGCTACTTCAATGTTTGTGCATCTTAAAATTTTTAGCGTAAAATTTTCCTCTTTGTTATTTGTTATCCGTCTCAATCTTGTCCACCCTTGACCATCCTTGTTCTTTCTTGGTTTAGTATCACCTCTGGTGTTTTTTTGCTTACAAAACTATTATAAACTACCCAATATTAACTAAACCGATAATTATTTTATGGTTTCAGCGTGTTTTGGAAAGTGATATTCGCATTGCATCTTATTCTTATGATGTAAAAAAGGAGCAGTGGTGTGAAGCGTATTTGGAGGTAAGCAGTGTTGAGTTATTCGTTGCCATTATAAAAGTATTAGCACATGGACGCAAGGTTTAACTACCTGATACATGAAATTTTTGCGACACCTTATATCCTATTCACGCCAACAAAACTTGTTTAGCGAAAAACTGAATTTTACTTAGGATTCAAGTAATTTCTAATGTGTTCTTTCATTGTGCCAAATTTGAGGTCAACAATCATCAGTTAGTAACTTTTATGAACAAAACAATTTTAAACCGTGTTTAACTAAACAGCTTTTAAACGTGTTTTGTGTGTGAATCGGGTATTAGTCACAAAGATCGCGAAATTAAAGTGCCGCGAAAAATAAGTATCGCAAGCATAAGATGACGCAAAATCTGTTATTATGTTGATTATTAAATATAGGGGAAATTTTATGCCAATAAAACGTTTACAGAAGCGGAAATAAAAGACCCGGTAACTGGGTATGAAGCATTGCTCCCGTTTGATTTATCTAATACATGACTAGAAAACAGTGGTATAATAAACCTAATGAACATCCTTTAAGCCGATCACTAGAGCGGTTTTTGCTTTAGTGTCAAAAAGTAATCGTGCATTTGCTTCGGTTTTGCATTACTACGCTCAGCGATTGGTTAAAAAATATCGCGCCACTTTTTCAACCAATCAGAAGTAAAACCAAAACCAATCGTGTCTCGCGCGCGCACGTTTTCCCGCACTATTCGTCGGCCACGTGTAATTACTTCGAGTTTTGATTGGATCACTCGATTGTCTCCGTTCTATATATATTCTGGTAACACTTACTACATTCCTTGACAAGTGTTGCATGGCTCAGGATCGCTTGTGAGGAGACAGTTTTCTCAGAGCCCACATTGCCATGCGAGAGTAAGATCAGCACCTTAACGACCATCTGCCGCGTGTTATGTGGTCTGTATGCTGAATAGGCTGCAACATCATGTCACATTAGTCAATTGTTTCTTTACCCTCTCTTTTGTCCCTCCCTGTAGAAGGCTTGATCGCTTACCATTTAAACGAAATTTTCCGTGGAATTTTTTCGACAAATGGAACTGCACTATTCCTCACCAAAGAAATGGATCGGATTGAGCTGTACCATTTGGTCCTAAGTTTCGGGTCGAGCGCCATATACCAAGTCAATAGCAAGTCCCGACGTACGTCACAAAGAACACAACAATGGGGCCTAGCCCTTAATCAATAGCACAATAGACTTCACACAACAGTGCATATATTGACTTGGTATATGGAGCATCACCCTAAGTTTCGATATATCCGCGGCGGGGGCAAACATGTTACAACACCCATTTCAGTTTCCTGTTACAAATTTCAAAATACAAGTGCAATCAATAACAAACAAACATGTTGCTGTAAGGAACTGAATTCATCTCGGAATAACCGGTTTTTTTCTTGCAAATGGTAAGCGCTCTTTGTCTTGACTCCTTCATAAAGCCAGCAAACAAAATTACCCAATGCCTAATGTGGCAACCCTAGGTCACTTTTTGACTTTATTCTACCTCACCCATTTCAGTTTCCTGTTACAAGCTTCAAACTACAAGTGTCGTCAATAATAGAGAAACTAGCTCGTAAGGTATGTAAGAGAAAGCCGATGGCTATTTGCAAATTTTTTTAGTAATAATATTCTTGGGCAAGTCGCTTTTCCTGTTATAGTGTCTCTTCACCCAGGTGTTTAAATGGATACCGGTGAGGGGGGTAACCCTGCAATGGACTTCCATCCTATTCAGGGAGGGGTAGAAATACTAATGGTCGCTTCATTCTACAGAAACTCATTCTCGTCCCAAGAGCCCACGATCCTTCTGGTCTGGATCGTGGCTTCTGGGAACAAGAATGAAAGAAACCGGGCCACTCGGCGCATGCAAAGCCTTAATCTTTCACCTTGATATTAGAATGAAACACAAATTCAGAATCGTACGCAACAGTCATGCAACGGAAATGTTTTGCTTTTCTTCCACCTGATGACCTAGTGTGGGCAGCTGTGTGAAAGGTTTGCCTTGCAGAGCAATGTTTGTTTGTCTCTTTACTAGTTTGCTCAATTAACGAAGCATGTTCATTATGTCGGGTTAGTTTAGTGAACTGACAACTCCAGTACGAAATTTAAATTTTGAAGCAAATATTTCATTGCAACTTGAATCCGAAACACATGGAATAAAACCCAACATCAAATTTGTTGCGTTTTCTAATATTTGTTGTTTTAATTTGTTTTAGATTGCAAGCTTACTTACTCAAACGACCACGTTGACTTTTTTACCGTTGTTATTGCATTTCTACAGAGTGTTGTTTATGAAACGCCAAACATTAATCGTTGTTTTTTGGTGGAGAGCAATGATACTGCAGTCCTAAAAACAGAAGGAGTAAACCTTCAGGTCAGTAATTAATCATGAGATTAATAATTATTCCTTAATTTGCTCAATATAATCATCGTTATCCCCGTTTTTTCTTTGTCTCATTGCGGACCTATTTTTTCTTTGTCTCATTGCGGACCTATTTTTTCTTTGTCTCATTGCGGACCTATTTTTTCTTTGTCTCATTGCGGACCTATTTTTTCTTTGTCTCATTGCGGACCTATTTTTTCTTTGTCTCATTGCGGACCTATTTTTTCTTTGTCTCATTGCGGACCTATTTTTTCTTTGTCTCATCCTCGCCAGAGAGCCTGTTCACAGGCTATACGGGGTTACCCTCACAGCAATCAGTGAGGTTTGTTTTCCGAGACCCTCAATGGTCCCCTTTGCTTTGCCTCTTGGAACATAAAGCGCCAATATACCAGAACAGTTGTTATTATAACCTGAAATAGAGAAAGTAACTTTTTCTCCCCCCCAAGTGACCAACTGGCATGTTTGACGGAATGGTGTCTGGCTTTATTGGTTAAATAATTCAGTATTTTGTTTGATACCAGGCTGCATGGTGGCATGGAGACTTGCTAGACTTGACAAAGGTCTACACAAACGATATTCATGCCATGGCACGCGTGTATGGGATTGAAGCGGCAGCAAAAGTCATAAAGCAGGTATTGTGTACTTTTTTTATCTTTAATCTATATTTCTCGCTGCGTCACGAGATTTTGAGTTATTTCTTCGAGAACCTAAATTACACTTACAATTTAGGAAACCTAAAAATAATAGTTTGCTAAGGAAGAAAAACACCAAAGGAGTGATACTAAACCAAAAAGGATCAAGAATGGTTGAGGATGGAGAAGATTGAAACGGATTGGAAGTGACGATTTTGAAAAATTTAGACTAAATTTTTCAGTTGCACTAACGATAATATAGCCGTTTACGAAAGGGAAATGAACTCCAGCGTCACCGTAGTGGTGGTTCAAACTCCGTAAGGCTTGTTCCTATTAAAATCTGGAGAACAGCAAAACCGGTTATACCATAGGCTTACATTCTCGACTCTGTATGTCATTTATAAATGGTTTGCTTGTTTTCTGTAGGAAATAAAAAACGTGTTCGGCGCTTACGGAATCCACGTAGATCCACGTCATCTCAGCCTCGTGTCAGACTACATGACGTACGAAGGGACCATCAAAGCATTCAACCGCATTGGACTCGATTCAAACGCTTCTCCCTTTCAGAAAATGAGTTTTGAAACCACCACGCATTTCCTGCGTGAAGCCGTGCTGTCAGGAGACACGGAGAAGCTGGCTTCTCCATCGTCGAGACTTGTTGTGGGTCGAGTTGTTGGAAGTGGTACGGGCTGCTTTGAACTGCTGCAACCGCTCTGCTAAAGATTGGCCCGCTTATACATTGTCTGTAATACAAATAAAACTTGATATTGCTAAAAGAGTTTTTTCATCCTTTCGTTAGAGTAGTTTTCATTTGAGTGTCCATTCTCGTTCCCATAGCCCAGCAAAGCCGGTGGGGCCTTGGCACGAAAAACGAAGGGTTCTGGGGACATAGTCCAGTCCTAAATTCTAGCACTTCCGGACTTCGTGTATGTAGTATTGATGTGTGTATATATGTCGTGTGCTGCAATGTGGCGGCAGGCGAACATTTTAACTTCCGTTTAACATTTCTATGTTCTCAAAAAACCAATAAAAAAAATATTATGTCCCCGGAGCCCTTAGCCCGCGTAGCAAGCGTTCTCGCCCGAGCGAAGAGCGACTTCTGGTCGCGCGAAAATTGGGGCGAGAGCAGATATACAACAACAGCTCTTCGCTCGCTTGGGAACGCTTGCTTCGCAGGCTACGGAGGCTACAGAGCCCTTCGTTTCCCGTGCCAAGGCCCCGCCAGCTAAGAGTAACGAAAAGGGCCGTGGGAACTGGAATGTTGCTTGTCAAGTAATTCGCGTTCGCTTTATTAGTTTTGCATTACCAGTGATTGGTTTTCGTGTAGCTTAGTGATTGGCTTAAAAAACGCACGCCACTTTTTGAACTAATCGGACGTAAAACAAAAACCAATCGTGACTCGCTCGCGCACGTTTTCCCGCGCTTTACCCCAGCTGTGTGTATTTTCTTCGAGTTCTGACTGATTCGCTGGATTGCCCGTCGCTTGCGCGACTTACAGATTCCAAGTCCACTCTAACCTTGTTACCGCATTGGGCCAAGTGCTATAAAGATCAAAGGGTTCTGTGAGGCAACTCGTGATGTACAGTGGAATCACCGTTTCCCTTCAATCCCTCCCCCCTTCCCCCTCCTCTTACCCCGCCCCCCCCCCCCCCCCCACCGATAACTCAACCCAAAAGTCGTTTTTCTTTGAAATAACGATATTTCGAGAGGAAGCCACAGCCGCCTCGACTGGTTTTCATGTGGGTCCTCTATAATAATATAATAATAAAACCTTTATTTAGACACGATGTGGATTTAAGCTTTGCAGCTTGTGGGGTCGTGTAGAAGTAATTAAATAAATGTATATTTACATAAATAATAATTATAAAATAAAGCAAAACACTATAAGTACCGAACTAATTAATGAACGAATTGACTAACAACTAACTTATAGCTAATTAAAAAGGTCTTGAAGGGAGTTAATTTTTACGATACAAATTGGCAAAGTCAATGTCCCTGATCAAGGCAAGTGCCAAGGGTTAATTTTTGGTTGAATTAGGAATTTAAAAAGATATTGGGTTTTGAGGAGGGAGGAAAACCGGATAACCCGGGGTCTGCGCTTTTTGACGGCCATGAATGTACAAAGACAGACTAGCACACAAAGCTTTTAAAGTGAAAATTTTATTCTTTTCTGGAAATGAGTTATTGCGCACTCATGAGCTTTCGAAGCGCGGTTTCGTTTATTTCCATGAGTAAAGCCAGAAATAAGCCAGTGACTGCGATGCGGATCTCTAGACCTGTTATGGCTGACAAGCAAACTGCATCGTAAACCAAAGCTTTCATGAGATTACAGAATGATAGATGCCGTCCAGTTTTTAATTTATTTTACACTGGCAACTGTTCTGAAAAAATCTTAACAAAAAGTTGTACAGCTCGAGGACGAGGAGAAATGACATGACAACTTAAAATCATTTCAAAAAAATGTGAAGTGGATTAAAAAACCATGTAAATTTATATTGAGCCTAGAAATACAAAATGTGGCGACTTGCATACAAAATATTTAAACTGCCTTTCGAATACCCTGTGCAATGACAGAGACTGAAAGAAATGTTCTTCAGCTGTTAATTGTTCTTTTCTCGTAATAGGTGGCCATTAGTGATTTCGCTGAAGTCTTGAGATTTCTCTTCAATCCGTCAATTCTCTCTTTCGTTTCCCCAAGTGCTGTCCGACGCCACCAACCCCACCGGGGGATCCTATTGCCCCCATATCTCCAGGCGGACCCTGACCACCGGCTGGCCCCGGAGGTCCCATGGGTCCGGGTCTTCCTGGGGGCCCCGCCGGGTTTCCTGGATATCCTGGTATTCCGGGTGGTCCTGGTAATCCCGGGGGTCCTGGGGGGCCTTTAGGTCCGTCCGGTCCCTGAGGCCCCGGCATTCCCATCGGTCCGTCTTGTCCTGGGGGACCTGGAGGTGGCGGTGGTGGAATAGGTGGGGGTGGGGGTGGTGGTGGATACCAAATCTGCCTTTTTCCACCTGGAAATAAGGTAGAAAATAAAGAATCGTTAATTAAGCCTGGTTTCCATACGATCGCCAGGATATCTGGTCATGTATTCACAACGATCGATCGGGAAAAGAATAAACTTCTGGCCCTGTTTTTTTCAAAGACTGGACAATGCTAACCACTCAAGTGGATAAACGACGTATTTGATTAATCCATTTGATAGCGTTATCCACCCAACCTCGTTCCCAGGACTTTTCCTTTTTCGTGAAGCCCTGGGAACGAGGTTGGTTATCCACCCTTTGAACAACCAGGCCATGGATTACAGGCCTTTCTTGTTACGAACTAAGAAAATGCACTTGAAAACTGTACTTTATTATTATTGTTAAAACGAGCTATTATTTGTCTTTTGTAAATATCACAAAGACCTCGGAATGAATAGGACCTTGGCTCAAAAGATCATTCATCGAGGGAGTTGTTTAAAAGAGAAGGTATAATTTAATATCCCTCAAAATTCTCGTTTTCTTAGAATTTTCGAAGGTATTCGTTGTTAGCAAATCAGTGGAATATTCGAGTGAGTCCCGACTTCTTCAGATAATTTCCGGAGATCTTCGGGTGATGATCGGATATCTGCGGAAGGCTTCGGGTAAATTAAAATTCAGCCAATTTCGGTTTACAGTTGCGAGACAACAGTATTCGTGTTACATAAAAGTTGCATTCTTTTCCAATGAACTCAAATCAGTTATTGCTTAATATTATTTGGTTCTTTCTTACTCGCATTATCCCCCGATTATAAAACCTTTCGCGAATAATTTTTCACAGTTCATCTTTCTGCACGAACACAGCCTTAGAAAACTTGTTATACAAGCAGGCGAATTCCGATAAGGGTCATTAGTATCAATTTGCATAGAAAAAGAGAAAAACAGGCGCCTGACGAAACACGTTTCCCTTTCGAAAGCGGCCCGTACTATTTTAGCGACACACGGAATTTTTTTCTGTTAAAATAATGCCACTCCCAATAACTTCCCTGTCTCACAACTACGCCACCACTCGGCCGCGGTCAAACCCACAAAGACAGAAAAAGTACTTTAAATATCAGGTTGCCGTTTCCATTGTTTAAACTTTGATATTTTACCGGTATCCTGTTGATTGATTAAATTGTTTGAAACTTTACTCTCTCGGGCGTTAAAATTGATTCCGGCTACCTCCACATTAATCCGGACAAATTTGAAAACGCAACTTTTTTTCTACGGATTGTCCTTCCGTCCTCACTAAAGCGGGATCTTCGGTCACCGAAAACGCAACGCTCTCCAAAAGTGGATAAATTTAAAAACACTGGCTAGGTGTATTAGTGTGTACGGCGAAAACGGAACTTGTTTAAAGCGCTGACATCAAAACAGTCAAATAACGTGGCTCAGGTAATGTGTGCATGCTTTAGCATGTATTTAAGCGTCTCAAGCGAGGCAGCGTTTCAAAATCAATGATGAAAAAAATTGAAAACGGTATAATGTGGACAGAAACATTTTATCCGCTTTCGAGATGAAAATGTCGTTTTCAAATTTATAGACCCTTTTCATAAATGGCTGCCAATTAAAAATTCTTTTGTACGCATTCAAATTAGCCTCACTAAACTCGTTTGGGAGTAAAATTCCTTTTGAATTATCAACTCAAAAACGAGGTTAGTCAGGCTATTTTAATACTTACAAAGAATTTATAATTGGCAGCCATTTATGAAAAGGGTCTATATCCGGCTTAGTGTGGACGTCGCCTTATTTGAAATACTCTTCAAAGCCACAGCTCCAAAACAGGACAAGGTGACCCAATGTTTTACTTCTTTCATGAATGTATCAGACAATACTGGCCGTAATGTATATGTCAATTAGAATAAAATGTCATTAGTCATTCCTTTGTTATTAGGTGTGCAATTTCTTGCAAATTAGCAGGACTGATTATCATGGAATACGCGCAGGTGGCCAAGTAAATTTCTTCATTTTTCCATAATGTTCAGCCCAGGGGTCGGGCATTATCCTTCCACATAACTACCCCGGGGCCTTTGACCATCTCGATCGTTATATTACCTTACAGCATTCTTTCAAGGACCAGTTCATCAATAAGTAAGATAGGACAAATGGGACACAAACCAACTTTGCAATATAGACCTACCTAGGACTTAATTTGGCATGAATTACAGTGGGAAACATATTGGAGCCACCACCACCGGGGTATTTAACGATTAACTAGTTCGTCCCGGTAGCGGGGCACTTGCCATAGCGCCAGTTGGTTTTCAATCATAATTTCCGAGGGGAAACTTGTTTACACGAAATCATCATTTTTTCAAATTTTCGGAAAATCGCTAAATTTTCTCATAAAAATCGCTAAGTAACCACAAACGAAAGGAAATCAGCCTTGGCGGTCCGCTCTCCTAGCGGCCATCTTGGCCCTGCACCTGCATGACCGATGAATTTTAACCAATCAGGTTACTTTGTTAGCGCGGGAAAATCGCTCGGGCGCATAGGACAACCTTTGAAGTTGAGGCGGCATCGAGCAGGTTTTTTTCTGCTGAAAGAAAGGTGGCCAGAAAGAAACTGGTATATTTGGTATAAACTGGGACAAATGCTGTTAAATTTGGTCTAAAATTTGTAGATGATCAAGAAGTGAAAGGACCAGACGAAGATACTAAAAGAGCCACGTTCTGTCTCCTTCTGTAGTCTGCCAAGAAACGAAACATCGCTTACTTGAGTTGGGTTTCTCCGGTCGAGCTACATCAACTGAACTCTGGACTTACTTGCAACGGTTAATTGGAAAATGTAAGTTGTTTTAAAAGTATTATAATGGTTATCTATGAGTTGTCGACCCACTATTGATTCTTCAGTGTCAGAGACGTTAGAAGTCACCATGTATATTGATAATTCTTTTTTCAATTTTGTATTGAAACTATCGCATTGTTCACTGAATGGTCTTCGCTACAACATCCCGTCTATGTTGCAACTTCATCGAAAGATTCAAATGGTTTCTTTATATCTTTTATGGTAAGAGGCAGATACACAAAGCCTTTAGCTGCATGGTGCTTACAACGATTTTTGCGATGATATGAAATTCAAGCTTTTCCGTTCAATCCCTACTGAGTTTTATTTTCGTACGAATTCACCCAAAGTGTAAAAGTGATGTTACACGGGGCAACGATTATTAACGCAACATTGTTGCGTCAAAGTCGTCCTCGTGAAACATATGGTATTGAACTATTTTTAACGCAGTGTTTTATTGCGGCAACATATTGCAGCAATTTGAAAGCGATTCAAAAACCTGCGACCTTGTCACCTCAATTTTGTTGAAGTTGATTTTGTTGCGCTAAAAATCGTCCCGCGTAACATATCGCTGCCGCATATGTTGCGTTAAAAGTCGTCACGTGTAACAACAACATGGATTGAAAATCTCCGTTAAAAATCGTTCTGTGTAACATCACCTAAAAGCAACACAATGATCGAGATAAACTTATATTTCTGTGATAAGTCATGCCTGGAATTTAACTTTCATGAACATTCAACCACTGGTGAAATGTTAACGAAAATAAAACCTTTTAAAAATAAAATGTAGTGGTGATGCGTGGAAAGGTGTATTAAAAGGAAAGAGGTATTTAATGTAGTTTTATGGCAAGAAAAGTGAAGTTGAGTTTATTCAAGTGTATTTGTTTCTTTTATTTCGCTTATTTTAAGGTGTATTTATTCATTTAATCTATTTAACATAGATGTATGGTAAGGAAAATGAAACCATATACCTCATGAGTGAAGAACATAAATGTACCAAGTCATACATAAATCATTTGTGAATTTTTCTGGCGTGACGTACTGTACTTTACTTTCATACGAGAAACGTATACGTCAAGCAAGAAAAGTAAAGTTAGTTCAACAACAAATTATTTATGTCTTCGAGCACTCTTTGCATTCATGCACCTCCCATGAAGTATTAAGTTTTTAATTTTATGCTTATGTCACTTGAGGGCATCATAAAATGGATGATTGTGCCCGTTCGTCTTATGAGTGAGCATTTAGTTGTACTTAGATCTATTTATGCCCGTTGGAAACCAACCTTGATTGAATTATGGGTGCATATATGTGCATGGCGAGGAAAGTGATCGAAGATGTATGAGGATGAGAAACGTGAAAGCCTATTTTAAAAGATAGGTATTTTATTGAAACCTGTTGTGGTATAAGTTCATATAACTAAATACATTTGCTAGTTTCTATTTCACATAGGTTATTTTTGTTCCAAAAACTAAACAGCAAAAAATTAAACATAATAAACAATAAAACTCGAAGATGAATAATAACATATTGATACCTTATGATCGTGTCAAAAAACTGTTTGACTGGATATTAGACCATGTTAATTTATTTAAACCTGGAAATACAAAATGTAGAGATTTTCGTACAAAAAAAGTTACGTGGTCTCTCGGATCCTTGTCCAATGACGAACAGAATGGAAGAAAGTGTTAAAAAGCTCTCCATGTGTATTTGATTTTGCTCATAGTCCTGTGATTTCTCCCCACTCTGTCGATTCTCTCTTTCGCTTCCCGACGTGATGCTGTCCGGTGCCGCCTGCACCCCCAGGGGCCCCAATCGCCCCCATATCCCCCGGGGGCCCCCGACCTCCGGATGGTCCGGGTGGTCCGGGGGGTCCGGGTCTTCCTGGGGGCCCCGCAGGGTTTCCTGGATATCCTGGTATTCCGGGTGGTCCTGGTAACCCTGGGGGTCCTGGGGGACCCTTAGGTCCGTCTGGTCCGGCAGGCCCTGGAGGTCCCATGGGTCCGTCTTGTCCGGGGGGTCCTGGAGGTGGTGGTGGTGGAGGTGGTGGCGGTGGCGGTGGTGGAGGATAGTACCAAGTTTGCCTTTTTCCACCTGACAATCATGAAAGAGGTAAAGTATCTCTGCGATCACCAAATGTGATTGCGATTGCTGATAGTTTCCATGCATATCATCGCAACGATTGGTCAAAAAAAGTGGTCTTTTGTAGCTTTACTTTTCCAAGGTCCTACTATCTTTTCTAAACTTCTAATACAGCCCCTATATTTTTGCTATTTGGAAATAAGAGGATGAAATTGTACGGCCTGTGGTTTATCTGAAAAAAGCTGTAAAACTGGTAAAAAAGCAGTTAAATTAGTTCATATTTAAAAAATAGTGCATTAAAAACTTGCCTCAATATCTTCTAGTCTTTTGGTCTTAATTGTAACCGAAAAAAACGCACTTTAAAAATGCTTTAATCTGATTGTCCAAGAAATAAGAAATAAATAAGAAATAAGTGCATCTTTTATTGAACACGAGAGCTGAACACAAGTCACAGTGAAGATTAAGTACGAAGAAACACGAGCACTTCCGCCGACGGTCGCCAGTCGGTCATCCGATCGATACAATTTATACATGGCCGAGGTTCATCGAAAGCCCTTCCGAAGATTTTTCAACGTAAACCAAACGTTTCTGAAAATCCGCCGAATACGTCCGAAGGTTGCCGAAGTTCACTCGAATATTTCCGAAGATTTTCTAATACTGTTGGAAGGTTAGTAAGATTCAGTAGTATTAAAGACATTATCATTATCATTTCATTACCATTGTTATTATCTTTGTTATTGTTGTTATATTATCACCATGGAATCACAATTTTTGGTCCAATTTGCAATAAGCACTCGCAATTATTTTAAAGTAATTTTTGAAAATTTATTTGTGCTCATTTCAAATTGCACCGTGTAATTAGCTACTACACCTGCATAATTAGTATTCGTAGTTTATACAGTTACAAAATCGTTGTCAGTTTTAGCCTCAGCTCAAAGCAGATTACAGCAGCAACATTCAAGGTTAAAACAAATATATTACCAACAAAACTTTATCTGGAAGCAATTAATTCCAAACCTTGGGGTCAAAGTCAACTCAAAGTATGTTACATTATTATTGAAGGATATTTGAAAGGTTTCCAAGCGTTTTAGAAGTATTGGTGCATTAAATCATAAAGCATGATGATGGTGACGATAAATGATGGTGGTGGTGATGATGGTGACGATGAGCCCAAAGGTTGTGGCCCAACGTTTGTAACAGGCGAGTGCACGGAGAATAAGCGCAGGGCAATTTTTTGCCCAGGGGGGGGGGGGGGGGGGGTGGGGGAGGGTGAACCATTTGCCCAAACAATTATCCCAACCCCCCCCCCCCCCCCCAGGCCCGTACGCCTACGACAACGGGGTCACCTTAAAACACAACAAGGTTTTCAAATGAATCAAGAAGAAATTGTCGAGCCATGTGAGCAGACAAGTAAAGCGGTCAAAATAATCAACTCGAAATAAAATTAACCTCGAACGTTAGGCGTTAGCGTTAGCGAAAGTTAGCGTTGGAACATAAGTTTGCATATAAATGTTGTTCCTGGGAAATACCAACGGTCGAAATGCCAGCGCTTTTTATTTATTGATTTTAAAAACTTTAACTAGTCTACTCATTATTTTTCGACAGCTTTGTTTGATCAGGAAATAGTCTTCTCTTTCGCTGTTTTGATACCCGAGCGAAACAGAGCAAGTTTTACGTAATTTTCAGTAGTTTTGGAGAATTTTGAGGAAAATTGATAAGTGAAAACTTTAAATCCATTTGGAAATGAAAATTCAAAGATTTCATAGCTTTCTTTCGGTGACCTTTTGGGGGAAAACAAAAAGGACTTCAAAGGCCCTGTTATTGAATATTCATAAAGCGTGTGCTGACACCACACCACCAGTTTGAACTCGTGTCAAAAAGCAACTCCACACAAAATTCACAATAGACCTGGGAAACGTAGCATTTAAACCATTTTAACTGAAAATAAGATGTTAGTCAGATAAGAAGCAAGGTTTGTGCTTCGTTAGTCAGATAATATTATGAGCCCCTGACCTTTGATATCGCCTTACTAAAGTTACAATTTACAAATTAGAGACAGTTAGTGCCAAATTAATTTAGCGATTTCTGGAAAAATCGCTAATTTGTTACTCTATAGATTTAAAATTAGCCAAGACGTTAGTTAAAAACACACCAAGCCAACAAATCTCGAAATTAAATAGCTACTAACTCGTGGAAAGTCAGTCAATTTAGTTGAACTAAAAACATTAACTTCATGTTTCATTCCCAACTCCAATTGTCGGATTAAAACAATAAGATAACTTATAAGTGCAAGGATATTTATTCACAATCACATTTTTAACAATATATTCAAGGAACTCTACACCGTAATTTTACGGAGTCCGTCTAGTTTTACGCAAACTTAGAAATGCTCGAAAAAAGTCAAAACTGAAGCACACAATGCTCTGTTTGCCTTACTTTTCACTAATGCGTAGCCACACACAACTGTGCAATTTAAGTGATAACTTTGTAAACTTTCCTTAAACTTTAACTGAAAATTTTAACTGAATATGAAAGAAAAAATTCAAAACCGTGGACAGTTCAAAGTGCGATTTTTTTTGCAACTTTTATGCAACTGAGTGGAACAAAAGTCAGTAACCTCTAACTTACCTGGTTCTTGTTTAGCAACTGGTCGTACTTCCGTGGGCCATGATCTGACGATTAGGAACAGCGAAAAGAGGATTAAGGAAGCAGTTATTCTGCCAACCATGATTCCTGCAAAACAAGGGCAATACTGTTCAGAAAATATTATATAGCTATATTTCGCTTGTAAAGCAGTGTTTCTTTGTAAGTAACTTACCAGACCGGTGCTGCTCGCTTGATCACCCAGCTCAATACAAAGGATATCGTCTATTACTTTTATATTATGAGATGGTTAATTATTTACGCTTTCACGTGAAGTTGAATTTTAATGATCCATCGTCCTTTTGTCTTGAAAGGACTGAGTTGAAAGCAGGGTGTTTTAGGCTTCTGGTGGATGATTTTCACAGTCAGTAAAAACATCACTCGCTGGATTAATATTGTCAAAAGTGCGTTGACTTGTTTTGTGAGAGAGAAACAATCAACTTTTGGCTTGACGAAATTTCTAAAGTTTTCGTTGAGATTTACTGGCTCTATAGACCCTAGGTCCGATTTTAGATCTTCAAGTGCAATATTTTTTTTTCAGGTGATAGGGTGTAAGGCTGGTGCTTTGACTGATCATGGTGGTATATAGTTTGTCTCAATGCATTGATTACTAAACACCGTGCAAAGGAAAATAGAGCATTTAAGTGAACGATTCCCGCTCTGATAAGCTAGGACGACTGTTCAACGTGCAGTGTAGCGTGCAGCTTACACTGTAACTTAAGAGCTGGTTTGTTTAAAAAGTCGAGTGCGAAGGGCCGGAGAGGTGTTAAACCTTAGAGACAAGTCAAACTGAGTGTAAATCTGAGCGCAAATCGAGAAGGAAACAACTGATATATTATCAAGAACGGAAATAAACGAAATCTACTTTGAAAAATCAGCTTTCCAGTTTGGGAGAGACGGACGAATAACCGTGATGAGAAATAACGTTGACACACTGCGCATGCTACACGAAGTAGGTTTTGAAGGCTTGTAGAATGCATGATATTTTTCCGAGTTTTTTGGCCTGGAACCTAAAGCTTGATCAAATTTTACGTAGACCATACTTAATCTACTCAATTAAAGTTGATTGCTTTATTTGTATCTTGGTCGTTAAAAAAGGGCTATTCAACGTAACGTTGTTGTACTAATTAAAAATACAATATTCGCTTACCGAACCTTAAATCCTGCTTTTAAAAACTACGGACAAAAATGACCGAAAAAACCGCTTGGAGCTCTTACGCTCTCTCTTCCGCCTCAGACGCAGTCTGTTCTATTCGCGTGCTAGCGCGAGGGAAGACTGGGGAGAGGGAAATAATTAGACATATAAACATCCTTTTCCTCCGAGAAAAATTGTTTACAACATTGATAACAGAGACGCGCAATCAAATTCAGTATATATAAGCGTGCACAAAATCCAGTAGTGCATGCCGATTACGTGAGCGAGTTTTGGGACCGGTTTTGGTGGACGTTTCTACCGGCAATGTTATGAAACAATTGGTTCATTTTTTTAGCTGTGCACTATCGAGTTCTGGTGCACTTGGGGAATTTGGGTTAAGCTGGCTTTCGCGTTCTTCATACTCCCCGCGTGCACCATAACTCGACATTGTACGAAAAAGATCAATTCTGAGGAGGATGAAAAGATACTGATTGGCATGGGCACGCCACTCAATTTTCAGCGTCGCATCGTTTGCGGTTTATGACAATTTTTCAATCAGGTATATAAACGTGCATTTTTTAGTACCGAAAGGTAAATTAAGCATCGGAAATGATCCCCAAGCAATTAATATTCGTCCCGAGGCCGCGATCCTATTGGTCAGACCCATCTACAATCTACCAGGCACACGCACAATCAAACCCAAATCAGGCCTGGTCCAATCTCGTCCGCAGAGCCCGCGTTCCCCTAGACCAGCAGGGGAACGCGGGCCCTGGGGACGAGATTGGGCCTGGTTCAGTGAATCGCAAGGAGCCGTGCGTTTCACGTTCCGTTGGATTTGGGAGACGCGGGCAGTGAGGACGAAATTGATCTCCACAAAACTTTACGAACGTGATGGACGTGTTTAATTTGGAACCTGCCTAGTTTCCTAGAAAGGTTTACAAGACCTTTGCGCGCTTCTTAATTCGTTCCCAGGCCGCTGCCCAAAAAGAATAAGTACGCGCCATGGTACAAGGTAGTTTTGGAACAGTATGGCGTGTAAGAATGTTAGAATAACTTCGAAGATTGAATATAGAGAGTTCCGTCAAGGATAATTTGGACCGGAACTAAAACGAGAAACTTTCTCGCATCAAGACAACAGCACGTTATTTTGGATGTCTGTGTTTGGACTATTTTCGGCCTTCGTAAAGCAAGTCTGCATTCGGGCCTCGTGGCCCGTCAGGCCGTAGCTTATCCCGGTTTCTGTAGCATGAAGCGACAGAGTATCTCTACTCTCCCTAGATGGGATGCTAGTCCCCCCAGCAGTAAATTCGCTGGTACCCATTTATACACCTGGGTGAAGAGAGACACTGCGAGAGTAAAGTGTCTTGCCCAAGAACACAACGCAGTGCCCCAGCTAGAGGCTCGAACCCAGACCGATCCGGAGTACGATCCGGAGTCCAGTACGATCCGGAGTCCAGCGTACTAACCATTAGGTCACTGCGGCCTTTGTACTAACCCCAAAAGTATATGCACAAAAACAATTGAGTCCAAAGAATACCTATCAGGGGAGGCACGGGAAAACGCGTCTAATCCAGGACCAACCCATAAATTGTCTAAAAAAATGGAGCGAATGATCGATTGAATACGAAACTCATTCCTATATCTAATAACACGAATATGGGGAAGATATCAGTGACGTCACCCATTGTTATTAATGTGCCAACCAGAAAACTATTGGCAACAAAGAGCTCTTTGGTTTAGTTAAATAACAAAAACAATGTTTGTAAACAAAGATCTCCCTTATCCCATTCATTAGCTTAAAGCCGGCTAAGCTTTTGAAAAGAATTTGTGCGTTTGGTGTCGTGTACCCTGGGTGCCAGAGGGTTTTTTTGTTTCGAAGGCGCTATCATTGAGCGGCGAAGCGTTGGTGTCGTTTACCCTGGGTAGAGGGTGTTTTTTGTTTCGAAGGCGCTATCATTGAGTGGCGAAGCCGCGATCATTTCACGCAAAAAAAAAAAGCGTGAAACGATCGCGGCTTCGCCTCTCAATGATAGCGCCTTCGAAACAAAAAAAACCCTCTGGCACCCAGGGTAGGTGTCGTGTAGATACAAGCCATAATTCGAGTCACGTATATTAGACGTGGATTTTATTCTTGTTAACATTTTGCACTGATTAGATGTTCAAATCCCAGTAGCCAGCCATTAAGCAACTTTTTCAATATAAAACTCCCTGAACCATAACATAACGAGATAACGAAACGATCGTCTTACAAGACGCAAACAAAATAGAAGCTTGTCATAATAAAAACAACCACGATAATCCTTGTGGCTTTGATTTAATTATAAACAAAATGACCCGTCCCGGCGATTTTCGGTTATGAAGAGTTAACATAAGTCCATCAGTCCCATTCTTCTTCATCTTCCTGATATGACGCGGCCTTTGAATTGGTGTTCGGACTGGGACGAGGTTTGCTCTGTGGATTAACATCAAGTTGTGCCATGCCCTTGTTAACAGGTCCCATTACATCCGCGGTGCTAGTCGGTTCAGAAGATTCCCTCTAAAAATAATTTAGAGATGACCATTGTTAACACAATACAGTTTTAGCACAGTAAAAACCCCGCATTAAGGACCAAAAATTGAAGAACATGGTAGGCTAAAATTCCACTAATATCAGCGTTATATAAGAACCTGCTTTAGTCTAAGGAGCTGCGTCACAATATCCCGAGTCAATTTTTTGTGACGAGCCAAATTGCCCTTAAAACGTAAGGAACCTAAAACTAATAGTTTACTATGGAAGAAAAACAACAAAGAGGTGATATTAAACCAAAAAGGAACAAGGATGGTTAAGGATGGAGATGATTGAGACGGATTGCAAATAACGATCCTAAACCGTGACGAAGCTCAAATCAAGCTCCACTAAAACAGGGTTTGTAGACGGAAGTCATTTTGACATGATCACATCGGATCAATCATCGTACCCCCACCCACCCCACCCATCCAACCCCTACTCCCTAGAGGTGGGGTGGGTTAGGGTTTCCCCAGAAACGATGTTGTTACATACATATTTGGTGTAAGCGCCTACCTCTCTTCTGTCCTTGGATGCAAATTTACCACCAGCTGGGCCATACGATGAACCAATCGCTTCTTCTGCTACGTGCTCTAGCCACTCTGGAACTTCCTGGTATGCCTGTGACATGCACACATCAAATATCAGTAAATTTAAGGAGGGCTCCGTCACGACATTTTGAGCAATTTTTTTGGGACAAGCCAAATACCCGTTTAAAAGAAGGGAACCTCAAAATAATAGTTTACTAAGGAAGAAAACACCACAGAGGTGATTCTAAAGCAAAACAGAACAAGGATGGAGAAGATTGAGACGGTTTGCAAATGTTAATTTCAAAAATTTAAGCCAAATTTTTCAAACTTCACAAACCATGGCGTAGCTCCTTAAAGAAACATGGAATACAGTGTTGACATGCCCGTTGAGTGTTGATTTTTCAATTAGGATGGGTAGCGATTGCCATGGGAGCATACAGAGCGGCACGCTTTTGTGGTCTCGACGTGTTTAAAAATATGTGAGCCCGTCCTTTTTCAGGCGTTTCATTACACGTGTGTTGAAATTTGACACATAAGGGTGCTGCAAGAGTTTGTAAACCATACATGATCGTACTCCGATTCTGTGTGCCGCAGGACATTAGGTGTTTCACAAGTGTCAGGTTTGCATAGCTGACTCGAATTCTCCCAAACCCCCTCGTGTTTTGGTGAGGACATGTAATGCCTTTACCTCAGATAAGACTTTCACTAAACTCCGGGCAAGTCTTTCATCTTTGCCTGGTTGAAAAAAGGAAGTCGCTTTTCCCTTGTTGCCAATCCGACCCGTACGACCAATGCGATGCACATATTCCTCGATGTCCTGAGGAAGGTCAAAATTAATCACGTGCTTTACATCCGGGATGTCCAGACCTCGCGCCGCTACTGATGTTGCTACCAGTACAGGTGCTCGACCAGTCCTGAAGTCACGAAGGGCTGCTTCACGTTCTTGTTGTGTTCTGTCCCTGCAATTTCATGGCCATTCAACTAAAGTGAGCACATGGTTTGACCTGTACAATTCTCGAGTACCTACTGCTTCCTCAATTACTCAACAATTACCACAGGCGAACGGGGCAGGGGTGTGGCTGCAAACCCCCAAATTTTGGGCAAATCAGATTTTTTGGGCAGCATGAGAAAATGTGGGCAAGGCAACTTCGGAGAATTTTTTGAGCAAATGGTTCACCCCCCCCCCCCCCCCGGGGCGAAAAATTGCCAGTACCCCTATGACAATTACACTACCAACCCAATTTCTCTATCAGCAAATGTTCAATGAGGCGCTGTCAACTTGCCTATACTTATAGAAATGAGAGTGAGCAATTTGATAGTTCTTAGACACTAAAGGATTGAATTCCAAAACCTACAATCTTAGGTATTTTTAAGCAAAAATAACGTTTTGTATTCCCTTTCCAGAATGACTGTGTATCCGGTTGTAAGTGTTTTACCAATGAGTTGACAACAATGGAAGAGCCAATCAGATTTGTGCATTTCCGATAAAACACGCTACCGGCAAGTGTATACTAATATAGCAATCACTGTACATTCACCATAACTGCAGAAAGTTGACAACAATGTAATACAATACATCTCAATGTCTAAATAAAAATTAGTGTTGGTCAGCACACCTTGCGCAATACCTACCCACTAATACTTGTTGTTGGAAAATTGTTTTGTGACAGAAGGCATGCCAGGAAGTCTGCTACACGCTTTAACTCCACAAATATGAGAGTGCGGTCTGTGCCTGTTAGGGAATAAGTTTGTTTATTTCATTTTTATTAACTTAGATACCAAATACATAATTAATTTGCTAGACAGCGGCTTTCAATTGTAATCACTCTGGCCAATCAGTAGCGCGCAGACTATCCTGTGAGCCATCAAAATTCAAAGCTAATTACATGCAGCCGGCATGAAGCGCGGGAAAACATGTGTTTATCGGAAGTTGCGTTTGTGTTCGGTTTTACTTTCGATTGTTCGAGAAAGTGGCGCACGTTTTTTCAACCAATTGCTAAGTGTCGTAATGCAAAACCAAAGCAAAACGCGACTTACTTTCGACACTGAAGTGAACATCGCTCTATACAGTACTTTAATGAAGTTTTAAACTTGCTAAAGAGTTCATACATTTCTGAGGAAATTTAAATGCTGAATTTTTGTCACAGCTGTTCCAATTCCAGTTTAAAGTCTAGGCTAATTTTCTTTATGACAACCAGAGGATTACTTTAGTTTAAACAAAATGTACAGAGCCCTTGTAATTGCAATTTCAAGAAAGCATCAATGAGAAGAAGAGAAAAATCTGTCAGTTTTAAAAATTTACTGTCACGTTTATGTGACACATGATATGCTTCATCTCTGGATCACAGATGCCAAAAATCAAAAACTGCTAGCTTAAAGGGGCATCGTCACGGTGATTTTGGAGTGTTTAGGTCAATTCTGTGCTTAATTCATTGCTTAATACATTTACTCGTGCAAACAATAGTCCTACAGAATTGCAAAGATATCAAATGAAAATTTAGCAGGAAGAGCAAACCATAATAGCCGGTTCCTATTTTGTCAGGAGATGGCCCAAGAATTAGTTTGAAAAAATGGTGATTTTTTTCAATTTAAATCCACTTCCATCCTCGCCATCCATAAAAACAGACGTCAGAAAATGGTTTCAATGCAGCAATATAGTCTTAGGTAACAAAACTAAACCATCATTTATTTTTAGTTTTCCTTTGAACGAAGACAAGTTTTAACTTTTTACAGTGTTGCTAAAATAGCGAGACAATGCCCCTTTAAGCTTTTGTGAGATACACACCTGAGTTAAGCAGAAGTTCAAAGAGCTTCTCCTGTTTATCATCTCCAGGAACAGACATTACTGTCTGGGTTATATCAAGATTAGATCCACCTATACGACCAACGGCTACAAAAAGGTAATCCTCCTTCAAAAAGTCAGCTGCCAGGCGTTGTATCTCATCAGGGAAGGTTGCGCTAAACAAGAGTGTCTGCCTGTTGGATTTATCTGGCATTCCACACCGCTCGACTAACTTGCGAATGTCGGCCTCAAATCCCATGTCCAACATACGGTCGGCCTCATCTAAGATCAGATAGCGCACATTGGCCAGACTAACCTATAGCAAACACCAGTCAATCAATCAACTGTCATTAGACAATGTACATGTAATAACCAATATTTGCTATTTCAGGGAAAATTAAAGGCAAAATAGAAACATCTTGTTAGCAACAAACAATACAGGACGAACACAGCAAGGTCAACACAGAAAAGACTGAGGGACGATATTCTCTTGGGATTCTGGGCAAGCACACATAAAGGGTTTCGGCCAGAAAATAAATCCCTTATTCCCAATACAAAGTTCAGGAGTGTTTTTTCAAGTCAAGATTTTTCCTTTTAGAATTCATTGATGCAAAAATTACGTGCAGGATCATTCAGGACAATACCTGGTTTAGAATCTTACTTTTGATTCTTCAAATTTAGGAAAAATGTAGCCAACGTTTCTTGGCAAAGTAGAGCGAGGTAGCTGGATGCTTTTCATCAGCCGTTGATGCTGATTGAAAGCACTGTCGGTCCAACACTTAGAAACTATTGGACAGAAAATATTCTAGTGGAGATATCTGATTGGTTGATTTTAGTTATTAGCCCTGGGACACAATAGGGCACTGCACTACTGCATATTACATTAAAGTTCCCTTGTACAATGGTTTTAATTCTTGTACACATTTTAAGTACTCATTTCTTGCATTTTTCTTGTCCCTGTGACACTAAGAAAATACTGTAAAATATCCAATGGCATTACCTGTGAAAACATTGAATAAGGCAAATGTATTTACTTGTACGTACCCGGTTTCTGGAAACAAAGTCATGCAACCGTCCTGGCGTAGCAACCAAAATATGACATCCCCTCATTAACTTATCCAATTGATGCTGGACCTTAACTCCACCATAACATACCGCTCCGGTTACCACAGTTCCATGAGAAAACTTACAGACTTCCCTGTAGATTTGCATAGCAAGCTCACGTGTTGGTGCAATGCACAGTGCTGTTGGAGCTTGAGTATCGCCAGTTAAGTAGCCTCCACTAAGATGGCCTCCTTTAACCATGGATGTTAACACGGGTAGTAAAAATGCAACCTATAATGAAAATAGAAGACATACATGTACATGTGGTGGCTTAGGGGTTAGTGCGCTGGACTCTGGATCAGACGATCTGGGTTCGAGCCCTGGACAGGGCACTGGATTGTGTTCTTCGGAAAGACACTTTACTCTCACAGTGCCTCTCTCCACCCAGGTGTATAAATGGGTACTGGCAAAATACTGCAGCGAGGTAACACTGCAATGGACTAGCATCTCACCCAGGGAGTGGTAGAAATATTCCTTGCCATTTAATGCTACAGAAACTGGGATAAACTCTGACATTATCATATGGGTTGCTTGGCACAAGACTTTACCCTATAATCTGAGGGTCTTTTTACAAGACAAAAACACTCTTAGTACAACTGAGCACAAATATTTCATATTCTTACACGTGAAATAGTGTTTATCACTGTGTACATTTATTTACTTATTGTCCGTCTTGTTTGTGACTGGCCAGAGTGATTACTCTGATTTTGGCTTTATGACACTCAAGTCGAATATTGCTCTTGTGTATGTGTCTTGTTTTTGAAACAATTAACCAAGGGATCCATGACAATAGCCAAGTAACACCAATCTCCACATCTAAAGAACTACCATAAAATACTTGTACTATTCACATACCGTCTTTCCTGAGCCAGTCTGAGCGCATGCCATGAGGTCTCTACCTTGAAGGGTGATAGGAATGGCATACTTTTGAATAGGTGTTGGTTTAGTGAAACTCGCTTTCTTGATGTTTGCTGAACACTGCTCTAATATCCCAGCTTCTGCAAAACTAGATATTGGCGGAATGGGATCCTTGCCAGTAACCTGGACTGGGATGTCATCATACTTATCAAAATTCAAGCCGCTGTGAGGGGCGTCCTGGAAAAGTTCGTCAATATTACTTGGAAGCTCTGGTGGAATGTAAGTCACTGGAGGTGCTCTCTTCTCAGCTCCTGAACAAAATATAACAAAACAGCAAGGTTTTTACAACAGTGTCACATTTGCCATTTTCGCATTTTCCATAATACACCTAGTTTGTCGCCCAAAATTTTGCATAATCTTTGTTTCCAAATTCTCATGGGTGTTACAGTCATCCCAAGAGAACAATGCTTATGCAAAATTTTGGGAGGCAAAAAGGGGGAATAATGGGAAATGCGAAAGTAGCTGCCACCTTGGAAAATTTTGATTAGTGTTTGAAAACTATTTGACAACCTGTTGGCTTTAGCATCAAATGGCCAATCCAGCTGCGACAAATTGGCATTCAGTCACACGTCATGTTGAATTTGAGAATTTACATCTTTGTCTTCTGCAGTTCCCAGCATTTGACTGGCCATTTTAAGTAGAAGCCAGCCACTTCCCTTTCTTCCAAAAAAACCACACAATTAAACTTTACATTTGATACATCTAAGCGAGTGATAAAGTATGCCAGAAACACATGTAAGACCCAGGTCAAAAGTAGAACTTCACATGAGCTGAACCTAATGCAAATGTGTAGTTCCAGAAAATTTTCCCCAAAGAAGGAATTGTAAATTCCTGGGGGTGGGAGGGGGGGGGGGGGGTCTCTATGACCAAAACATTTAAAGAAATGTATGAGGCTTGATTAGAATTTGCAAAGGGGTGGGGAGGTATAGATATTTTATGGAACAACACAAAGACCAAAAGCCACTGTTTTTTCTCAATTTACATTATACTGCAGGTTCAACTTGTGTGAAGTTCAAAGTTTGACCAAGGAATACAAGTCCCCCACCTTACATGTATATTGTGCCAACAGGTGCAGAGAGAAATCACAAGGATGATATTTTATTTCACAGTGTTCCACAACATAAAAGAACCTAATATATGCAGTTTAAAAAATACCTTCTGAAGAAGGACATTCCCTTGAAAAATGCCCAGCCTGTCCACATTTAAAACAGCTTTGGTCACCTGAATTGAGGTAAAAGAGGAAAGGATAAAAAAGACTATGAAAAAGGTTTTAGTACCTTATGTTAAACTTGAATCTGAAGATAATAATCATTAATGACTTCAGTTTATGCTGTCTAAAGATAAAGTACCAACGATCATCACTTTCAGACCTACAATCACCTTTGCTCATTTACATAATTTATATTATCACACTGCAGGTTCAACTCATGCGACATTCAATGTGTGATCATGGCCTATGAGTCCCTCGCCTTACATTGTGCCAAAAAATAAATAAAAGAAGCTGATAACATAAAATGTAGTTAAAAAATACCTCCTGAAGATGGACATTCCCTTGAAAAATGCCCAGCCTGCCCACATTTATAACAACTTTTATTACCTGAATTAATGTAAAGGAGGAAAGGTTAAAACAAAGACACAAGTTAAACTGGAATTAATGTTAACAACATTTCACTGGAATCTGAAGATAATAACGACCTGAGTTTGTGCTGTCTAAACATAAAGTGCCAACGACAGTCCTTTTCAGACCTACAATCACCTGGAAAATTACAGATTACCTATAGCTACTAAAAACGCTAGATCGTATAGATTTTGAATAGGCCCAGCTGACAGGATACATTTTTGCCTGTGTAGCTGGCGGTTTTGTTGGGTTTACATGTGCACATGCAAGAGGCATCACTGCTCACACACACGCATTTAAACCTAACAGAACCTCCAGCTGTGCAGGCTAGATACATTTATGTTTATAATGTGAGATCAAGTATAAGAAAAACCAAAAGTGTTGTTAGTAATAATCTACACACCTTTCTGTCCAGAATTGGAAGCACCCACTACAGCTGGGCACACTCTTGCAAAGTGTCCTTCTTCTCCACATTTACGACAAGTTTTATCCATTACTATAAAGGTGAGGGATAGTACATGTAGTTATCAACCAACTTGTCCATAATGAAAACAAATGAATGACTCCATTGTGCTGTACTCAAATACAGTTACCGTAATAATTTATTTCAAACTAGGTCAACAACAATCCTCGCATAATTTTACACCATAATACTGTTACGTTATCTTTCAGTTTGTTAAAATTGGTTATTATCAACAATTCTGTTAAATCTACTCAAATCTGTACATTGTAATGAAAAGTGAAAAACCCTTACCTCCTGAAGATGTACATTCTCTCGAGAAGTGACCTGTCTCTCCACATTTATAACAGCTTTGGTCACCCCTAGCTGAAATACATGTATATTAAATCATAATATTGCCCAGAGTTGAAAACTTTGAACAGAAGTATGGTTAGAAATGTTTATATGTAGTATTAGTTTATACATTTAACTAAATTCAAATTTTATGATTATCCCAGATTACCTTAATCCCACTTTGAACAATCGGGTTAAAAATGAATTCAATACTGACACTCAGAGCGAGACAAAATTCAAAAACTCGGCTTCACCTTCGGGAAAGCTGCAATAGGCCATTTGCACGACCCAGTCACATGGTACAAAATAACACCCTGCTGGTGAGCAAGCTATGTGCTGGGACATCCAAAACAAAGCCACTTCATGTCCCAAACTTTGGTTTCAGTGTTCAGCATGTTTAAATAAAACCCTTAAAAAATCACATGCAACATTCACTACCAATCTCAGACTACACCCTACCCAGGCACTTTGTGCAAAAATTTGAGAAGCTCAGCCTCAAATTTCTGATGTTTATAAAATTGTACTTTTCAAGAAATGAATAATGAGAATGTGTACTTAACAGCTACAAACCAACCAAAACACATCCATAATTGGGCTTATTATATAAACTACAAGTTAGAGCTTCTTTCAAAAATTGATGGCCAGAGAGCACAAAACAAGGTATTCAAAGGGTAGTTGTTTTGCTTATTTGCCCAAGTTTATTTTTTGCTGTATTCATTTCTACATGTATATATCTAGCAAAATAAAATGGTTGTTGTTGTAAACACAATTTGCTTGAGATTGGGAATAATATTATAAGTAACCAATATATTATAACCAAAGTAATCCAGCCACTAACTTTGATTCAACATTTTAGAATTTAACCAACAATAATCTAGACAATCCAACCTCTTCCTCGTTGCTCTCCTTGAGAAGGACATTCCCGTGCAAAGTGACCAACTTCACCACATTTATAACAGCTTTGACCACCTGGAAATACAGGCATCTTGAATTACAGTACCTCACCTACCCAGCCCTACAGTGACACATCAGGTGTCAAAGAGAGTTTTGGACACCCACTCCTCAAATCCTGGTTAGATGTTTCAATGAAACGCACATGTTCATGTCAAAATTTGTCTGCAGGCAAATTTTTTCAAACTATGTTTTTTTTATAATTTGGTTTTATCAACTGGGTTGGCTGGCTTTCCGTGTTTCCTTGGTGAAGGGAAAGGCCGCAGACTTGCTTAGAATGATTTGGGAGATTGAAGTGTCTCGCGACCGGTTTCGATGCATTTTTGTTGTCTTTCTCTACGTCACGAAGGTGTTCTCGGAATCGGTCGCCAAGTCGTCTCCCTGTTTCGCCGATGTATAATTTTTTGCAAAGAGTGCAAGTTATACAGTAGATGGCATTGGCTGAGGTACAGGTGAAATGATCAGTGATTTTGATAGATCGCTTGGGTCCCGATATTTTGTCAACGTTGTGAATGAAAGGGCATGTTTTGCATCGTGCGCGAGTGCATTTAAAAGTTCCGGGTTGATCACTTGTTTGGAATGCACTTCTGACTAAAAAGTTACCTATGTTTTTGTCGCGTTTAAATGAAATTAATGTAGGTTGCGAAAAGATTATACCAGTGTCGGGATCATTTTGAAGTAATTTAAAGTTTTTGAGAATGATGGATTTAACTGCGTGGTTGTGAGGGTGAATGGAATTCTATCGTTGTTTTCTCTCTGTGACGTTTCTAGTGCTGACTGTCGATCAATTTGCTGGGCGCGATGATGGCCCGCTTGAACAACAGAAGCAGGATAGCCGCGTTTGTCGAAGAAATTGCACATTTCCTCTGATTTTAAGGAGAAATCAGAGTCGTCACTACAAAGACGGCGAAGTCTAAGAAACTGAGAATAAGGAATGGAATTCTTGACATGTGATGGATGTGAAGATGAATACAACAAATAGCTATGAGAATCTGTGGGTTTGTAGTGCACACTGGTGCATAAACTGTTGCCTTCGATAGAAACTTTGATATCCAGGAATGCTAAGGAAGTATTGGAAATTTCCCAGGTATATTTAAGGGCAGGATGAAACGAATTAACAGCGGTTATAAATTGATTAAGATCCTCTCTGGTAGAAGAGGTAGCGCCGATACAGTCGTCAATGTAGCGACGATAAAGTCCAGGTTTTGGGCTGTTGTATTGATTGAAAAATTGGTGTTCAATGTAGCCTACGAAAAGATTGGCGTAGCTGGGTCCCATTTTTGTACCCATGGCCACGCAACTAATTTATTCCGAAGTTTTCACGTTACCAGGCACCAGCCAATAGCGAAGCTCCATCTTTCTGTATATATAAAAACACACGATGCACAATTCCTTCATTCGCTCCGACGAAGGGCTAACGCTCGAAACGTCAGCTCTTGAATCTCTTTACGGTGGCCAATTGACATTATCAACCCAGTTGATAAAACCAAATTATATTGTTATACTTCCCACCAACGCAGCACCACAGTTTCTTTAGAAACTTACCCCCTCTATTCATTTTATGTTTTTTTTTTAACCTAGGTTATGTTTTATTTTTATCTATAAAAAGTCATCCACCCTCCTACCTCTCATCTCTCTCCTCCCTACTCAACCTTCCTCCCCCCCTAACCTAAATAATCCCTTTACATCCATGCAAGGCTAAACCAGCACATTGTTGTATCAAAGACTGTACGTACCATTCTGAAGTGGTGCCTGTTGTTCTTGTTGGGTGTATGGTTCTTGAGACATGTTATTGTATGGTAACCGTCCACTCATAGGGATGTGTTGATTATCAGAAGAATTAATCTGATCCCATTGCTCAGGGCCCTGATTTGCCCATGAGGTTGAATAACCTTGATCTAAGTAAGTCAACGATGTACGGTATAAATTGTATGAAAAAAATCACTAAAACTGCAATACTAAAATCTACATCAACTTTGTTTTGATATCAATAGTGATACTGGTTTTCCGATTTCTTGACCAGCTGAAAGCCAGTGTTCCTAAAACACTTTCTTGAAATTAAAACTTCCACATTATATTTCCCACTATTTCTCTCAGAACAAGTTAATATTGACTTGCAGGGGTCCAATCTATTTTTAGACCTCATATACATATACACTGTATAAGCTTCACTTGTCGTTTTTTATAAGATACTGCTTTGTTGATAAATTAACTCAGTCTATGTCTTCAAATCAGGCAATAAATAAATAAGTTGTATTTACGCTTATACCCTTACAATAGTATTATCTTAGCAAACATACATGTACATGATCTGTTTGGTTGTATGGGTTTTGAGGTATGGCACCCCGTGGTAACTGTCCACTCATGTGTTGATTATCAACAGAACAACTCCACTATTATTCCACTGTTGTGGCCCCTGAGTTTTCCATGAAGCTGGATTAACTAAAGGTAATATACTATGGATGCCAACATTGCATAAATGTTTTGCAACAGAAATTAAACAGCCTTTTAAGAAAGAAAATTTCTTTGGCCATTTAATACAGGTTTGACATTTCTGCCAGAGTCAAACAGTTTTATTATAGCATACACGAGTGCTGTACCATTCTGAAATTGCGGTTGTTGATCTTGTTGAAGGTACGGTTCTTGAGGAATGGCACCCTGTGGGAACTGTCCACCCATGTGCTGATTATCAACAGAATTACTCTGATCCCACTGTTGTGGCCCCTGATTTGACCATGAAGCTGGATTAACTTGCTCTACACAAATCATCAATAAAAGAGGATAATTAATATGGTTGCCAACATTGTATAGTACTTGATTGCAATAGAAATAAAACAAAGAGGCAGGTCGAGCCAACAAGTATTGAAAATCTGTTGTACGGATTTGTTAAATTCATTATACTGAAAACCAAATTTTGTCACAAAAATGTTTTGAGGTCATAACTTTTTAACTAAAGTGAATCTCAACAAATCCATACTACAGATTTTGCCCCGTAATGCACTCTATCCATTGGCTTTCTTTCAGCCGAGCAAGATGTAATCTGTGCACCTTAAATTTAGCATTTTTGTGTTCTGGTCACAACTTTCAAAATGACAGCTGCCAAAAGTGAAAGCAGCCTCCATAGAACAAGGGTGGCAAAAAACTAATCCCAGGATTGAATGAGAACCCACAATATGATGATTAGAAGTCATCCACAGCAACCATTTTGTAGTTAGGGATCTCCCCCCCCCCCTTAATGTTGTGCCATAGAGTCACACAGTTTTATAGCATACAGTACCTGTACCATTCTGAAGTTGTGCCTGTTGATCTGTTTGGTTATATGGTTCCTGAGGCATGGTACTATAGCTATGTAGTGATTGGCCACTCATGTGTTGATTATCAACAGAATTACTCTGATCCCACCCGGACTGTTGCGGATCCTGATTTGTCCATGAACCTGGATTACCTTGACCTGTGGAAACCATTATAATTTAATTTGGATATCAAAATCATAACAAAAATAACAATGTGCAAGACAAAATATGAGTCTAAAATAACAACTAGTATAAGTAACAGCACTTAGAGAAAATTCATTATCGTTATCGTTATCGTTATCGTCATCATCATCATCATCATCATCATCATCGTCATCATCATCAAATGAAAGCCACTAATTCCAGTTAACTCTCAGGTGTAGATGAAAAGAGTACATAGGGTAACCCTTGTGAAGTCAAGTTATTTTTGCAATTGGTGTCTGGGTATATAGTGCTAGAGTATAACCAGCTGTCACACCAACATGATCACACATTTTTTCAGTACATGTTCCCACCCTTGAATTTGCTATAGAATCATACAGTTTTATTAAATATACATCTACAGTACTGTACCATTTTGAAATTGTGTGTGTTGATCTTGTTGAGCATATGGTTCTCGAGGCATGGTTCCCTGTGAGAACTGTCCATACATGTGCTGTTGAGCGTACGGTTCCTGAGGAATAGCACCCTGTGGGAACTGTCCACTCATGTGCTGATTATCAACAGAATTACTCTGATCCCACTGTTGTGGCCCCTGGTTTGTCCACGAAGCTGGATTAACTTGACCTGCATACATAAGAAAACATGATTATCATATTAACACTATTTCAAGTTTGTACTAATAAATTAAATTTTTAACTTGACACATGTAAGTTATTTAAATATTAAATTATTTATTGATGTTGTTGCTGTTTTTAAATTTAAAACAAAATTTTCTATCCAATTTTGCATCAGGTATATCCAGACTTACATGTAAGTGAGGCTTATCACTATCGACAAGCACCTTGTTCAAACCCAGTTAGTTGGCTTGTAATAAAATAATAAATAATCCCCACGAAGCTTTCTTGCGTGTGATAAGCAGTTGCTACTTTTTAAAAAAGCACAGGGCTCAAGACTAATGGTAGCTTTTTTAATGTAAAGGAACCCTCCAAGATTATTTTTTCCCTTGCCACTGACTATTTAGTTTGGTTGCCAGTGAAAAATTTTAGTTGCTAAAGTCAGCTCAAGTGCTCAATTCTTCTTCTTAATTTTAGTCACCAGCTGGTGACTTCTGTTGCAATATTTAGTCGCCAGCTACAAAATTTTAGTTGCCATGGAGACTAAAATCATCCCAACTTGTAGGGTTGAAATGACTACTGCATGGGGCCCAAGAGAAGTGTAAAAAGTAAAAAGAAGTCTGTATGCCAAAATCCAGCTATGTTTGAACACTTTTAAAAATGACCATGAAGTCTAAGGGACATTCTTTCCTTCCACCCCTCAATTTGTCATTAGATAACTTACATGAACCTGTAAAGACTGTATACTGTACCTTGAACATTACTTGAGTAATCACTAGTGACGCCATTCATGTACATGTAACTGCTGTCTCTCCCAGGAGCAGGACTTGGACGATGTGGCTGCATTGGGATTCCCCGGCCAGGTCCTCTTGGATTGAAGACAGGTTGCTCGACTTTCACGCCTGGCATGTTGTAACGCTGGATAGGCTGCTGCATGTAATTATTCTGTCGTCCAGCATGTTGTTCATACCATTCTGTTCTTTGACTTTGAAATGGCGGTTGCCCATTTTGATAACCTGTGAACAATTAAAAGTTGTTACATATTATAACCTTGGCAGAACCTGAAAAAACTTAAACTCCAGCTTGCCCTTCAGGCAAGCGGGTCTAAAATCTTCCTCACCTGGAGAAGTTGCATGCTTGTCTTCGTTAAGCCAATCATTATCATTACCATTATCACAATTATTATTATCATAATATTTATTATAATCATTATTATTTATTTATTTATTATTATTATTACTATTACTGTTATTAATGGGAGAGTGAGTATGGTAAGTTACTTGCAGCAGGAAAATCTACTACAGTGTATTCTTTCCTCCATCCTTGTGACAACATAGTATGAACATCAAATTTATCATGTTGTCTAGTATATTTTAGTAGATCTTTTTTATCCTTGTATATTTATCATGTTTCATTTTTAGATTTATAATTTTTTTTTGTTTTTTTTTGTACTTTTTAATAGCTGGGTGGTCTGTCTGAGTATGTACATACAGCTGTACATGTACCTGCAGAATGTTGGAAACTTGTTTTCCCTTGATACTGATCGTCTTGACCTCTCCTGGGTGTTCCAGCACTTCTGTCTCGTTGAATCGCTCTTTCTACTGTAAGTTGATAATCTCCTAACGAAGTACCATTCATTGTCTGTATTGCACTGTTGACCTCTTCTTCTGATGAAAACCCCACAAAACTGTGGAATTAAATAAGTAACAGGAAAACAGATTAACTAAAATATTTGCCAGTCATCATAAGTCTATTTTAGTTGTTATACAGACTGCAATTTACATGTAGTAGTCTAATTGACATACCCAACTGTGCTGTTTCTTCCCTCTTTGGGCTCCATGATATTACATGATACAACATTCCCACAGCTTCTGAAAAATGCTTCAAGACTCTCCTAGCAGTGGGACAACAAATGAAAATAATGATGTTTTCAAAGAATGTCTTCCTTCGAATTCATAAAGACGGTAAAATTCACCACTTAACAATACAAAATGTTCCAAAATTGCTAGATTCCAAATTCCCTCTTGAGCAACCCCTTAGCAACTGTGCTAAATCTGTAGTTAAGAAGGTCCCCCCTTAAAGCCCCAAGAGAAGTAATGGCCCTTTAACATACACTTGAGAACAAGTGCTGTTGTAGATCACAACCCCCTCAAGATCATGTTCTTTTAAAGCCAACATCTTACTTTAGTGATATGGATGGGGACATTCTTTACATAAGCCTTGAATTCTTCCCGCCTTGGAGGTCTTGAAGAGTTTTGCATTCTTGACCCTGAAAAACTAAATGAAGTATCCCAATGTAATAGACATGTACTGTATTAGACATAATTATCTTACGTGATACTGTACATAACAATGTTTACCATGATGGTAATTATTGGTTGGAGAATTCGTATCCTTCAGTGGGATTTTATTTCACATAATTTTGTGTCTTATTTTACACACAGTAAATATCTTGAGGTATCTAATTAATATAATTATACCACTGGTCATTGTGGTATTTTTTGCCAACTAAAATGGAGATCTCTGCAGGCCAAATTACTTTGAAGTGGCTTGACTTAAAGAGCTTTAATCTGCAATTGTAAACTGTCATTATTAACTTTGTAAATAATTTCACATCACGATTCACATGGTCTAGGTAGAATCCAAAAAAGAATGAAGCCTTTGCTGCCTTTTTGTGAAATTGGATCTGTTGTGATACTCTAGAATGATTAGTGATCAAAGAAACACCTTGACTGGCAGCAGGAACAGTCCAACTTCTTGAAATACAAAAAGGCCACATACACATAACATATGCTCTCATGTTGAACAGAACTAGGTGCTCTGACATCATGGATGACACAGTTTAGCCTAAATCCTTTTTCAATCTTCCTCATTCAAAGCCATCCTTCTTTCTTGTTACCTAGCATTTATCATTCCAAGATAAAGGTAATTTAATGCTGATTTTGTAGTCTGGTCATCCGGGTGAGAGTTAACCGGCATGCATTACCAAAGATGATTTTATTATATTTAATGAGGTGTTCGCATTCAACATAATTTACACTTTTTGGTTATCGACTACTTTGGTATTTTCAAGTGCATACACAATTACCAACTATCGAACATTTGTCAGAGAGAAAAATTTGTCAAGATTTTTGCAGAATTAAACAAATTTTTGTCAGCCTAGTGTGTACAATATTGACTTTTATTATATAAACAGCAGTGAAATACAAGGTGAGCTTTCACGCGAAAACGTGATATCTTCACACATGAAGATAACATGTTATCATTACCATGGTTATTTAATTTATCAATAAAGGGCAAAATTACTGAGCACGGATTGGTTGAGAGAGAGGGCATTTTTTCTTAATCGAGGGCATTTTTAGTAATCAAGAGAGGGCATGATTACCTGTTAATGATTGGCTAATCCGTTAATTGCACTAGCGCTAAACAGGCTTCCCAGATAAAAATAGACTGCGCGCGTGATTTTCCTTCATATAAATTTTGCCCTTTATTGATAAACAAGTAATCCCATGAGACCTTGTACTATTAAGGATTAATTGCACTTGAGTTTTCAAAATTTTCCAAATTGCCCTCGTCGCAAAGCGACGAGGGCAATTTTGGAAAATTTTGAAAACTCTCGTGCAATTAATCCTTAATAGTTCTTGGCCTCATGTGATTACCTATACAAATCACGTCTTTCGCAGCGAAAGTGAAAAGGTTTGGAAGTCCATTGGTGTTTATATTAATCACATCCTCTATACTTTCCTTAATTTTTATTGGTTGCAAAGTCTAACAGTGCAATTTGACCAGTGGGGTTATAACTGACAGCAGCTCAGCTGCAGGTATAAATAAGACAGTTTTGGTTTACAACCTGCCATTAATATCCTTAAACATGCAACCGATTTGAACAAAAGCAGGCCTGCCAGCACACAGTTAACTCAACAAGTGAAAGGTATTAGTAAGTGCAGATCTCATTTAATACAACTTCACTAGATGGCAAACAGGGTTAGGATCAAAGTGATATCCCTGAGAGACAGTGGAACAAAGAGACAATATAAATATAAAGAGAGCTGTACAGGAAATAGCCCTGAATTAAGCTTATAATGTTTATCTCTTTTTGTGTTCTTTCAATTATCTTCATTATATATAGCGATGTAGCCAGCAATTCTAATTAGTGAAGGGGGTTTGATAAGGGATAACAAGTAGCTTTTGAGATAAAAGGGGTTCGAAAGAGAATGTTGTAGCGAATAGCTGAAAGAGGGCTGGTCTGTTTACCTGCTGTTATTAAAGTTCGCAGTTCTATAATCTGACCCATCTCCTCTCGGACTTGCAGACCATGACGATGGTGGGCTTGCGTGCATTTTGATTCAACTAGTGCTTCCACGTACTCAACTAAAATCAACTACAACACCTTCCCCTCGCCTAGGAAAGAACGCACGTGGAACGAAAAACTTGTCAAGCGGAGGGCTCCAGTTACGAGGTTCCATTCCATTTCACACATGACAAACTCGTCCCCAGGGACCAGTGTCGGTATCATTCCCATCATCCATCTGGGTACAGCTGGGTAAATGGCGCGCAAAAAGACCCCTCCCGAAAAAAACTTATATTAAATTTTAATTTGCCAAAGATTTTGAAGTTGGTACGAGATTAAACCGAAAGCTGAGAAATCGTCGAAAATTTAACATTGAAGTGATATTCTAGCTTCCCCATCCAGACCCCCTCACCCCTCCCCCAAGAATTTCCAGTATACAGGGGAACTGCTGGACCTAAAACTCCAAAAGAATTTATTTGATTTTTTTAATTGAAAGAAACACTAAGAAAAATGCATGTCGGTGATGCCCCAGCGGCCAGCGCCACTTTCTTTGAAAGTAAAGGGCATAAATTTATTCCAATCACAGGCGGCCGCAACTCACCAAAACACTGGGAACGAGTACACGAGATGTGGTCGATTACAGACGTTTGTTTGGTGCTCTAAATTTTTGCTCCGTTTAATAATGCCTCTATTTAAGAAAGGAGGTGCCAGTTTTAGCGACACTCGCAAAGGGAATGGAAATAAGAAACAATCAAGTAATCGTTTCTCTGGCGTTGGAGCGGAGAACAGTTCACTTTCACAGTCATCTGCTCAAGTCCCTGCAGCGCAGAAGGCTTCTTCGAATTCAAATGCGGTGACTTCCAGAATCCCTCCTCAGCCTCCTCAGCCTCCTCAGCCACAACCGGAGTTAAGACAGCCGCCAGCGCCTCCTCCGAAGTTTGTATTTTATTGTCAGTTGGCTCATGGAAGTCCTACTGGAAAAGTCGAAGGGTTCACTAACGTCAAAGAACTATATCAGAAACTGGCTGAAGTGTTCAAGGTTCAAGCAAGTGAGGTTCGTAAAATCCACCTGTATTTCGCAAGCAAACTCGTTGAATTCTTATCGATCTTTACGGCTCGGACAAAACTGTTACTACCAGGAATTATTTCCTTTTCTGAGTAGAAATTTCGTTTTCTTACCATCAATGCTGGCTTCTTTGATCTGCGATGTTTAGATCGGGTTTAGTAGCTTTTACTTAGCGTTAATTGATTGCGGTTGTATTGTTTCTATTCAGCATTGGTGTCAGTTACTGATTTTGCACGAAATTATTACTCTGCAAATTGAGTAAAATAAAAGTAAAACCTACTTAAAAAACTAATGTAATGTGGGCTTAAATTCATAAGCTTGCACACTATCTACTATGCACATCATGTAGTTTAAAAACTTGCCAAAGCAAGTTGATAATTTGTTGGAATGCAGATCAAGTTTCATTTCGTGATTTCTATTCACATATGAGATTAATTATTTGGTTGACTTCCCCAGCAGCCAGTTGCTAGGCAACACATGTGACATACACCCTGCAATGGATGCCTTATCACACAAATGCTTGCCTGTGTACTCATGAAATATTCTATGCAACGCTAAAGGGTCAAAAAAGGGGATGAACCTAAAGTCATTAACTTGGGAACCAGAGGGTTTTTTCTTCCAAAATGGATCAATAAAATGGGTGGTTGAGTTGGAAGAAAACACCTCTTCCCTGGAGCAGAGGATTGACCATTCTCGCTGAACATAATAGTATCCATTAATTAGAATCCTGATTTCTGAATCCCCTAAGGGAAATGAAAATTAGTTTGAGAAATTGGGAGTTCGACAATCAGGGTTAAACTTGAAGTGTTCTACCGAGTGAAGCAAATCCAGCAGAAACAAGGCTGTGCTCCAAGAAAAATTGCAAGAACCGCGAGATCCAGGGTGCCCAGCACTTAAAGCTTATATGAAAAAAGTAAGTTTATCTGGTCGTCCAAAGGCAAGAGTTAGTCAACTGGGGCACCTAGGTGCCCTAAGAGCACAGGCCTGAGAAATGAGTTGGAACGTCTTAGGGAGAATTTCTGTACTATGGAGGTTGAGAAAAATTTTGCAACCTGAAAATCCTCTTGTAACAAGGTGTAAGGTTTCTGGCTAATAAAACAAAATTCTGATCAGAATCCTAATTGTAAAAAAAGTTGTAAGAAATTATATAAATAGTGAGTGCTTTCTATTGTGAGTTCATTGGACAAGATGCAGGTCTTGTGAATTAGAAGATGTATCTTCAAGCTCTGAAATTGCATTTTCACAATAATTTTATCAAGTTTAATGAGCCCATAAACAGTACACATTATTTTTAGGTCCTAAAAAAGTGTTCTATTCAAATTAACCCTTTCAAAGTACAGAAGTATCAAAGGGTAGTTCTTTTAGGACTTTTTTTATGTTTTACAATCAACAAAGTGAATCTCTTATATATTTTTTTAATTTATAGATTTTGTTCTGCACACTAAATACATTTAGAATTGACATGGAAAGATTACTTGGTGGTCAAATTGGACTTGATGACTTTATTTTTGCCCACGTTAAAGGACAACGGAAAACTGTGACAGTATTGAAAACAACTCCAGCTTTGGGCCTTACTATTACAGATAATGGGGCGGGATGTGCGTTTATCAAGCGCATCAAAGAAGGGAGCATTGTAGATGGAGTAGCTCAGATTTGTGTTGGAGATCATATTGAAGCTATTAACGACACAGTTGTCATTGGTACAAGACACTATGATGTAGCACGGATGTTACGCGAGCTTCCAGTGGGAGAGCAAATCTCTTTTCAATTAGTTGAACCAGTGAGAGGTTTTGGTAAGTGTAGCTTCCTTGAGGTTTCATGTAATGCTTTTTACTATTTTTATTTGTAAATAAGCTGCTGCTGCTGCTATCAACACTAAACTAAGTTATTTGAAAAGATTTCTAAAAAGAAAACCCTGACAAGATGTTTGGATTTACAACCGAAAACAATGAGAAAATGTGTTTATTTTGCAGAGGGCATTGGCCCAAGAACAGCAAGCCGTGGAGCAAGTGCTGTGACTGAATCCCCTGCAGCAGCAAATGCTGTAGGAAGTGGAAAGGCAACTCTCCGACTGCGATCCAAGGGTCCTCCTGTTGTTGAGACAGAAGAGGTATCACTGACAGTTTCTTATGCACCTGTCAATGTAAGCCTGGGGGACGCCAGGGTTGGGTGGGAGGTTTGACAGTAGTTATTTTCCCGTAGTTGGGACTTTTCCTACCAATATTTCATTGACTTTTAGTGACTCTTTTAACTATCCACAAATGCCCAGGGGACAGAGCATTTGAACAGGAAATCTCAGCTCAGTTCAAATGCCCCGCCTTTGCCCGGCCTCCCCCTTTCTGGCTGAACATTGATAGGTGCATTATTGTTAAGTGTTTTGTTACTTGTTACTTTCTTACTTCTGGGGTGCAAGGTGCAGAGGATCATTTAACACCACCCCTCTCCACCCCCAAGTGCTTCCCAAGAATTAGCTGTCAGTTGTGAACCAAAGCGTGTGGAACAAAAAAAAGAAACTTGTAAAATAACTTTCCTTCTATTTTTAGGCTCCAGCATGGGAGATCAAAGCTGCTCAGAAAATAGATGACTTGTTGGAAAGCTTTCTTGGTATAAGAGATCCTGATTTAGGTAAGCTATCCAAGAGTTGAAAATAAACAATTTCTGTAATGCAAAAATTTATGCAGGATCATTGGGACAGTACCTGGTCCAATACTTAGAAAATATTGCAGTAACAGTGAGCAATCTGATTGGTTGATTGTGGTTCTTAGCCCTCTTGCCAGAGCTAGTTTACTACAGTTTTAGAAAAGTGTTATTAATCACTTTTGAAATTATATGTGTACATGTACATATCATAAGTGATTAAAATCTGAACTCTGGATCAGTTGTTACAAGTGTTCTTTGACAAGACACATTACTTTCATAGTGTGCAAATTTAATGGTGGGGGTAACCAGGGAAGGGTTGAAAGACTCCTATGGAAGTCACTTCATCTTAAGGAAACAGGGATAAGTTCGCAATAAGGTCACAATATTTGCACATATGCAAACTTTGCATACCTTACCTTGTATTATTCCCTAATTTCATTCCACATTGTGACTCTTCTGCTATTCTAAATATGATAACTCAGAAGATGCTACTAACAATCATCTGAGCAGTTTCTATTTTGTGCTATTAAGCAAATTTGAAAGAATGAATGAGCAAAGAGAAATCAGAATCTTTATTTACTAATTACCTTATTATTAATTATTCTGTAGCTGAGACCCTTGTGGTGAAGAGCAAGACAATATCCAATCCAAGTGATTTTGCTATGGCTATAGATGAAGAATTTGCTGACTTTCAGTTTCCGGATGATTTTATTTTTGACATTTGGGGCGCAGTATCAGACGGTAGAAGTGGCAGGTTATAATAGTTAACATATTATAATCAAATTGAATTTAGAAATACATTATAGCTATTAGACAGTGTAGATAGAAAGTTTTGCAAATATTTTTGCACATCTAACACAAGATTGAAAAATGCAGCTAATCATATACACTATGTGTTGATACTGTTTGGACCAAAATGCACTTTATACTGTGACTGAGAGAATCGTTGTGTTCTCACTGGTCAAGAGCTATGGTTGATAAGAGTATAGACACTGAAAATGGTGAAAGCATAATGCAAATCATCCCAACTTTTCTATGAAACAGAATCCTGCAAGTTTTGAAAGTCACCTGAAACATTTATTACAAAATTTGCTACATATTTGTTGGCTTCAAGTGGAGAAATGTAGTCGATTTGTTAACTTGTCCCTGGATGTGGTCTCTGAAAATTGGACTGAGATTGTGCTGCACACCAATATGTCTGATACTTTTTTCAGACTAGGCTACCTTGTCGATGGATAGTAATCAAAAGTTGCCAGTAATCAAAGGGTGCTTAAACAGTGACTATGGTGACAGCAAGGACAAGGCCTGGTTCAAAATGAATTTTATATTGTACTTAATAATGAATTTCACAATTATCTTGCTTTATTCAGTGCATCTGTCGCTTTCAAACGTAACTTTAGCAGAAAATATAAGGAAAGTGTTTACCTTTAAACAGAAAAATGAACATTTAGGTTCACGTTCTCTAAAATACTCAGAACTTGGATATTTTACATTGTTTTACAGAGGATGGCAAAGAAATGTACAAATATTTATAATGCACATGTAGAGCTATCGATCGGCTCATTAGATCTTTTGTTTAGAGATGTTCTGGTTGGTGTTGCTGTGGTGGTTTGCTTATGCTCCCTAATATCAGTTCCAGACTAGTGTGCACAAACCATGCAGCCCTACATAGTATTTCAGACGAGAATGGCTCAAAATACATACATTTTGGTGCTCCATATACCTGGTGTATATAGACTAGATAAGGATTTTGCACCCTTCCTTGGGAGATAGACAAAGCAAGCATCCATGAATGGGGTTGGCATTCATTTATTTATTAGCTTACATGTACATCATTAGCCCTTTTGCCTTGAGTTCAGAGTGAGTAGTATGTTAGCTTGACTACTAAATCTGGGGAGCAAACATTCAGATGCACTAAGTATTCATTTCTGGCTGTCTCTTGGAAACGAATTTGTGCGGGCAGTCTATGTGTTTGGTATATGTATGCTGAAAAATAAACATTGTTTCAATACTGCCTCACTTGAGAAGGAAAGGGCTTAACTGAGACTGGATGGTGATTTACAAGTTCCTAGGTATTCTCAAACAGAAACATTCGCAATTTTTCTAATTTGAACAATGTGAATTGCCTAGATATAAAATTATTGGATAATGAAATGTTCATCAGCCTCAGTGTCCCAATGGGGTTTAGTGCACTGGGGTCCCAGGACTCTGAAATGCTTCTAATTTTCTCAGGTCTATGCTCTAGGGAACCAAGCAGGCCTTATGTGCCTACTAGAACGATGGTGTGGCTTCAGGGCTCCTACACTCCTGCAGCCATCCCCATTCCCTCTTCTAGGACCCTCTTTGGCACCATTCATTATAGGGTAAAGGAATTACAAAACAGGGGCATACCATTTAACTTTTGAGGGGGTGGGCGGGTGATTTTGAAAAAAATTCCTACAAGCGCTTGTCAGAAGAAAAAATTGCATGCAGCATAAAATATGGAGGAAAAAATTCTTGCATGGCTCTGAGGAAAAAAATGGGAAGGGAAATAATTATCCTGCAGAGCATTGGGAAGGGGAAAGAATATCCTGCCCACCAAGTTTCTAGAAAATATTTCTTGCTGACCAGAAATCACAACCCCCACTCCCTCCCCCTCAAAAGTAAAATGGTTGGTCCCAAATTGTATATTTGTAAGACAGGTTGCATATCTCTGAGCTCAATGTAGTAGTATTATCTATTGTAAGTACGTATTGCAATTGGTTTGTACAGAAATTCCACAATCAGTAGACTAGCTGGTTAGTTCTACAAGTCATTAAATTTACATTAATCATGAATGCCAAATACAATTTATTAAGTTTAGAATTTAAATATATAATGAGGAGTCAAGGTCTAAGACCATTTTCTGGTTATGTGGTATTGATTATCATTGAATGATTCTCTGCTTGTGGCATGACCAAGTAGATTTGATCAAGTAATTAAGTAGATTTTGCTTTTGTTTCATACTGGTCTATACTGAGTACACAACCTCTACGTATAATTTTGCAGTAAAAAATTTTCAGAGGTCAGTATTTATTGTCAATGATTGACAGGAAAAATGCTGTTTATTATGTAAAACACAAGGAGCATATCATGAGCAAAATAAACATTACAAGATATCAATCTCTGATTTGTTTCTATTATATTTGAGCGAGAAAAAGAAATTATGGCAAAGCGATTTGCTTGCGTGTGTGGCTCTGCTAGCTGTGTCACAATTGCCCTTTAATAGGTGCCATTTTGGGGTTTGGGCCTTGAAAAGGGTATTAAATTATGATCTTCTGGTTTGGCAGGTTTGTACGCTCTTCTTAAATTTATGGGAGTGCCTCTGCCCCAGGGTTTCTCTTTTTTTGAAGGACAGGCATCTCTAGTAGTCTTATGCAAAAAAATGTTTCGTCATCATCATCTATCAAGGACACTGAGAAAGAGTTGGGACTGCGTAAGCGCGTTAAGGGTGCTGCTGCACATTGTTGAAAAACAGCTTGAAATCGAGCCTTGTATTTATACACGTGTGTTGCAAATTTCGGCAACATGTTCTGCGAAGAAGAATAAGAACAACTTTTGACAACTTCGTGCAGCATGTTTTGGGTGAACATTTTAGTGTCCACATACATAAAGCACCTTCCGAAGATTTACCAATACCCACGACAGTCCATGCGTCCATACATGGAATACTAACTGATTGGTGTACAAACAAAAACGGGCGATTTCAACGCAAAATATGTTGTGGATGTTTCTTCGTATATAAGGAAGTCCGGAAGAAAAAGAGTACCGTGGTAAGTAAGAAAATAATTCATTTTCTTTATTCCTTAACTACTGGAAACGAAGCAAGACTTGGTAGTCGGACTTTAATATGAAAAATAACAGTGACAAATCCACGTATGCAAATTCATTCAACTTGACTTTTCAATGTCCTACAAAAACGTTAAATCCCATGCAAATGCGTTGAAAAAAGTGGAGTTACTGTCCTGGGAGCAACTACAGAATTTAGGGCCACTTTTGCCCACCTCATATTTTACATGCGCCATGCGTCAGAACCTTTTGTAGAACAAGAAGTAACGTATCAACGTTGAGCTGCTGGGGGGGGGGGGGGGGGGGGGTGGAGGCCGGGCATAGGCGGGGCATTTGAACTGAGCCGAGATTTTCTGTTCAAATGACTTACCCTAGGGCATTTGTGGATTCTCAAAATAGTAACTAAAAGTCAATAAAATGTTTCTAGAAAGGCCATTAAAACGGTCAAAATTCCCCACTATGGGACAATAACTACTGTCAAATCCCCCACCTATGCCCGGCCTCCCTCCCCACTACTTAACACTGATACATGCATAACACTGACAGTAGATGCTTACCGGTATTTCTTACTCAATGACATGCAAATTAATAACTGGCTTTGTTCTGTAACTTGTGCTCAGGAAATCATGGTAGTTGTATTCATCACATGCACGACATCTTCGAGACTTAGCACGTATCACTGCATGTCAAGACTGCCAAATAAATGGATCTCAAGAGATGTGTACTCCCCCCCCACCCATACCCTGTGTATTTGATTTGGGGTTGACTCCCGATATATAGTGGGGTATTTGTATAGGTAATCATATGGTTTCTCGTTCAATTTGGAATTAATTGGCATGAGTGGCTCGTGCAATTTCAGCTTTTTGAAAAACTCACAAGTGGAAATTAATTCCAAATTGAACGAGAAAAACCCTATATATAATATAAACAAGAAAAAATTCGCCTGGAGGAAGTATCTTTCAGTGTTGCAGACAAGAAGTGAGCATTTGATGCGAATTTGACACTTTATTTTCGGGTTGGCTGATGAAGATCAGCTAATAATGCTACAAACTGAAAGCGGTTCGTTTAAAACATTTGCAACCATAATCCAGAATTTCGATGTGTAATTTTCACTGGTGTTACACTTTTTGCACTGGTGTTACACTTGAACTGCACTGCTCTCAGCCAATCAGAATCAAGTAATTTTTTCATGTATATTATTAAACATGAAACAAGCCCTACCTGACTACAAAACATGCGTTTTAGAGCAGTCCCAAGCTTAAGGATTTTGTCATTCACTGCAAGCCAGATATTTTTGCTTTGCTGCTTCTGTCAGGGTCCGGGAGACACAAACTAAATTGAGCAGCACGATTGGTGAAAATGACAGTTTATTCTTGCAAACTTTTGTTTGTACCGATTTTGCTGTTTAGTTTACAAACCGCTCCTGGGTCTCTGAAGATGGTTGTGTTCTAGTTCTCTTTTTCAAAACCTTCCATTGGCCTCGCAAACAAATGTAAAGCTTATGATGAAAATACTTCTTTTTTAATTTGTTTCTAGCACCGTTTGTGTTTTTCTTGTTTTTGACAGTTACCAATAACTTTACAATGGCCAGATCAGTAAAGGATCCTGACGATCACACCAAGTTTTTAACATGTGGACATTCAGGTCACATCCTCAAATCTATAAACAGACTTAGGAAGGAGAAAAAGCTTTGTGATATTACTCTAAAGGTGGGAGAGAAGGAATTCTGTGCCCATCGTGTGGTGCTGAGTGCCTGCAGTGACTACTTCTGTGCTATGTTTACTGGTGACATGGAAGAAAGCCACAAATCTGTGGTTGAACTTCATGGTTTAGATTCAGATACGATGGAGTTTATTCTGGACTTTGTATACACCGAGACAATTCAAGTTAGTGTTGAAAATGTACAAGCTCTGCTTCCTGCGGCATGTTTGTTACAGCTGACAGGTATATTGCCTGCAAACAGTTGCCCTCTCTGAACATAAATATTTTTCAGTGTTACCAAATATTGAGTTTTTGAATTATCAATTTTGCAGGTGTTCAGAAAGCTTGTTGCGAGTTTTTGGAACATCAGCTTGATCCATCAAACTGTTTAGGTATCAAAACATTTGCAGAGACTCATGGATGCGAGGAGTTGAGGGAAGCTGCAGAGAAATACATCTTGAAACACTTTGTTGATCTTGTGGGTAGTGAAGAGTTCCTCCAGCTTGATAATGAAGATGTGGTGTCACTGATAAAATGTGACAATTTAACTGTAAGTGAATTCAGCAATTTTTAGTCCACAAAAGTACACTGCAGTGTACATGGGGTGTTGTTGTTGACTTATGGTATGCAAAATCTAGGAATAGCAATGTCTTTTGATTTAGGTGCCATCCGAGGAAGCCGTTTTTGAAGCTGTCATTTCTTGGATCAAGCAAGATGAAAATAAGAGAAAGGATTTGTTGTCTAAAATGCTGGAATTTGTTCGTTTGCCTCTTCTTACTCCACGGTATATAACAGATGTTGTTGACAGTGAGGTAAGTGAACAGTTTTAGCCAGTTTTGTATATTAATTGTAATAAATAAGTAGAGGATATAACATGGCCGTGCAGAGATACAAAATTTCTCCTCGAGTGTTGAAAGATATTTCACAAGTGAGTGCAGAAATTTTGTATCTCCAAGCAGCTATATAATATTATTCTTACTACTTATCATATTAAAGTGTTGTTTTCCGCTGGCTGAGGCATGAATAAAGCGGAAAACGTTTTTCTCGCACGCGACTGGGAGTCTGGGTGCTAGTGTGCAGGGGGCATAGGTCACATGGTTTTCCGAAGTGCTCAGTTTTTCTTGTTGCCGTTCACCTTGTCTGACCCCTCGCCCACCCGCCCAATTAAGGCTTTGTGAGTTTGAATTTTTGGTGTCACTAGGCTATAGTTGGTTGTTAGCTTGTTTGTATAAGCTTTTTCCCAGGTAGCATTTGTTTCATATTGTTTGTCAATTGTAATGTTTTGTTATGATCTTAAGTGGTTAATAAAGGTCAGGCTTGCATGGTTCGGCTTGGCATGGCTACCAGTTGTGTGTGAGAACACTAAATTAAAATTCCAAACTTGTTCACTTTCACTGTGAAAGGCGTGATTGTGACATAACCATAGCAATGGTGATCTTATCACTTGTGAAGATAAGAAAGTCATGTTATTTTCATGTGTGAAGATGTCATTTTTTCATATGAAAGCTTGTGAACCTGGTATTTCACTGTTTTCATATAATTAAATAATATTCTATAAAGGTACCACATCAGCCCTAGCTGATTTTCAGGCAGGTACTCTGTTCAGGTCGAACTGGAATTTAGAATTGCTGATTTTTGAGGATGGAGGAAAGCCTGTAAAACTAGAGCGAGTAGAGAACAAACAACAAATTCAACCCTCATATGGTAGCACTAGGACAGAATCAAACCCAGGCCACATTGATGGAATGGGAGCATTCTCACCACTGCATCATCCTCTTTTACAGCAATTTATAAGAGAGAGCCTTGATTGTAGAGACCTTGTGGATGAAGCTAAGAGGTTTCACTTGAGGCCTGAATGTCGTTATGCAATGCAGAACAGTAGAACCAAGTCACGGATTGGTTTGTCAGAAGTCATGTACGTACTGGGAGGTTTTGGAAATTTGCAGTCTCCTGTTGATGTTGTTGAGAAGTATGACCCGGCAACAAATCAGTGGTCTGTTATACAGGTATGCAGTTCATTGAAAAGGAACATTGTTAACACAATTAGCAAGTTGTATGTGCTATGTATTGGAAGAGACTGTTGTTGTAAGGTACAAATGAACCAAATTATATTATATAAACAAGAGACTCCCAATACTGCCAATATTTTATTCATACCAGTACACTGAAGAATTGAATTGAATTCTATTTTATACTTGTCTGGTCGCAGCACACCTTCACTTCCCACAGGAAATAGCCCGGCAAAATCAAACACTATGTTAGAAAAAAATTGTTTAGTTTTCCTGGCATGGGCAACTGCCCCCCCGCTATGTACGACCCTGAAAACATGAATCTCACTAGATTAAAATCATGATCAGATTTATTATACAAATGTAATATTTTTTATGTTTTGCAAACATGAAGTCCATATAATTATCTTCTTACTTTGTGATTTTCAGGGCTGGGTGGTTCATAAGTAAATTAACAATAACCCAATAATAAAGCGCCTTTACATTATTACATCAAAACAGAAGGGCAGAATTCAATACGTTTACTTTATTAACTTAATTATTCCTGAAGTTGTTGATTGAAGTTGTCTATTTTTGCAGCCAATGAGAAGGAAGCGACGCTATCTTAGCTCAGTGGCTCTCAACGGTAGGCTGTATGCTCTTGGTGGGTATGATGCTTCAAGTCGGCTTAACACTGTTGAGTGTTTTGATCCATCAACAGCCCAGTGGTCAGTTATGACTCCTATGTTACAAAGACGAGGCTTGGCTGGTGCAACAACATTAGCAGGTGGAGTTAAATTTGTTATTAGAACTGTTTAAAATTTTAAAACTACCTTATTGTTGCTTAGGATGCACCTTGGGTTTAAAGGAGCTGTGTCACGGCTTGTGCATTTTGAAACAAATTTTGTACTCTGTCTCAATCTTCTCCATCCTTGACCATCCTTGTTCCTTTTTGGTTTAGTATCACCTATTTGTTAGCTTGGGCCAAAACAGCAATCAAGAGATGAAATGAATTTATTGAATGTGTAACTGTTATATTTAATAGTGAAGGATACCATCAAATGGAAACTCAATTAAAGTTTGTCTTTCTTCAATATATCATAAACCGAATGCAAATATGGCGGAGCACTCGGTTGTCGCCCGGAACGAGTCGCATGAAAGCGAGGCTAGTCAGTCTTTCTTGACCAGAAAGTCTTGCTTCGTTTTTTTTCGCACTCCCTTCGCGTTTTTGTGTTCCTGGATGCCAACAGAAGGGAGTAAAATCTTCCATTACAAAGAAAGTGTTTTTTTTTCAGTTTCCCCGTTCACCTTTGAGGGGAAAACAGACAAAGAAAACACGTGCAATGTAGCTCACGATCGCCAAAGGAACTGTTCAGCCTGGAAGATCTTAGAAAATGTGTAAGAGATCGCATTCATCTCCGAGTCGTTGTCATTTGGCTCAATGCTTTCAATGGCTTCAATGACGGGGCAGTTAAAGTTCATTCGCTTGGTTATTACATCGCAGTATTTGTTTCGTGCGATTCCGTGCGAGTGGACGCGGTCGTAAACAACTTCTTCCATTGATACATCAAGAGGAGCTTTTCTTAACCTTGGGGAAGGTTCTGGCCATGCAAATCGTGTTGGAACATCACCAGGCACCACATGAGCTCGCCATTTAACCGACTTTTCTAAGATCTACTGTATTGAAATGATGATGCAGCAAACAAACTTTAGTTCCTGCGGCGATCCTGACTTTTCTTTGGCTCAACGAATTGTATTAATCCACTATTTTCCCTTAGAGGTAAACGGTGAAAGATTTATATCCCTTCTCGAGGCATTCAGAAACACAAAAACGCGTAGGTAGTGCGAAACAAAACGAACCAAATCGACAACGAAGCAAGACTTTCTGGTCAAAACAAAGCATCGAAGACTGACTAGCCTCGCTTTCATGCGACTCGTACCAGGCGACAACCGAGTGTTCCGCCATATTTGCATTCGGTGTATTGTTTTATAATAACATACACTACTAGTATTTTGACATATGACAAACATATGAAAAACATATTAAAAACATATGACAAACATATGAGTTTTAACATGTTTGCAATATGTTTGTCATATGTTTGACATATGTATCTCCCCTTTTGAAACATATGAAAATGGTTGTTTCATGTGTTTTGTAACATATGACAAACATATTACCAGTAACATACTGGTCAACTCACACATGACACATATGTTTTATGGGAGAAACATATGATACATAGGACTCATATGTTGAAGAGTAAGATTGAAGATCTATTTATGTCCTTTTGCTGAAATTTAATTCATTGAAAGCATAACCCTTAATTTATTTTTTTGCCTTAAAATATAGGAAAAATTTTTGTTGCTGGTGGGTTTGATGGTACGACAAGGCACACCAGTGTTGAATGCTATGACCCAACAATTGACAGGTGGACCCTGGTCAGCGAAATGCAAGCCCCCAGAGAAGGCGCTGGGCTGGCTAATCTTGACGGCATACTGTACTGTGTGGGTGGATATGATGGAAATAGCATTTTAAACAGTATTGAGAGGTTTGATCCCAGAACGGCACAATGGACTGGCTTGGCCCCAATGAGTACCAGGCGATCAGGTATATATAGTAACAATATATGTGAACACTTGCAGAAACCACTTTTTGTGGTAGTCCACTAGTAAGAGTAGTGCATGAAGGACTCCTATATCGCTATTCTGGCCATGTAGTTCTCTTTCTTTAGCTTCCTGAGATTGAAAGTCTCTTCTAGCAAGCCCTACTTGGACGAGATTGGCTTGTGTGTTTACATCCATGTTGTTTCCACTTTAACCCAACTGCTCCTGGCAGCCCTGTGCTTGACTCTGGTCTCTGTAGCATGAAGCGGCTAGGAGTATAACTGTGTTGCTACTCCTCTGGGATGGAATGCTAGTCCAACGCAGGATACTCCCCAGAATTCTTTCAGGTTGTCATGGCTTATGGAAAAGTGTTACTCCACAAGAGGTTATAAATTACAATAAAATTAATTTCAAAACGTTTCCCAGAAAATAAATTCCCATAAGTTTATGTCTGTTGTCTGCGCTTTTTTACTTGAAAGGAAAAGTCAAGTCATTTTATGTGTTACTAAATCTCTGATCTCCCTAATTCTGACTATAGGTGCTGGAGTAGTAGTTCTCGATGGACAGTTGTTTGCTGTTGGAGGCTATGATGGTGCCCAGCATTTGTCCTCTGTGGAGTGTTACAGTCCATGTAATGACCAGTGGATGAGAATTACGCAAATGAAGTCTAACCGGTGCTATGTGGGAACAGCAGTTATGTGCGGCAAGCTGTTTGCTGTGGGTGGCTATGATGGTTTGTCATTGTTGGATACATGTGAAAGCTATGACCCTTTAGTGCAGGAGTGGACATTAATGCCTTCTATGGCAACAAGTCGTTGTGACATGGGTGTGGCTATTCTACTTGGCCAGTGAATAAAACTTTGTTGTAAATATTGTAGATTCAATCTGGAAGTTCCTCCTCTAAGGAAAATGAAAGTTGGCTCTGTCAATAATTATTCAGGAGTTGAGAACTCAAGGGGAAGGGTGGGGGGGGGGGACAATTGCAGTATTCCACGGTGCAGTGTTATTGGTTGGTTTGAAAAATAACAGTACTGTAGTTAAGAGAAATCAGAAAGACCATTAAATGGTGCACCATCTACATTTCAGGTGGGAGATCTTTTATTTATTTATCATATTTACATGTACCTTGCAAGGATTAAGGTCACAGGATAAACAGTGAAAACTAGCGTTAGTGTTTGCTGTTCACAAAAATTAAGGAGGGAAAGGTTTTTGGACATGCTGAGCAGAGAAATTTTTTTTGGATAACTTTAACACAATTATAATATGTAATGGAACAGTACTGAGGGCTAGGTAATTGAGGTAGGTTTCTCTTGCCATCATCTACTTGTAGTTAACTGTTTATTTTTACCCGTGGTAGAATTGTATTTTTCATTTGTCTTTAAAAATGTTTGCTGGTGAATAGCCAGATTTTCATCTCATGCTGATTAGTCACTGGATTTTAATTATTATTGGATATTTTCAGACAGGTATGTCCCTTGCTAAGAGTTGTTTAAGGTTGAGATCATATATAATAAATTTGGGGACTGATCTGCCGACTCTCCAGATCAAAAGGTGTGGGTTACTTATTAGCTTTTGAGCTCCACAGAGGAGGGTGCAGTTTTGATGTCAAAATAAAGGTTGGAGGATCGCATGTATGCATGTTGTTGTGTTTTAAGACAATCATTTACTAAATCTCTCTTACACCCCTTGCAGATGTTATCACTGCCATAGTTTTTAGTTTACAAGAATTCCATGTGTTTTTGCAAGATTTTTGAGGGTTATTTTCAGAAACGTTTGAGAAATGATTGCCTAGATAACTGAATACCATCAGATTCAGATTAACATTATTTTGTATATATTTGTGTGGCTTGGTATTTAAAAACAAAATGGCCCAGTTAAAAAAGGACAGCTAGTTTGAGTACTCTGGGTGCAAATGGCTCATCTTCAACAATTACCCATCTTGGCCACAGGGAGTGCTACCCTTCTGCAATCACTACAAGATTAATAAGTATAAGCAAGACCTCTTTATATTGAAATGCTTTACCCTTTTGAAAATTCAGGTTCATTCCGTGGATCGGTGATTTCCATAGTAGTTGTTTAAGAAGAATACAGAACTCTTTATGGTGTTTAATAATTAATTTATTATAAAATATTTGTTTACTAAAAGTTGATTGTAACTGAGTATGGGTTAACTGCATTTAATGGTGCAATAAATTAATGTTACTTTAAATAACAACGTGTAGTTCTTGTAAAAATGTTTATAAATTTGTGAAATATTCCTAGATCCCTTGTGGGTAAACTAAAGTCAAAGGCAAGGGTCTAATTTTGTTCACAACAAGATTAGAACTGGTGGCCTTTACATAACAATGGCTTGTAAGGGTTTACAGTCCTTGACTTGTGCAATCAAAGTGCGTGGATTGTTCCAATATGTAAATATGATAATTTCTTTCAATTGAACTGAATAATAGAAATCATAACAAACAACCTCCAGTGAATTGAAAGGTTTTTTTGTGCAAATGCTTCAGATATTTTTTATGCAACCTTCAGCTTATGATAGTTTCATACGCAAATTAGATCTGGCTCTTTGTAACACATGCTGTTACACTTCAAGAAACCTCTGCGTGGCCTTAATTATGGGCATTCAGTTTTACTGTAACTTGTTATAATCATGTTAACTTTCATGGCGTAAAGATGATCACTCCTTCAGTTGATTCAAATAACTGTTCAAAACAGTATTAGCTGGGCTGTAAATTTAACCGCAATGATTTTGTTTTCAATATTGATAAGTAAGAATAAATGTGATCAGGTCTAACAAAACTGACCTTACAAAAATTTATTAAAAGTTTTTTCCTGCAATTGAAGTGAGCATTTGTACTTCAAAGTCAGCAAATGTGTCGTCTACCATTTGACAACAAATTCTGATGAATTCTCTTTAAATTTGCTGTGGTATAGTTGTTCTCACGATAGCTTCCGTTACACGGTAAGGATCGCAGTTTGATGAAGGTCTTCTGTCTTCAAGATAGCCCTTTCCATCTTCAGCACACTGACGAGGTATGCGCACACTGGCACCTCGATTGGCCACTCCATGGGAGAAGTTTTCAATGGATGATGTCTCATGGTGCCCAGTCAAACGTCGCTTATTGTCTTCACCTTCATTGGGGTCGTACATTCTGATGTGGTAGTCATGTTTGTTTGACAACCGTTCAATGGCCTTGTAGATGTACTTCATTCCTCCTTCGTCTCTCATTGGCTGGGTACTGCAATAAAAAAAAACAGCATGGTAAAATGATGAGTTCTACAATCAAGAAGAAAGACAGCTGCAATAATAAATAAACCAGCATCAGTTCATGGCATTTGGAAATGTGATGAAACACTTTCTAAGTATTTGATGTACCTTTGCAATTTAAACAAAAACTATGGAGAAATCAAAGAAATAAAATACTAGCAATCTATGCTAATTAAGATCATGAATAATTGATTTTGAGTGCCACATTATTATTTTTCATCCTGTAAGGAGCTACATACACAGATATCACCACAAGCAGCAGCGGTTTCCATTGATACCTAGTTGCGAGACTCTCTCATAATTATGTGCATAATTACTAATTGTGCACATAATTTATGCAAAAGAGTTGTAATTGTGAATCTTTATACAGTACAAAGTGCTACTTAATTATCACAATTTTATTCTTTTGCCAGAAAATGTTGCTAAATAAATGTAATTTGATCGTCCGGGTGAGGGTAGTCCTGAGAAGGACTGCTGTTGGTGACAGTGACTGACATTTCAACAACCTGAGCGGAAGTCATAATCAGAGTCATGTGAGGAGTTGTTTGTCAGTCGAATGTTAAAAGTCTGGTTTGTGAAAACTGATTGGTCAGACTTTTAACATTCAACTGACAAACAACTCCTTACATGACTCTGATGATGACTTTTGCTCAGGTTGTCAAAACGTCAGTCACTGTCACTGCCAACAGTCCTTCTCAGGACTACCCCCACCCGGACGATCAAATTACACGATCAACTGTTACCCCCGGGTTCAAACTATTTACTGTAAATAAATGTAACCAGTTTACATTGCTGCACCTATAGTTTGTATGTGCTCCTGCTCCATTCCAGTCCCCTGGGACAGGTTTAGGGTCAAAAGTGACTTTAATTCCAAACTCTTCAGCAACACGGTGTAACAAAAATCTTGACATCCAAAGGTGATCACCCATCTCAATACCTTCACACGGACCAACCTGGTACTCCCACTGGAAAGATAGTAACAAAAGATAAGTTTTGACATCCTATCAACTAGTCTCCTTCGCAGCCGTTATTAGGGTTTGACAAACCCAAATAACGGCTGCGAAGGAGACTGCTGGTAACTGCTATCTGGACATGAAATGCATGATGACCGAGATTTGTCTACCTGGAATGCAAGCTATGCACTGGGACATTCAAAACAAAGCGACTTCAAATTATCAGTCAAGCTTGACTTTTCTTTATTTTGAATGTCCCAGGGCATAGCTTGCGCCCCAGCATAGCGCATATTGAACCATCAGACTGTAAACCATTGAGCTACCGCCCTTCACAAATATTTATAGTCCTGACAGAGGAAATTCAGCTAGTTACTATAAACCCTGGTGAAAATCTTTTTAAGCATCCATCCATATCCTCAAAAATATTGTAGGATCTTGTCAAGATCTTTCAAGTCCCTGCAACGATCCGTGAGGTCCCTGCAAGGATCCTTGAAGATCGTTCAAGATCTTTCCAGAGTTTTTGAAAATCCTAGGTGATCCTGGAGGATCTTAGCAAGAACCCGAAGGATCTTTGCAGGAACTTGAAGGATCTTCACTGAGACGTAAAGAATCCTTGCAGGGACCTGAAGATCTTTCCATTAAAATCTTTGAATATCTTTCATTAACGGATCATTAAAAGATCCTTATCTCTGAGGATCTTTGACAGGTCCTTGAGGATGCTCAAGGATCTTGTTAGATCCTGTAAGATCCTTGAAAGATTTTCACCAGGGAATGACATAAATTCCCCATTACCTGAGCAGGCATGACTTCTGCGTTAGTTCCAGCAATTTTAACCCCAGCATACAGACAAGCTCTGTAGTGAGCTTCCACAACATCACGTCCAAAAACATTTCCAGTACCAACAGCACAGTAGTAGGGTCCCTGTGGTCCTGGGAAACCTCCTTTGGGCCAACCTAAAGGATGACCGTCCTTGTCTAGCAATGTGTATTCTTGTTCAATGCCAAACCAGGGATGCAAATTCTTAAACAAAACAAACAATAAAATAACCATGGTAATTAGAATTCCACATTTAACAGTTCCCCATGTGCCCAAGTGTACCACATAGAACGTTACATTTTCAAGTGTTTGCTAAATTCACAGAAAGGGAATGAAGAATGTAAGGAACCGGTATGGCACTATTCAAATTTAGTACAGAAGGAGATATGACTGTCTGAAACAAATAGGGAAGGACGGGAGGGGAGGACGGGATTGGGGGGGGGGGGGGGGGGGTGGTAGAAATTACTTGTTAAATCCGCCGCCCGTGCAAATAGGTCCGCGAATGTGTTCACATGGAATACTTCAAGTTCAAGTTGAACTTCTTGTGTGTTTTTATAATAAACGAACGTATTAAAACTTTTTAGACTATTTCTTTCACAAAGCACTTCTTACCTTCACAGTATCGGTATCCATGACATCAAAACAACTTTTTCTTGTGTTGGTTTTGGTTGGTTTGTGGTTGTACTGGTATGTCTCGCACAAAACCAGTTTGTTTTTCCCTTTCCTGAATGGATCTCTAAACAACGCCACGGGGTGAAGATAAACATCGCTGTTACAGCCTTCAGCTTGATATGTACTGGAGCCGTCAAAGTTCCATATAGGTAGATCTTTTGGTATTCTCGGCTCCTTGTTGACCGTTTTCGTCTTACAGCGGAGATGTTCACCAGTTCCGTCCACCCAGATGTACATCGCTTGAACGCTCTCGCCTTGATCGAGCGACATGTACTTCGACAGTGCAGACTTCGTTGCTTCCATGGTAATAAAACGACCAACTGGCCTCGATAGCAGCTACACAAAGAGAACTTGCGCTCAGATCACAAAATCACCGGTGGAAAATTGTTTTCCGCACAAACTGAGCAAGGCTTTTTTATATGGAAAGCGCGTAAAGTCGTTAGCCAATCAAAGCTCGTGTTTTTTTGCGTGCGTGATGATCTGATGGTCATGTCACGTGTACATTGGTGCTGGGACTTCCCTGCACGCTGCTCTGCCTGAAACGATTCTGTGCCTGTTTCAACTGTTCCCTTTGTTTTACGATGCTTAACATAACAAATGGAAGGTAGCAGTGACGTATTAAGTGTTGTTAAATGATTTTCTGGAGTGTACTTTCTGGATCGTGTTCCCAGGATCGCGTTTCACGTTGTTTGTGTTCGCGGCTGATCCGTGTGTGGCCTGATCACGAAAACCGGAGTTGAAGCAATCAGCAAGCTTGCCTGAAGTCTCTCTAACTTGAAAGAAATAACAAATATGGAAAATCTATCATTGTCAAACGCTTCCAATCTTTTAAAAAGTCATTGCGCATTTTACGATTTTTGATTTGTGAAGGACTGAAGGTGTCACGGATACAGCAATCCGTCAGCAGGGGGCAGTTTTGATGATCACGAGATTTCCTATTTATGTTTGTAATTTACTTATTTTTAGATTAATTTGTTATGACAACCTTGTACTGTATCGGCAAGCAACATGTCGAGTGTTTCCGGACATGTTGTACTGTCTTCCTTCAAATTATATCACCAGAAAATGCCCTGCCAATGAAACAAAGGCAATGTTTCATATACTAGAAGTGCAAGTCTGTATTCTTGCAATGTGTGCCTTATTTGTTTCAAGGCCCCATAAGATCTATTGTTTTAGACTTATAAGCTGAGCAGTTTTGTCTGCCTCGTGGTACATTTCTCGTGACTATCCCGGAGCGCTTTCACGTCCTGAACACGCAACAGCATGAGAGATAACCTGATTTTCAGACGTATTTTCCTGGTCACGCGATCAGCCTGGCTGATGTAAGTTCGGTTTTTTCATTTCTAAAACTTTTGACACTCCGGGCTTATAGACTTCATTAGTTTGTAGCAAAATAGTTTCTCTTCCTGTCATTACCATTTGAAGTTATTATTGCCTGTGGTGGGGAAGGGTGGTGGGCAGGGAAGGGGTCGGGGGGTGTCTGGGGAAGGGGATGTTCGCAAAAGGACTGGTGCAAGTTAGTTCATTAGCTATGACACCAGGCAATTTTGTACATAAAAGCAAAATGGCGGATACACTGAAATTATTTTTGAATTCCCATTCTCGTCTTTGAAATTGTCATTTAAAGGCTGTTAGCGAACTATTTATTTGCTGGAACAATGGTCGAGTTTCAAGCAGTGATAATGGCAGCCGGTACGGGGTCTCGTATGTTTCCTTTAACGGAAAGAATTCCCAAGGCACTGTTGCCCGTTGGAAACTTGCCTATTATCTGGTACCCTATCAACTTGCTTGACAAAGCAGGATTCGAAGGTGATCAATTCTAGTGAGTTGTGTATAACTGTCTGCAGTCTCTTGCAGGGTATTTTATTAAATTAATGTACAAGTGTTTTTCAACATTTTCACGGGCGGAAGATCGGGAGGGTAACTGAAGTATATATCGATCCTATGGGGACTGAAGAATAACAAATGTAGTACAGGGGTGGATCTAGGGAAGGGGTACAGGGATGCGCACCTCTGATCACTTTCTCTCAATTTTGTCATCAGTTGATCGTTCAGCTTACATTTTTCTCATTCCACCCTCCCTTACCCGGGAGGGGGAGACTTGCATATGAAAGGGGCAGGGATACTCATCGGAAATTTTGAATTAAATGGATTTTGCATGTTGATTGTGTAGAAGATATCAATGAATAATAAATGAGTAATCTTGGCATCACTTGTAACATTGTGTAGAACATAATGTTTGTACAGGAACATGATAAAACTGTCTCCTTCCTCTCGTTCTCTGAACATTTTCTTAGCTTCAGCATTTAGAATTTCTGACAAAAATTCTTTCATTGTTTCTTTTTCAGAAATTATCATTATAATACTGGAGTCAGCAGTTACACAATTTCACCAAATTTTAACAAGTGTTTGTAATCCTAAGCTTAAGCTGGATTTTGTTACCATCCCGGATGACGCTGACATGGGAACAGCAGATGCACTGAGGCACATCAAAGACAAAATAGAGGTCAGTAATTGCCTGAAGCAAATTAATTATAATTTATCAAAACAAAGGTACAGCAAGCATCTGATTGGTAAATTATTTTTAATATAAGCAGTGTTAGTAGTAATGTTAATGTTAATGTTAGTAGTAATTTGTTCTTCTCCATTTAAACGTGGGCTTTAAATTGTGTTTGGTGATACATAATCCTCCTATAATCCAGTCAGAACCATCTGTTTTTATAGTGGCCACTTAGCAAAATGATATCTTTCACCAGCAGAATGTTCCGTATTGTAGTCAATGAACTAAGTTGTTCAGATAGGTGTCAGTTGGTACTTCATTTCTTTTCACACTATTGCAAGGCCTAAACATGGTCCTAGCATGTTCACAGTCATCGCTTTTTTTTCTTTGTGGTTATTTCCTCTTTGCAAAAAAATATGTTGCCTTTTGTTTACCATTCACGATAATAATTTCAGTGCAAATTACCGGTAGATAGTTTAGCTCTTTTGTTGGCGGCTTATTCAAGTTCTAAGTTCTTTCAGTCTTCTACACGACCTTCATTCTTTTAGTTTTAGTATGCACTGGATATCCACATGGAGGTTGTCACTTAATAAATGTTCTTCGGAAGTTTTGATTTCTTAAATTTAAATGAATATTTATCACTGGTTGTCATACTCATACTTGTCATCCATCTCATCCTCCTAATCATCGTCATCATCGTTATCATCGCTGTTGTCATCAACATCATTATCATCATCATTAAATTATTATTTGTAACAGTTGCCAAATTACGTACTAGAAGAAAACATGATTTTCTTTCAGAAAGATGCTTTTGTGGTCAGTTGTGATCTAGTAACAGACATTGCCCTTCATCATCTTGCCGATATTCACAGGAGCCATGATTCAACTCTCAGTGCTTTTCTAGCACCTGTTCCTCAGACAAGTGCTGACAGAGAAGCAGCTAATAATCCCAAAGCAAAGAAGAAAACAGATAGCACTGGTAAAATTAAGAACTAGTCAAGAACTATTGCTACAGAGAATTGTAATTGGATAATACACGGGTATAGGGGGATATGAAATTCCCTTTCAAGTGTTAAACTTGATATCTCACCAGAGAGGGCAATGAAGTTTCATATTGCCAAGCAGCGATGTATTATTTTGTTTATGAACATATTGTCTAACAACAAAGTTTTTGGCACCAACTTTCAAAGGGTTCTGATTTCTGAGGAAGATTCAAACTTAAGATGTTTGCACCAATAAATAATTATTTATAAGTACCAGTAAAAGAGTCAAACATAATAATTATTTAGTAAAAAGACATCATTATCATCATAGTGAAAATATTATTACGTGTCCAATTACAGTTTTTTCTCAGGGTGAGAAATTCTTGTAAAGCACTGCGGTTCAAATCACAAGCCAATTTTTTAAAATAATTATTACCAGACTGCAGTTGGTGTAACCATGCTGTTTTTCATTTTTAACAGGTCAACTTGATTACATTAGTATTGACTCGAAAGAGAACAGGCTGTTGTTCTTTGCCACAGAGGCTGATTTAGATGAAACATTATTGATAAGGAAACCTCTCTTAAAAAGGTAATTTTAACTGGCTTTGCCAGTTAAATTTAAATTTCCAGAGCTGGCAGACATCAAATTTCATCTCTCATTATTAAGGTTACTATGCACCTTGGGACCGGCCATTTTCGCGAAATTTGGATTTTTATGCTAATCAATAGGTCTAAGCGTGATCTTTCATCTAAAAAAAAAATCAAAAAAATATTTTTTTAGGGGCGGAGAAAATGCGATTTTTCGTTTGGGGGCGGCGTTTGTTTACGAATTGAGGGTTTTGTCTTTTCGCTATTTTCTCGAGTTGAATTTTTCGCTAGATAGGGTGACTTTCAAAAGCTGCAACTCAAGTGCAATTTGTTCAATTGCCGCCAAATTTGGAGAAAAGTTAGTTTAATATATAAACAACAAAAACGTGTCTGCGTATTTTTAATTTCCCAAAACTTTTTTGTTGAGAGCCATTTTTGTACGATAACTTCGATTAATTTTTGCTCTGTTTTGAAAAGGCGCTGTAACTTTTTAATGCAAACGAATTTGACAAAACGCAGACACGGTTTTTTAGGTCTTGGGGTCCGAAAACCGGAAAACAAACCAATTAAGCAAAATATTAAATTCGCTTTGAGTTGAAGCTGTCAGAAGCCGAATCACGCGCTTGCGTTCAGACTTCGCGGAAAAATCGGCATTTCAGAATATTACAAAATGGATAGGATATTTAAAAAGCCAGCTCTATAAGCTTTAATTTGATATAGGGTTTTAGATATCTGCGATGTAACCCGCGCGCGCTACATCGCTTCGACGCGAAACACCCCTGAAGGTGCATAGTAACCTTAAAAATATAATGTGAAGCAGACTGACTGGAGGTACATGTAACACAACTGGAATGGTTTGTTGCTGATAAAAATTTAAAGGGAACTGTCACTGGGATTGTTCTGCTTTTAGATAAAATAGCACCATAATTTATTATAACTACCGGTAAGTTCTTTTGCAATTAAATTGTTGAAGGAAGGGACAAAGCGTTATTATTTTTTAGCTATTTTTCCAAGCCACAAGGTCCAAACTTAAACGTCAGCCAGCTTCAGTTAATGTTTAACAAAACTAGACCACTATTTGTAGGTTTCTGGTAGAAATATGTCTTTAGGCTTGATCATTTGAGTGATGGTCACCGCAGTGCCCCTATAATGTTGTGAATATCTTTAATTAACAAAATTCATCAATTTTGTTTTATTTCTAATAGATATCCTTGCATTAATATTGTGAAGAATTTGATGGATGCTCATTTGTACATAATAAAGAAATGGGTAATAGATTACTTAGCTGAAAACAAGTAAGAAATTAAATTTCATTTAGTATTTAATGTTTATTTGTTGTAGAGTAACAAGCAGGGCTGAATCAAGGCTAAATTTTTAGGTGACTAACCCTCTATTGTAGCTAGTGACAGCTGTGATTTTACTAGCCAAAACAAGTTTTTTTACCAGCGAGAATTGTCACACTTGCAAAGAATAGTCTGTGTTACTTTATAATTAAAACTACTGTATTTATTTTGAAGGTCAATTAGCTCAATAAAGGGTGAACTCATTCCCTATTTGGTGAATAAACAGTTTCAAAAGAACAAGAAACTGAACAGCATTGTCCCAGGATCAATTGACACCAGTATACAGGAATCAGACAACACCAAAATAGGTACAGGAGTTAAAATAGGTTCTAAAATTCACTCTTTAGGCTGGTTTCTTACATCTGGAAAATTTTAAGATGATCAGCAATTTCAATGTTTTTTGGCCATCCCAGATTTTGCCAACTAATGAAAATTCAAAATCGTGGATATCTCTGGTTGTCTGGGATGGTTGACAACAAATCTGTCTCAGATTTCTGCAATGATCGGCAATCACTCCTGACATATGAAAATTCAAATATGCACTATCGGGGAGGTCAGCGATAGTATTAGCTAGTTACCAATCCTCTAGCTTCCTCTTAATTACTTGGCTCCAGCTTCTGAATGTTGGGAGAATCTGACAGATGTTGCCATTTTTTCACTTAAAAAATTCTGGGATGTTCAGGAAACGGTGAAATCCATGAAAATCAGCCTTAAATATACATTACTGTTAATTATTATTTAAATCTTGAAATCGCACTGAGGCTGACGTGAGAATCGCCTTGTGTGGGGAAAGGATTCTGGTCTTGTAGTTGATGTCAAATGACGACATCAAACAACGTTGTCATATTAAGCAGCCAATTAACTTTTTTCCTTGGTCCATCAAGCTTGAAGTGGGCCAGATTCCTTGCGCCAGATTTCTCAGGACCATATTGTTTTATTCACTTCTTGCTCACCTTGTGATTTCTTTCACTGTCTTGACAGATATCCATGACTTTGCAAAAGAAGATGACATTATGTCATACACAAGAGATCTATCATCGTGGAGTGGCATGCTGACTGATATTGATCATACAAACAGTATCCGATGTCATGCTTACGTCATGGAAAATGGAATCTGCCTTCGAACAAATACTGTTCCACTATATATGGAGGCAAACAGACAGGTGAACTCTGATTTTTTTATTAAGTACTTAAATTTCTAACAGTATTCTTTTGTTATGGATCAGCTCATTTGTTGAATACTGTTTTCTTGCTGGCTGTTATTTCCAAAGTGAAAACTTTCAACTGCACAAACTTCCCACAGTTAATGCATTTAGAGTGGAAAAAAGCCTTCAAGGGCCCATGCTTGACTTTTTATGAGTTTGGGGCATGGCAGACTAAATAAATTATGAGGAATTTAATGTTTATGTAAGTCTCTCAATGCACCTTTAAAGTTTCCAGAGAGGTAGGGGGTACCCGGATTAAAACATGTTATTTGGTTGTCGAACATTGCGTGATTGGTTGTCAAAATTCAAAGTTTGAAAGAATGTCAGCCTTCAAGTTAAACGGTGTATACCCTATTGTGACATAAATTAATCTTATTTTGATTTATAATATGTTTTCAGATATCAAAACTTCTTCCTTGTTTAACCTCCAAGGAGATTCCCCTTATTCATCCACTGGCTACAATTAAACCTAAATCACAGGTAATATTTTTTAAACAGTAAATATATAGTAATAATTTTTCCCTTTTAGTTTGTCTGCTTTCTATTTCCTCAATTTCCCTCATCGTCGTCTTTTTGTTCCTTCAGATCACCCTTCTTCCCTCATTCCACCGATGCTAACCTTCCTCGCTGCTTCACAGCTCAAATTTGATTGAGAACTAGAAAAAAGAAAACCTGTGAACCAGAGATGATGGCTCAGGGTTCAAATTATTAATTTACTTAGTTTGTAAATATAGTTTGTAAATATAGTTTGTCTAATTAAAATTATTGTTTTTCAGGTGGGAAATGATTGCATGGTAGATGAGAGTGTATCCATAGGAGAAAAAGTTTCAATAAAGAAATCTGTGATTGGAAAACACACGACCATTGGAGAGAAAGTCAAGATCAGTAATTCTGTGATCATGGATCATGTAACAATAACAGAGGGGTAAGTAAGAAGTCTTTCATATTAGAGAGGGAAACTTGTCTGATTTAAATCTAGGTATTATTATTATCATTATTATTATTATTATTAATTATTATTATTATTATTATTATTATTATTATTATTATTATTATTATTATTATTATTATTATTATTATTATACTATTCTCGCCAGTTTTGAGGTGTTCTACTGGGTTTAATTATGTCTTAGCCACTCCCCACAGCTCAGAGACACAACACTTTCCGCAACAGGTGGGCAGTTCCAAGGATGGCCGACAACTGTACACTTCCCATGAATTCAGGTACACCTGGCATTCCATAAAAGGCCTTAGCTCTTTTCGATATGCTTCCAAGAGCACCAATAACAATAGGTATTACTGTTACTTTCAAGGCTCCACGAATCCTTCTGATCTCAAACGCTAGTACCTGGAACTTTTCTACCTTCTCCTCCTCGGTCCTGATGATGTTCTGGTCGGCTGGCACAGCTATGTCAATAAGTGTCCATTTCTGTGTATCCTTATGCGTTAAAGTGATATCTGGTCGATTATGCTTCAGCATCTTATCTTATCTTATCTTATTATTATTGTTATTATTATTATTATAGTGTAGGTATTGCCTTTAACTTTAGTAGATACAAAATGTTTGTTTTAGCCAAATGGAACATGTCTTCTGTCTAAAACTGTACGAACCATGGAGAATGGAGTATGTAGTAAAAATAGTACATGTATGCATAAAATTATTGTTATCAAAGAAAATCATACGCGATAGACCACTTGCCAGTGGCCCTGATTCTCTGTCACTGCAGGAGAAAAGTGACAACCCTCTAGTTTGGCTATCATCTTTGTCAGGTAAAAGAGACATAATAATAGAGGTTTGATTTTTACTATGATTTTTTCAGTTGCAATATCCAAGGAAGCATTATTTGTACAAATGCATATATCAAGAAAAATGCCAGCCTTAAGGATTGTCAAGTTGGAGACTCGCATACCATTGCAGAAGGAGGTTGGTACTACAACTGAATCATTAGATCTCATTTACATGGAACTTGAAGGATGATCCTGGTACTAGGATTATCGAAACAAGACATTCATCATTCAGTTTACATGTGAAGGGTTGCATTTGGCCATAGTACTAGGATCTTCCTAGCGCAAGGCAGTTTACATGGTGTTAGATCATCCTATCTGAGAGATTTTTTGGTTTCTCCATTCTACTGGGTAAAGCTGCCCCAGAGGGAAAGAGCGCGAACAGGACTTGAGGTCCTATGCGAGATGCCCCACCCTACCCAGGAACAACATGCCCTACTCTTTGCGAACAGTGTGTGGGTTCTTTAACATCCCACAGAATTATTAGGTACAAGGATTGTGAGACAGGACCTACATTTAATCGTCCTTATCCGAGAAGGAAGAAAGTCTAACCATTTGCAGATGATGTTACAAAGGCAGCTTTTTCTCCTCAGTTATTTAAAGACTTTGAGTGTTGAACCGGCCAAGGCTTGAACCCACGACCTCTCGCACGGCAGTAGCCTTTGAAGCAAGCATTCCCGCCTGAGCGAAGAACGATTTCTGCCCGCCTTCTCCACTTTTTGCTCTCACCCCAATTTTCCTGCCACCATATATATGATAACAGCTTTTCGCTCGCTTGGGAACGCTTGATACGCAGGCCAGCACGGCAGTCTGGTGCTCTACCAACTGAGCTAACCGGTCGGCGGTTAGAGATAGGATGATCCTACTGCCAGGAAGATCCAAACACCATGTATACTCCCTGGTGCTAGGAAGATCCTAGCTCTGGGGTCAGTTATAAGTTACCCTTTACACATAAACTGGAAACAGAAAACATATGGCCTTACTTACGATGATCCACACAACCATTTTCCTCCCTCCAGTTGAGCCAGTTTCATTTCTTCTTTTCATTTCTTTCATTCTTAAACTTTTTCAACTTTTTCACATTGGATGCATTGTGTGAATGTACATTGTATTCCCCTCTAACACGCCATTTTGTTTTGTTTTGTTTCTTCTCAGCTGATCTCAAGGGAGAAGCTTTGATTGCAGAACAAATGATGGACTTTGAATAACAAGGATTGAGGAAAAGGACAGACTATCCGTTGTGAATTGCTAAAAATTCTGAAAATGTCTTATAATGCCGAAGAGAGCTCATGAAATTGCCTTGAACTTTCAAAACTTTTCTATGGTCGAAACCGCAAAATGTGCAGACCTTCAGGGCTTTCAATAAAATTATTAGTAGATGGCTGCAAGTTGTCACAAGCATGCCAAAAGTTGTCCGAAACTAAAACACTTTTCTTGGAGGGAACAGTTAGGCAATGTAATTTGTTCTACAAGAGGATTACAACTTAGTACATGTATGAAGTTTCTGAAAATGGACTAAACTTGACCTGCTTGTGAAGTCTCTGGCTGAGTTAGCTGGTCAGATGGGCTGGAACATCGCATCTTTACACCTCTTAGAAATCACAAACTCATAATCTAATTGATTGCTAATAAGTACATACCAATACTTGCAATGTCATTGGAGATAGTAGGTACAAGTTTTAAATAATTGACCCAAAGATTATACTTATATTTGTATTTTTAAATAAATGTTCTCTTGCAAGTTAAATATGCCAACAAGTGTAATTATTATACATTTCAACTCTCTAACTCTTTTCTGATTGGCTGAAAGCCTACAGTGAATTTTAGAAATCAGTGCCCGTGATGTCATAACTGCAGATTATACAATAATCATGTCAAGGACACTCAAGGTCATGGGTAATTATGTCATGTATGACCGCGGTGCATGATTTCTAAGGGTAATCATGTCAAGTTTGCGCGCTTTGTGTTGCTTGCCGTCAGTGAAGAAGCAAAATGACTTCTAGGTTTGCTTCACCTTGGCTGATAACCCTTACCTCAACCTTATCACAAAAACCTCATCCAATAATTGTTAATAAATATTCTAAATGCTCTTGAAACTTGGATAAAAGCAAAACGGCCTAAACACACATATAAATAATACAATTTACACAGTCTTTAATTTTTGCATACACCTGTACATATAGATAATAATTAAATATGTTTAATATGCCTGGCCAAATGTATGTGATTAGTTTTGGATTACTTTTTTGAGGTGCACTGGGTTATTTTTTATGGCCTTATTCCAAATCCATTCCAGTTGGTGGGAGGGGGAACATGGGTGAGTGTGAGCAAGGGAAAAAAAGAGGGGGGTCAATTGCCTTACCTCCTACCCCTCCATTCAGTTTTTTGTCCTCACCCCAATTTTAAGGCAGCCAAAATGCAAGAAGTGGATTGTACGCAAGCAGATCATGTGCACTATACAGAAAGGCTTGCTGTACAAGCTACTTGCCTTTTTGTGTGCACCGACAAAGATACTGGATCAGGCTACCTCCTTGCCTTTTAAAAAAGCTTGTTAACCCAAACTTTAGTTGCAGCATGTTTTAATAGTTGTGGCTCCATGGGAAGCGTTGCATTTTCTTCCCTTGACCCACAGGGTGGTCACTGTGATTCTTTGTCCTCTAAAAAGTTCAAATAGCATACTTCAGTCCTGGGGGTACTCCCCTGTATGGGCTATATGGGGACTTGTGGCTGCTTAGGGTATGACTTTTGACCCCCATCCCTGAACAGGGTATATAATTTCAAGTACGTCTGTCCAAATCAGTCTCTAGAGGCATCGTAGGCTGGGTATGGCTTCAAAAAATTTCATTGAGTTTTGACATCTGTTTTAAGCAAGCCCCCCCCTCCCCCAACCGACTTCAGTCAACAGTTGTCCACTCCTCGTCATCTTGAATACCACCAAGAGTTTCTGTCAATATCCTGTTGAATTCTCTAGCATTATCAACATGGATGTCGTGACCAGCATCTTTCACAATGCACACTTCTACCTTGGAGTTTTTCCGGGTACATTTGATCTCGTACGCTGTGCGATGATCAAAAAACGTTGAAGAACCATACAACACTGTCATTGAAATATCATCAGAAAGATCTTTCACTCTCTTAACCATCGGCGACTTTGCCCACATCAAAAAGACATTCATGTTGCGGAAGGCATCTTCACCAGAAGGTGTTTGGGCGTTGCAGTGGTATATATACTCGAGCATTGCTCTGTCTTTCCACAACTCCGATCCTCGTTTGTTTGCGTCAAACTGCGCTAAGCGAGCAAGCCAAGGACCAAATGGACCAACAGCTCTCACTGGAGAGAGCAGGTTACATGTGTTCAGTATAAAATTTCCCCAGTGGACCCACCGCGGAAGCAAATCGTACCGCTGCTCGGAATCTGGGTGTCTGTCCACAATACCCCCGGGTAAAATGGCAAAACCCCAGGGATCAGAGAGAATCAGATGTTTGATTCTCTCCGGGTATTTCAATGCATAGGCCATCACTATATAACCCCCGAGGCTGTGCCCTAGAAGAATCATTTTGTCTAGTCCCATAGCCTTCCTCCATTCTTCGATGTAATGTACAAATTTGCCTTCGGCCTCCTCGCCATCTTGCAGAAAATCTGGCCTTGAACTTCGGCCAAAACCCGGCAAATCGAACGCATACACACTGCGTTCTTCGCTAAGATCGGTAAAATTTTGAGCCCACCAGCAAACGCCGCTAATGAAGCCGTGTACGAGAACAAGAGGAGGTTGTTTCGATGGTGAAAGATTTACCTGTACTGTCCACATCTCGACATCTTTTCCGACACAAATAAAATTGCCGACCCATGGTCGCTTTATTCGCTGCTGCAGTATCTTGCACTCAGCATCTTGAAGTTGTTCCTTCGATGTCGGAAACCAGTAGCTTGATATCCAGTTGCAAACTGTCTTCAAAATGTCACTCATGTTTTAGATTATGTGGTTCAAAACATCTCATCTTATCGAATTTGTTTACAAGTTGTTCAGCAGATCACGTGACTCTAATTCCTGCCAAATTTGCACGACAGGTGCTAAAGTAGGTCCGCTATGCGTACGTGTCGGCTTGAATAATTCGGTTAATTTATCCTGACAAATTTCTTGCCGGCTATCGACAACATTTTTTTAACTAATGAATTTGTCCCCTGTGTGTCCCCAATCCTAAGAGGCTTCTAGCTTTGAGGGCGGCTATTAAAATCTGCTCTTGTCTGTTCCTGTAGTTCAGGCGCTGGCTGGAACTGATTTATTCACGGTTCAGGTAGAGGTAGGAGGGATCCTTAAAAACAGCTGCGAAGGAGACTACGACTACCCAAGTACCAGAGGATTTTTCTCACGGGCAAGGATCGGAACACCGGAAGTATCTACTTGCTTTCTAAACTTGAGTTTAGAGAAAACGACTTGATGGCATTTTTCAGATAGTTACGACTGGTCACGCATAGATTGCGTGACGAGAACCACAATGCACCCCATCCGATAGAACTGAATGCAGAAAGGCTGACCGTACGGTTGGGATCTTCATGGATTTGATTAAACCTGATAAAAATCGTTACAATTTTTATTTACATTTTTTTAATTGTAACGATTTTTCTCAGGTTGAAGAAGTCGGGCCGTGCCTGATGAAATATTGGAAATATATACTAGTTAGATCCAACCAGGATCCGGTTCCTTTGTATTGTCCGTTGGCCCTTTCCGAAAGAGACACCCTATTCATTGTAGCTACTTGGATAATTTCCGTGCCTCGGGGAAATTACAAACCGGATCAACTGCCCACGTGCGTGCAGGTATCGAGTTTTCAACTCCACGAGCGGTATATGCTTGATGGTACAATACTCAATGGTGTACCCACAATTCGAAAGCAAACTGGAAGGATTCATATGAAAAATAAAAGGAAACTCGTTAAATAGCAAATAGCATAGGCCATGTTGAGGAAAACGAGGATCAGCAGGGAGGGCTTTAAGTTATTTCGAATTTGTTTTGGTTTTGGAAAACGTGGAATATTAACAAGCTGATTAAATATTCTAACGTCGCGCGAACCTTGACCGGGCTTGACAATCTGGCGCGAAAATAGCCTTACAATCACTTCAAGTGATGTTCAGTATTTTTACTAATGATAAACCATATGCAAGAGTCGCCTCGGTGTGTGTTTTTTGTTAGCTAGAAAACTAAGTTGGCCGTAAAACGTTTAAAACCCTTCAAAATATTTTGGAAACCTGCTGGCCAAGATAGCAGGATCACGTGGAAAACACGCAAACATCACGCAGCATATGTCACGTTTTGTCGAGACAGCATCGGGCGAGACCTGCCGAGTTGGCTTTTAACATTCCCTTTCTCTGAACCCTTTTGTTTAGAAAACTACAACACAACTTCGTAGTTGTACTGGTAATTTTCACTGCATTCCCACAGATTTCTTGATCTCGCATTTCCACGTGTACACAAAAGAGAACTTTGCCCCACAAAATAATTCATCCGGAATGAGGCTACTTTTGCATGCAAACAAGCCATAAAGCAATGCGATTGGTTGGCTGACTCCCATGTCGCTTGTGAATATAAATAGATTATCGCATGCTACGGATCATTACTTCGGTTCCTAAGTAGCGCGGGAAGGTAGGAAGATTTTCTTTGAGTTCTGTTCTGTCAATCTAAAACGTCGATAAATATCCTGCTTCACATTAGGCTGTCTTCTTTTTCAGATCGAAAACTATCCACAACTCCGTTTACCTCTTGGAAGATGACGGAAAGCAACCCAATTCTCGACAAATACATGAGCCTTGATCAAGGCAAGCGAGTCCAAGTCTTGTACGTTTGGATCGACGGTACCGGCGAAAATTTGCGCTGTAAAACCAAAACTGTGGAAGAAGAACCGCAGTCACCGGAAGATCTTCCTATCTGGAATTTTGACGGCTCTAGCACTTTTCAGGCCGAGGGCTGTAACAGCGATGTCTACCTTCATCCTGCCGCGTTATTCAGAGACCCATTCAGACGAGGAAGGAACAAAATCGTGCTCTGTGAAACATACAACTTCGATCACAAACCTGGTGTTTCTAACCACAGAAAATCTTGTCTAGAAGCCATGGAAAACGAGAATGTCAAGGTTTGTAAGAATTCGCTTGACCGCAGTATAAAAAGTCATTGAATGCTCAGAGTTACGATCGAATCGAATTCGTCATCGTTGTTGTTTTTACCGTATTTTCTAAGTTCGTCGTGATCAACGACACGTGTGGTTTTACATACTCTATTTTTTCCTTTTGAGCATTTTGTCGGGAAACTTCTGTCGGTAAGCCTGCAGTGTTTGGATCAATGAAAACGAAATCGGAATTCAAGCGAAAATACTGTGAAAAGCCGTTCTTTCTGAAGTCGACTTGATGTACGCATGCTTTCCGAAATTTCCGGTTCTCCCTTTATGTCCAGTTCGGTCTGTTATAAAGCAGAAGGGGCTCCCAGCGCGTAAAATTTACAGTTAAAACGTCTTTAGTTTATATTATCTCCAGCGCTCTAATTGTGTTTTCAATAAAGAAAATACGATGAAAAATACTTGATTGCACAATTCCGCGCCATTCTGTTTTGAAATGATCACGTTTTATTCATGTTGGAATTCTTTCCTCCTATATTACGTGGGTGAACAAAAAAAGAATGTTCGTGAACCAGTTTATTTTTGTGCTCTGTTGAGAAAGTACAATTTCCTTCCTGCCTCGGAAAAAGGAAGGAAATTGGAACATTCCGTTTCCATAATGGATGTTATATTAAGGAAAAGCGAGCGAAGAAAGGGGCGTGAAATTTGCCAGCGTCTTTGGACGCTTGTGGTTCAACCACCAAAACAGAACTTTGTTGTGTAAACGGTGTCAAGGAAGGTCGAGAGAAGATGAAGTTTCATTTGCCCGTCGAAATTACATGTAACACCTAGTTTATAATAGTTCACATTTCGAAACATTGCGTTAGTTACATTATGCAGTTTGGGGTTGTTTTTGATCCACATTAATAACTTTTGTAGAAGATTTTCCTTGCTTCTCTTATCAAAGCCTTTTGCCAGACTTTCGTGATCGTCTAGGCGCGTGCGAAATGTAACCAATTTTGGCGCTCTTTATTTTCATTGGGTAACACTTACGTCAGAGGCAAGTGGGCGTTGTGGGAGAAGGTTATATGGGTCAGGTTTCCCTTTGAATGAACTTTTGAAGGAATTTTCTTCTATCAATACCTTTTTCAATGCTACAGTTTCTCTCAGTCGCATTTGCAAAGGCATAAGCTTTCTTTCTTTTTGCACCTTTGCTATAAATTTTTCCAACTACAATCTAACCTTAACGATTAATATATTTCATCATCTTGTAGGAATCCTTTCCCTGGTTTGGCATTGAACAAGAGTACACATTGCTAGACAAGGACGGTCATCCTTTAGGTTGGCCCAAAGGAGGTTTCCCAGGACCACAGGGACCCTACTACTGTGCTGTTGGTACTGGAAATGTTTTTGGACGTGATGTTGTGGAAGCTCACTACAGAGCTTGTCTGTATGCTGGGATTAAAATTGCTGGGACTAATGCAGAAGTCATGCCTGCTCAGGTGAGATACTTGTTTAGATGTAGTTTACACGTCATCTTTACTAATGACATTTGGTAAGCCAAGCTGTTAAGAGTAAAACGTTGTGTGGGTTTGCACCCCACTGTGAGTTGAGGTCCGTTTGTTGTCACAAGACTGATTTAAACATTGTTTTTTTCTGGCGAAATATGTTATGCACATTGAGGCACACCAGGTGTGGATAGGGAATTTGACTGCAATTCATTCTCTTATACCATTTTAGTGAATTTTCTAATAGTCTTATTAAACCTAAGCAACTCTTGTAGCAACCATTCACAGTGTTGTGGGTGTATGGGAGAGGGAATTTGAACCAACAGTCTTGGCTAAGTTTAAATTCCCTGTTCCCTGGCTGTGCTTAGTCTCCCTACCCAACAAGTAACATTGTTTGATTTTTCTTTGTAATTTCCCAGTGGGAATATCAAGTGGGTCCTTGTGAAGGAATCTCCATGGGTGATCAGTTGTGGGTGTCAAGGTTTCTTCTTCACCGTGTATCTGAAGATTTTGGTTACAAGGTCTCTTTCGACCCCAAACCTATGCCAGGAGATTGGAATGGAGCTGGGGCACATACAAACTACAGGTAAGTTTCAAAAAGTTGCAGACGACATGAAAACAAATCGTGTTTTTCACTGTAGCCTGCTTTTTTCCAACCCCTCACCTGATCCAAACAAATGTTGAATGGGTGCTGTCATTTTTTTTTGCATTTTAGTGAAAAGGCACTAAGGCCCGGTTCAGACGCCAAACTTTTCCTGAGCCGAACTCAATTTAAATTTGGCCTGACCCAAATTAACAAAAGTGTTGATTCAGACGCCGTTCTTTTTGGCCGTTCCTAATACAGTTCCAGTAAAACAAGTCAAAATAATGCAAATACATTACAATAATTTATGCATTAAAGTATGGCGTCTGAATCAAAGTCGATCCAAAAGGCAAAATTCTTGGCCAAGCCAGGTGGGAAGAACAGGTGAGCTGTTCCAAATTGAAATAGCCATTCCAAATTGATTCAGATGCCGATCTTTTCATGTACTAAAGTCAAGGAATTAGGTTTGGCTCATAAAAAGATTGGCATCTGAACTGGGCCTAAAAGTATGACCAAATTCTTTAGCTCATGCACAAACTACAATCCAGCCAAATCTGTTGATCTGAAAACCTATCCAACCCCTCAATAAAAATACGACCAGTGTCTTAGTTTGGAAACTCAATGCTGAAAGCTTAAGTTTTTAATTTTGTTCTTAGGTGGCTAACTCTACTTCAGATAATAACAGAAAAAGTCATGCAGTTTACTTAAAATTTGACTTTTCTCTACAGCACCCTAGCCATGCGTGAAGAAGGTGGAATCAAGAACATATATGAAGCCATAGAGAAACTCTCTTCCTACCATGACTACCACATCAAAATGTACGATCCCAAGGATGGAGAGGACAACAAACGCCGTTTGACAGGTCGTCATGAGACTGCTAGCTGGAGAAACTTTTCACACGGTGTTGCTAATCGTGGAGCAAGCGTACGAATTCCTCGTCAATGTGCTGAAGATGGAATGGGTTACCTAGAAGACAGGAGACCAGCTTCTAACTGCGATCCTTACAGAGTAACTGAGGCCATTGTTAAAACCACCATCTTGGGGCATTAATTATAAGCAGTGCTGTAGACAGTGATCTGCTACAAGACTATCCAATCTTGCTTATTTTCAAATCATTATTTACAAAGGGAAAAGTGGAGCACCTTGTTTTAAAGACACTTTGAATGAGAGAGAGCTTTCTACCTTTTGACCTTGCACGGTTTTCTGAACTTTAATAATAACATACGTAACATGTTCAAGGTAGTCGGTCTAGCAGATGGCTGTGTTTGTGACAGCAATATTGTATCATTGTCGCAAAGATCACTGAATTAGAGTGTACCTTTCCATCCAATATTCTCTGGGAAGTTCTAACAATTAGATCGTTGGGTCATAAAGAGCTTAGTTAATTTAGCCTATTTTAGTAAAATATGTATTATATTCTTTGCATTACAGTTAGCGCATGTGGGATTAGGTTTGTACTTAAAAGAACGAACAAAACAATTCAAATCCTTGTGGTTAACATATATTTTTCTTTTCTGTAAAGTAATTACCACTAGCCCGTTAGTAATTTAACTTCAAATTATCTGATTTTAGCATGTTATTTTCAGCGGCTTATTAAAATGGTTATGTTCATCAATTGTGAGAGTATCTTTTTTTTGCCAGAGATCTTAGCTCTGTAACCTGATTAAAACACTTGCATAAGTGGATGTCCTCTATTATCTACATTATCTGACAAATTGGCTTGCTTCGACAAGTGTTTGAGCAGTCCTGTCACATTGCCCCTTCCCTGGTTCCAAAGGTGACCAGTGGAGGTGTGGCCACAGGGGTGGATCCAGAAATTTTTGATAGGGGGTCTAAATGTTAACTAAGTTGAGTAATAATAGGCGATCCTGTTGATGTGAGAATTGCAGCATCAAACAACTAAATAAAAACAATTGGTTAGAGACTCCCCCTTGACCACCCTCCCCCTGGATCTTCCACTGGGCTATTGCATTTGTTCACTTGGTTGCTAATGCCATTCTTCTGTTAGAATGGCTATGTGCAGCCAAGCCCCCAACCTGTGCCATTCAGAGTTTTACATTTGTCTCTCTGTCGGCAGTGGCATTCAGTGAGGGAATAGAGGTAGCAGTCTTAGTTGCCCTGACTCGCCCCCAGTTGTCTCTTATGTGAAAAAATTGTAGGTGCGGGGAATTATGGGAAGGTGGCACCTTTCCTCCTTCCCATCATCCATTGCGTCTTGCTATTTTCTTATGAGAGACGACTGGGGACGTGTCTTAGTAGCCTGTGTGCAGCCATATTCTAATATTCTGAAAGGAAGTAGTACAATGAAGATGGCTGCATGCAAGCTACCTTCCCTCTGCTGGTGATGTTTTGGTTGTTATACAATCTTCCTTAGCAAAGATTACCTGTTACAGGGTTCGTACAGGTCATGGAAAACCTGGAAAGTCATGGAATTTTAGAATTTCATTTTCCAGGCCTGGAAAGTCATGGAATTAGAGTGTGGGTCATGGAAAGTCATGGAAAATTATGTTTATTAAAAAAGTACGAAATCAATTGGGTTTTTTCGTGAAGAAAATAGAAAAAACGTGCCCAAAATGAATGATGATTTCCCAGACAATTCTCAAACTTAGGTCATAGAAAACATGGTCAAGTCATGGAAAAGGTCATGGAAAGTCATGGAATTTCAATAGCTGAAAAGAGTATGAACCCTGTGTTAAGCCAAACAAACATCTGCATTGAGACCACAGTCTCAATGACGGAAGACTCAGTTATTCAGATGGAGGTCCTCATAGCGGTAGTGATTTTCATAGACTTCATTGTGAAATCAATTCAGATACGAAATATCATTTTCAGGAAGAGAAAGAGGTGTTTTTCATGCGATAAACAGATAATTTAAAAATGGCAGAGCCAAAAATCACAGCCACATGGGCGGATGAAACTGACAGATGGTTTGTAACGATCATCCTACTGATGAACGGTTATGGCAATTAGATATTTATTACAGGAGCCAACATTGAGATTGTGGTCTGTCCCCTTTGAATATAATAATTATGATATTTTCATAATTCCATTCGGTTACAGTGTCTTTCTTTTGAACACCAAGTATACTTCTCTTGATTTGCTCCTGGTCCAATTGGAGATTTGAATATACCATCAGTTTTCAGCTCATGTCTTTGATCATCCTTGCATTATAAAGTTCGTTTTTTATAAGTTCGTTGCTGATCCTGATCTTCTCTAAGATCCAGCTATAATTTGCTCCTAATTGACCATTTTCGCATTGCCCATAATGCACCTTGTTTACCCCCCCAAATTTTGCATAATCTTTGTTTTCCAATTCTCCTGGGTATTACAGTCGTCCCAAGAGAATCGGAAGACAATGCTTATGCAAAATTTTGGGGGGTAAACACGGTGTATTATAGCCAATGCGAAAATGGTCAATTGTTAAAGTGGTCCCTGGTTGTTTACAGAACACGAGATGATAGTGGGGAGGGAGGGGTCAAGGCTATACAGAAGTCAGCAATGTTATACCCATTCAGTTTGAATTATTCTACAACTATTTAATGTAATTTACTTGTGAGAGCAGCTTCCCCGGCAAGATCGTTTGATTTCAATAATATTTGAAAGGAATTAGCGCTTTCTTCCAAAAGGACAGGTACCCCCGCACCCCTCTCTAAACGGACAACCGGGTGAGAGAGCTGGGTATGACCTCGCTTCATCCTGTTCCCTTGGTAACCCCTATTCTCCCTGTTTACGGGGAAAATGGCGGACATTTTGAGGTAAAGAAACGAAGGGCACGGTGAACGTCCATTTGGGCGCTTATATCAACCAAAATGACTGATATATTGTGTCGGTGGCTCAATGAAGATGTTAAGCTGAGCAGGATCATAGGTAAGTTCCACGAAAGTAGTCTTTTAACCGCTAAACGAAGGCTTGTGTTTATGTCTGTGACCATCAGCTGGGTTGAGTTTTACGTTTAGAAGATTTTTTTGCTGTTTCGTACATTGGAACTTTGAACATTTCATCATGATCGAAGCTGCTGTAATCTTTATATTCTGACAGTTCTTAACAAGCATTCTTTTTGCTTCCTTGAAACTAAAAGGAGGTTTCCAAACCCTCTTTATCTGGGCTAAACGGGACCGAAAATTTGCATGGATAACAGAATTGGGTTTAGTTGCAAAAACCTCTCGTCTGATCTTTACAAGCCTTATGAAACGTAACCCCAGCGATTCCAAAGAAAATTTATCGTTATTCAATGCTTGTGCAACCGTCTCTGTGTGTTTGTTTTTCCATTATATTATTGCATGTTTATCAGCTGAATTTTTGCAAATTGCGGTACTCAAGACCGCGCAACCTGCATGCATTCAAAACTTGGAAAATTTTTAAACAAACCAAAGGACCTCTGTTGAAAAAAAAAATTAATAAAGCAACAGAAATCAGCTGGTAAATTGTGCTAATTTGTTGTGAGTTTAAACTGAAAGTCCCCTTCAGGTGAGACATTGTGGGTACTTGACAGGTCAAAAGTGCTTTGGGTATCAGAGGTACATGTATTTTGTTTGTTGCAAGCCTTTGTGAACGACCAAGTTTTAAATTGAGCTGAAGTGCTGTAGCTGGTGTGTGAAGTAGTAAGAATATCTTACACTTCTGATGGCAGAACTTTTACTTTCTTTTGGGGATTTGGCCAGTTTTTGATTAATTTTTGGTTTTTACATTCAAAAACTGCAAGTGTTCAGTTTTGGTGTCTTTTGTGGTGTGCGGTTTTCCCTTTTCTAAGAAGGTTTTTGGGTATTATCAAAGAAATACTAGCAGTTTTGCAGAGTTGGTATCCAGTGTGTGGTTTACATATTTTGCATTTGGTATATGCTGCTTCTCTTGGGCAATATGCTTTTCAACCAAGTTCCAAAACCCAGTTACCAATGTACTTGTTGCATCTAGCCTCTTCTGCAAACCTCATTGAGAGGAAATATCAGTGATCAATGAGTTCTCAGTTGCATTCATCCCTATGGACTTTAGAGTAATAGAGAGACTGAGCACTCGTTAATTTTCAAAATATCTCTTCCAATCATTACTGTCTCCAGGATTGTCAGTTACAAGACATGTTGTATTCAATGCAAAATGCTTGCAACTGAAGATCCCAAAGAAAGTCAAAAAGCACTAAATTATTGTGGATTGTGATGCTTTTTTATGAAGAGGACAAATAGTAAAGGTGTTTAATTATTGCACAGTGAGCTAATTCTTGACAACAATTTCACATTTGCCAAATGTAGATCCAACAAATATTGCCAAAGAGTTTGCTACAGGATACTTGCTTGGAGAGTTACTGAACAAACATGGCTTGCAAGAAGATTTTTCCTTCTTCTCCCAGAACATGTAAGTTTGTTGATGTGACAAAAAAAACAAAGGGATAAAATTAATATTAACTTCCTAAGTGCATCCCTAGAAAACTGGATAGGGAGGCGATTATAGGCTCGATTTCCGCCGCTCTCTCGAGTCGGGTCTTCGTTCCTCCCCGAGAAGAACGACAACCATGCATGGTTGTGACATATTTGAAAAGATATAATTTGTGCGTTCTCAGATGTCACCGGATGTGCAATAGGACTCAGAAATCAAGCCTAAATGTACACACGCGCCCATACCAGAAAATTGTTCTTGCTCTTATTTTGATGTTGCCATCTTAAAGTCAAGCACTTTGAAAAGCTCCGAGAAGATACAAAAACCATTCATCGCTCGTTGAAGGAAAAGTTTGAAACGAATAATAGAAAAGCGTAGCGTGCCTTCTCACCCAGTGTTGTTGCGCCAGTCAACAAAATCTCTTTGCCACTCAGCAGATCAAGGAGTGAAGGCCGCAAAAAGCCTTTTCTTGGTTATCGATTGAAACAATGTGATAGCTAAATTGTTCTTTTAATATTTCAAGCAATTGTTACTAGTTACGAGTCGGGAGGAAAATCGTGGAATTGCCAAAGGATCACCATGGTCTACCGTCTAGAACCAACCGCAAATACTAAAAGTATCAAACAGAAATCTCATCTTATTAAATTTATTAAACAGCTTGAAATGTTCCAACAACACACGTAAGGTTCATGTCCAAATTTTTTCACATCGACAGTATAAGCTAGTGTTTAAGTGCTGTATAATAGGACTACAAATCTGTCCATCGCTCTTCATAGATTCTGCTCGAACAGTCAGGCGACAGCACCTTCCTTTATCGAACCGAGGACAAACACGACTCGGGTGATCCAAAAACGATCTGTCAGTCACCCCTTTCCACAGCTTTTTTGGCTTCTTCGTTGTTCTGATCTTCGCCAATAAACTCAGCAGTAAGACCTATTGATTTTAGGTATTTCAATGATATCAAACATCATCGGTGCAGACTGGAAAAAGACTGCCCTGCTTCAGTTGGTTGAATAACGAAGACGTCTTCGCCGCTTAACAACTTCTCTAATGCCTCGCTCTGTGAATCTTTCATTTTCTCGACTTTAAAGCGCTCCAAAATACGATCGCACGCCAAAACAAATAAATCCTTCGCATCCGTCATTCTGAAAATCTGCTTTGAAGAAATAATTTATCCGGCCTTCGCTGCCTGCTCGATTTGAGCAGGCGACCTCCTATTTGGCGGAAATCAACAATGACAATCTCACACGTCCAGCCGTGTGGTCGGAGAGGATCGTGGGCTCCATTCCCGAACAGCGGCTGGTAATCTAGCCTAAGGCGATTATAGACTTTATCTAATATAGCCAGTATGTAACTTATGTACCGGTAGAGCTAATCAAGTATGCAAACCATTACATTGGATAATATATTCCACACTGTAGAATAATGGTTAGTGTACTGGACTTTGGATCGGGTGGCCTGGGTTCATGCCCTAACTAGGTTTCTACATGGTGTGGCCAAGTCACTTAATTCTCAACTTACAGTGCCTCTCTCCACCCCTGAGATGAATGAACAGGTTCCAGTGAATTTAATCTTGGGAAGAGAGGTTATTAAACCTAGGATTGACTAGCATCCCATCCAGGGGGGAGTAGAAATACTCCTAGTTGCTTCATGCCAACTTCAAGGAAACTGGGAACACTTCAAGGCTGATGGGCCACTAGGCTCATATGCATTACGCTTTATTAGAAACTTGTATTTAGCTGCAAGCCAATCATAATTGGTCTCATTTAGTACATAATTTTTCTATAGCACTTCAGATTCCAAACTTCACAATTTCACACGATTAGAGCCGACCTTAAAGTTGCTAGAAGTGCCTTATGACACCAATGTTGTAAGTACCTACATGTTTGTGTGGTAACTGTGAAAACATTAACAGTACAGCAGTCTACATGCGTACATCTTTTTTGTCAAAAAAGTTGCATCAAGTTGGAATACAACAATATTCATGGTTATACATGTAGATGGTCCTGTTTAACAGATTGTCACATTGCCCATACATGGTCATGATTCGATTGTTATCCGTCATCTGTACTTGACAGATATCCTACATACATGTTACATGTTTTCGGCCAAAGTCTCACAGAGCGACAACATTTCTAGCTGCAAAATGTGCTTTGTTGAATAATAAAACAATTATCCTGAGTGGAATATTACCTAAATTTTAGCAACAACCCCAATATTTCACTTTAACAATGTAATATGTACCAGGTGATGTAATATAGGATTTATGATACATATTTCCATGTAAACTTAACATGCAACTCTGCAGGCTCAAGCTGTTATGAGTGAGAATCACAGTGCCATTACGAGACTGATGTACCAACTATTTATAGCGCTTGGGAAAAAATCTGTAAGTATCGTAGTTCGTGACAAACAAGTTTATCAACTTTGGTATAATTGATATTTAGTGCAATAACTCATAGTGTGGTACGTTTTCAAAACTTATGCATTACCTAATCAAATGAAACCAAAGTTTGTAAAGGTGAGCTAGTATTTCTTTGGATTTCGAAAAAAAAGATTACAACTACATATTAAAAATTCCTTTAACCCTGTCCCATTCCTTTGACCTGGGTGGTAAAAATACCATCAGATTCTTTGCAAACTTCTGCCATACCTTTGATTGTGGCATAAGCCATCTTTAATTGTGGTCAAAGATAGTACACCTTTGAGGTTTATCAAATGTGCGACAAAGCTTTACAGTGAAATGTGACTTTGACTTGTGTCATGACACAAAACGATGGCTTTGTCTTACATGAACTTTGGATTATATTTGAATGTTAAAAGTGGGGGAAAAACCAACACCAATTTATATTGTCACCTATTGTAGTTACTATAAAATGCACTGTTTATAACACATAACTGAAAATGATACATGTGCCTGTAGGGATAAATCTGGGGTGTTTAGTTTTACCTTGATCAATTACAGTTTAGTTTATGTCCTTAACTGTTATATGGAAAAATATATTAAGTGCCTTGACCTAATCAAATGCTTGTAACAATAGCTTAAAAGGTGTTAAAGAAATTATCTTAAGTTTATAGATTTTTTTTAGCTTACATTAACTTCCTCTTGGAAATATAATTATTCTGATTAAATTTGGATAATTGTGTTTTTATGTCACACAGAAAATGGGACTGACTGGAGTTGCTATGGAAACCATGCGACCTAGTGGCCCAGTGAAGCTCGAGAGCATTGAAAGTGGACTTTATAAAGAGGTTGGTATCACTGTGCAATTTGAGTATAGATCAGGGATGTAGCTAAGAAATTACAAAGCCAGCTCACAAACAAACTCAGCTGGTTTTCTGACCATTGAACCTAGAAAATTTCTTTGAGTCTTTGTTTTCTAGTGATATTTAAGCCGGTGATCAGCTCTCTTTCAGCTGGTGAAATTAGCCGGTTGCCGGCCCTTAGCTACATCCCTGATAGATACCCCAGATCCTCAGCAGGTTTGGGGGTGCATGTACTTAATGAGTGAGAATGCTGCGAGAATGTGTCAAGCACATGCATTGTGAGCTGGCAAGGAAATTCTGGGTGGGCAAGAAGTACAAAGAAGTTGCATCTTACCAAGTCACAACAGTCACCAACTTGTTCTTGGAGTTTCATAAATAAGGCATACAGTAAAAACCCACATAAAAGAACCTATTGGTTTTTCAGTTTCAGGCTGGTGCTATTCTTGTATATTGGGTGCTTAGTGAAAAGTTAACCTCAAGCTGTTCTGTAACATGTTCTTAAATCCTGTCTGAGAATTATACACTGTATTGCACAACTGACACTGTTTTCAGTTATTAATTTACTCCATCCTCTCAAATCAAGCAAACCTGCCAACTCTCACAGTTCTGCCATGAGTCTCGCGATTTTTTGTCATTTCTCACGGTCTCACGACAAGGTTGCCAATCTCAAGGGCTCACGAGAAGGCTCCCAATCTCACGGGCTTTGGGGAAAAATCATGAAATGAAATAAATTATCTTGTTGAATAAATATGGAAAATTAACGTGCAATGCTAGTGCCATAAAGGTATAAACTAATAAAGGAGAACACTGTTCTTACTATTTTGTGCCGAACTACTGTGAGTTTTGCTTACGCCTACAACTTTATCTTGACGGAAAATGGGTTTGTTTAATCTTGATAATCTTGATTGGAAAAAAAAAATAAAATCTCATTACTTTTTGTACAATTTCTCGATTTTTTTCATGGGTCTCCAGATTTTCCTTTATCAGGAGTTCGCAGGTCTGAATCAAGAGACCGTCATTAATTACAAGGGAGTTGCTGGCACAGATAAATGACATATTTATCCTGACCCAATAACTATTAATCTAACTGGTACCCAGTGTTTCCTTATATATACATGTGAGAACCACTTGAATTTATCAGCGATGTAGCAGCTCCCGTAAGGTCTCACATGAGTGGCTCGATAACCTGCGTGAAAACAATAAAACAAACAACAAGAACAATGCTCCTTGTCCCTAAAACAATAGCAACTGCTACACAAGAGGACCAGTAGAACAATAGAACAAACAACAGGAACAATGCCCCTAGCCCCCAAAACAATAGCAACTGCTACACAAGAGGACCAGTAGAACAATAAAACAAACAACAAGAACAATGCTCCTTGCCCCTAAAACAATAGCAACTACTACACAAGAGGACCAGTAGAACAACAGAACAAACAACAGGAACAATGCTCCTTGCCCCTAAAACAATAGCAACTGCTACACAAGAGGACCAGTAGAACAATAGAACAAACAACAAGAACAATGCTCCTTGCCCCTAAAACAATAGCAACTGCTACACAAGAGGACCAGTAGAACAATAAAACAAACAACAGGTACAATGCCCCTAGCCCCTAAAACAATAGCAACTACTACACAAGAGGACCAGTAGAACAATAGAACAAACAACAGGTACAATGCCCCTAGCCCCCAAAACAATAGCAACTACTACACTAGAGGACCAGTAGAACAATAGAACAAACAACAGGTACAATGCCCCTAGCCCCTAAAACAATAGCAACTGCTACACAAGAGGACCAGTAGAACAATAAAACAAACAACAAGAACAATGCTCCTTGCCCCTAAAACAATAGCAACTGCTACACAAGAGGACCAGTAGAATTATAAGCCTCCAAGAGCTGCTGGTACACTATTGCCTGAACTAGTTCTTATGTATATGGAGTTCCTTTTACCAAATTTCAGCCTGGAGATTCTCAATCCACTTGTTATTGTATTGTGTTGTGTTGTATTGTAAATATGAGCAAACTTGCTGAAAATGAAAAAAAAGTATTTAATGCTGAATACCAAGGGTGTCACTATTAGAACTACATGACTGTACTAATATAGCTATTCAATGTGCATTTTGTTAAATACAAACACACCCACACACCGGCCCACCTACCTGTATCTGTTGTGGTTTAAATTTATCCTTGGTTTAAATTTTTTAAACCAGTTTGATTTTTTTTTATTTCCCTTTGTCTCATGTTGATTAGCATAATCTGAAACAAAGGGTAATCAATATCAAACTGGTTTAAACCAGGGATAAATTTAAACCACAACATCTACATGTTGTGTCATTGTGTAAGCAATGTTTTATAGAACCTGGTCACATACTGTACTTCAATCAATCAATCAATCAATCAAATTTATTTAAAACATGGTAAATGGCTCAGCAAGCTGGTTTTCAGACATGCTGTGTAAGAATTACAGGATATAAATGCTAAAAATTCCAAAAATTACAAGATATAAATGTTAAAGGACTAATAAGCTAGGCATAATTTAGCACTAAAATATTATTTAATTCAAAATGAATTATGCAGGCTATGATTGTGGGGAGGGGGAATTAAGTAGAACCCCCTTGAATGGAAAACTTCTACTATATCTTAAATTTGAAATAACCTGCATAACTTAAAAGTTTAATGTAATTTCTACAAAATATTGTCATCAGTTAGTATACATGTATGTGTAAGAGTTACAACTTGTTTCAAGTTGCCTAAATGTTTTTAACCATCCATTTACATTTGAACACCATGAATTCAAATTCATAAATATTCAATGACATCCATGCCACAAAAGCATTGCCAATTAAATGTTAAAGACCTGTAAAGCTGCAGGTTTTGTGGAAATGGGGATGTATGCTTTACGTGCATCACAGTTGATAAATGTGCATTAATTTTATTACTTGCATCAGCGTCTTAACTGGATGATGGGCACTGGTTTAACATGACTATATGTAAAATAATTTTATTTTATTTTCTTCCCTCCCCTCCCCACTTTCCCTCTTACCTTCACCTCCCCCCTAATTTCTGACAGAATACCTACCCCTCCTGACTACCCACCTTCCCTCCCACCCTTCCAACCAGGGACAGTAATGGGGTTTGAACCTCTGACCTACATGTATCGCAGTAGTCATCCACTCTGACAGACTTGACCATGAACACATCGATGCAAATCTCACCCAAATTTGTTCATATTAATACCTTTTCTCCTCTTCCTTCTTAAATATTTAGGCAAATTAAACCAGTGCAAATTAAAAATTGAACTGCAACATAAATACTGGTATATTAAATATAACTCAGTGAATTAGCATACAATGTATACATTTAAATTTGATTACTGCATGATCATACATGTTTTTTGCGCTATTTATGAAATACATAAAAACTATTTTAATCATATAGCTTCAATGTAAATTTTCACTTTTTATTTATCAATTTATTGTACTGTAACTCAGGCCTGTGCTCTAAGGATGCCTCAGGTGACTAACTATTGCCTTTGGGCGACCAGATAAACTTACTTTTTTAATATTTTAAGCTTTAGTGCTGGGCACCCTGGATCTCATGGTTTGGAACCTTCAGGCTCCTTGTAATTTTTCTTAGAGCACAGCCTTGTAACTCTATTTTCACCAAGTACTTTAAGTGTGAAGTGTATGCATCAGTTAGTAATTTGCTCATTTATTTTTAGAAGTCTTGTTTCATCTTGCACCTAGTTTTCCCACCAAAACCAACACAATTTTTTTGTCTATTTACCTCAGAAAATTGCCCTGAATCAAGACAGTGTGGCTGTAACTAGAGAACTACTTCGCTCAACTGTTGAAAGTTTTGTGCGTGAAGTTGTAATTGAAGCAATCCATGAGCAAATTAGTGACTTGGCAGTTGAGGTTGTGAAGGATTTACAAGAAATCTCTTTAGATGTTGTTCACAACATGAGAGCTGTTGTTACTCAAGTCCGTGAACTTAGACAGGATAAAACTTTGAAAACTTATGCAAGGGATATCATGAAGGATGCATTGATGACCTCTCGAGTTGTTATGGACTTTGTAGATGATCTTGATGCCATAATCAAACTTCTTAAAATTAAGTTTAGGAGTGCTAAAAGATGAGTTTAAAAACTTTGTTGTCTAAATGGCATATTGTTGCACTCAGTTTTCTGTAAGCTTTTTAACTTAATTTTATAACTACAAGACTATTAACTTCTTACTCTTAAAATTCAGTAAGGATGTTATTTATTAACTAATTATTAATAATAAGAAATCTGCCTTTAAATGGCGCTTTTCTTTATCTACTTGAAGCACAGTTTAGTGTCTTTGAAAATAATTTTGTTTTAACACAAAAGTCATATTAATCAGCTTAGTTTGCTATCCTTTTTTATTAATGAATATTAAGTTTTTAATTCATGACTGGTGTGTTAATTATATATTTCATTTTAATTGTAATAATAATCATGTACATGCAATAAATATCACAAGTCTTGGAGAAATATTCCATAGATTACTACATTGTAAACTTCATTTTTTAGTGTCTAATATACAGTTTTGTACTACTTAGTTGTAGTTACTATTATAGTATAAACGTGATGATGTAAGAGCTACCTCATTGAATTACCATTAAATTATTATTACATAATTGCAATACTGTTTATAACCCTTTCATTTTGAGTAAAACTGCATTGCTTAGTTTACAGATGTTCTAACTTAAAAGTTAGAACACTTCCTGAGGGAGCACCCCCCCCCCCCCCATACTAGATAGCTCATGCATGCATATTCGCATTTAAACCCATTCCTACTCTAGATGTTCAGACCCTGATTCCTTGAGCTTATTATATTAAGCCATAGACAGTGATAATAATTACAGTCATGGTAGTGATGTTATACTCATGCAGTGCAAATTAGAACAATTGAACCACAAAGATTTAATGCCTTGGATGGATAATGACACATGTTGTGCTTGTGTAGAATAAACTTGCTTGGTTAGAAATGCAAGAAAGGTCAAAATGGCAGCTGAATAGACCATTTCCAAGTTCCCTTTTCCCTCTGTTTCAAAACGAGTCCAAGTGTGAAACTATTCATATGGGAACGAGTTTGCTTTTAATACATGAAAATGGACATGCAGGTAAAACACATTTTCATATCAATGGTTTTGCACTTAAACTCGTTTTGACTTTGAGGTAAAAGAGAACACAGAAATGGCCCATGAACAGATAGTGACAACAGGGTTTAAAATTTCACATTGTTAAGTTTCGTAATAGCTTATTTCATGGGTCTTCAATTTCCTCCCCTGGATGGGATGCTAGTCTGTTGTAGGTTACTCTGCAGGATTTTGTCAGGTTTCCCTAACAGATCACCATTAACCATTTATATGCCTAGGTGGAGGGAGGCACTGTGAGAATAAAGTCTTTTGCCTAAGGTTATACATGTGGTTAACAATGTAGATAACTTTGCCTTAAGTGGGATTTTGGTTATTTTGTGTTTAGTTTATCATCCTCCTTGATTCTATGGAGAATGAGTCCTTCTATAGATTCTGATTGCTAAATAGTCCTTGAAAAAAAGATTTGAAGTCTACATGAGAAGTCTGCATGTATAACCAATTGCAATGATATTGTTCACTGTATGTTATACCATACATGTACAGACCATATCACAAGGCTATCGAAATTACTAACACTTAATATGTAGCTCTCATAAAGTGAACAGAACTGTAAGACGGGTACCTCCCAAAGACAGACTTGTAGTTTTTCTGTAACTTTATAACTCACTTTAAGGCAGACACCACGGGGGGACATCAACTCTAAGAAGGCCTCTTTCAGGAGAAAAACAAAATTCTTCTAGGAATCTGAAATTTTTTCTGGGAATCTGAAGACTCAGGATTTTGTGAGGGAAGCACGAAGTGATGTAACTAAAATCTCAGGAAGTTTGAGATTTTTTTGAGAATGTCTCCAAAAAATTCAGGATGGTAGTCCAAATATTCAGGACAACCTTCATTTACATGTGGTACTGCTCAAACAACATTTATTAGAGTTGTCATCCCCTATGGAAACCTGTCTAAGACAGACAGTGTGCATTTATTGGTCAAGAGGGTGTACACCTTGGTGAGATCACTGTGAGGAATGCAACTGATGGGAGTTAATTATTGTTGTCAATTCTAGCGACTGAAGCAGCTTACCAAGCGCCAGGTGGATTTGAACTTTGAACAGCTTGTGCAGAGATATCAAGCCAAACAGAAAGAGCAGGAGGAATTGGCCTTCAAAGCAAAGTATATTGAAATAACATTTTTTTTCTTTTACAGTTAAGGAATTGTTGTGTTTCTTATCAAAAAAGAAGCAGGTTTAAGTACTTTTGGATCCTGGATTCAGTCCTTTGGCCCAAGTTTTACAACTGGCACACAGTTTTGCTGTAATATGGGGTTTTGTAACTGTTTCAGATCACATTGCAAGAGTTTATTTACTGTTGACTGTCTGTCTTCTTGGCTTACTTAGTTTCCTTTTATCACAACCCAGCACACCTAAGAATTGCTTGGGCTATCTATCCAGTTTCAATTATTTTTCAAATGAAACCTCTTTCCATGTAATAGAAATATAAGAAAACTGGAAACAAACATTAGGGCTGTGCTCAAATAATAAAATTGTGGGTGGTTGGTGAGTGATTATGACAGAATATGTAAAACAGCTGAAGTTTGACTTAAGCGCTGCGTAACATTTGTTAAGATCTTGCACATTGCAAAATAACTGACAGAAGCTTGATCCATTTAAATCCCAACCACAGAGCTGGAAAAAGACGTAATTTTTACTAGCACACTCAAAGAATCAGAAAGTAAGAATGAAAAAACAAGATGATTAACGAATCACGCCTAATTCATCAAGATTCGTTCACCTATCACGTTTAAGTTTAAAATTGCATTCATGTGCACATGAAAAGTTCTTAAAATGGGATCACATATCATGAAAAAAATAAACCCTTATTGTATATTATTTAATGAATGAGGCTTTACCGAAAAATAAATGGTTCCAATCACGCTTCATGTAAAAAGTATAGGGGACACTCTTGATTCGGTGTCTTCACTTGTTACTCACACGTACAAACTCAAACACGTTCAACTATTAACTTCAAATATTACAATTTTGTTGCCAGCACATTGTATTTCTCTAATATCAACCAAACGTATTCTGTACTAGTGAATAATGTTTTCATGTGTATTGTATTTTATTTATTTTATTTTATTAGCTTTGCCCTAAGTGATGACCTATTAAATTTAAATGTCCTACAGGTTTGAGGAAGAGGAGAGAATGAAAAAGTATTTGCAAGGACAGAGAAGACAAGGTCTAGACAAGGTAAGGTGGAAGCTAGCCTATTAGTTAGTTCTTGATAGTGGAGCTCCAGCATGAGATGAGCGCTCCAGTGGCACACCATGGGTAAGAAATTTTGATAAACTCGTCAAGTCAAAACGTTTAGTTGTCACATGACCATACACCCCTGCTGATTCTGGGGGAGAGGAGTCCCAATGCAGCCTTGGTTAAGGTAATGCCAGCTTAAATCTTTGATATTGGACATCCTTGTTATGGTCAATCGACAACTGGCAAAACAAGGTACATGCACTGACTACTATCACATGACCACATCACATAGCTTTAAAAACTTTGTGACTTACATAGCTTCATATTTTGTTGACTACTACATTGTGTATTCCGAAAGAAAATCGTCATTTATAGTAACCAAAATAGGCAAATATTTTACTTTGAAGAGCAGGGAGTGGTTGCCCAATTCTTCTGAGCCAGAGGCTCGTGTACAAAGCTTTCCAAGGTGCGCAAAGACCGCACCACAACACCGGGAACTCTGTGCCCTGCTCTTTGCGATGACTGTGTGGGTTCTTAAACATACCCTGCTGATTGTAGTATCTTCAGATTGTGCTTCTGTATTTCTAATGATTTCAGGTTGTGCCCTTTAAGTTTTCTAATGCTTCAGCTGTGGTTGTTAATTAATCCTTTAATGCTGGAATATTTGCAACAGAAAAGAACTTTGTTTTTGGGCAGGACACTTAAAAAATTATCATCTCTTAACCCCTTCCCTACCACAGCCAGACACCCTCTCCAACCGGCAGCCATATTGAATTTTTAATGAGATTCTTAATTTGTCTTTAAAATAGCAACTTCTCATTTTAATTGTTAATGTTAACCTGTATTAAGCATTTTAAATGGTTTTAAGAATTGCAGACCAATAAAAGCTGATTTTAGCCCACCCCCCTCAATCGCTGGCGGCCATCTTGGATTTTTACAGGATTATTGTTTCGGTTACAGAAGTACCTCTAATCTTGGAGGAATAGCATTTACACATGTTAATTGCTTATAATAAGGTACATGAAAAGAATAAAGTTCATTGTCAATGTTCAGTCTCATTCAGTGTGATAAATTTTGAAGCAAGGTGCTGGACAAAGTCCTGGCTTGTGTGCACAATCCCCACATTGGTATCGGCTTTCTTTTCTTTTTTTATTGCTGGTGCACACAATACATCTCTTCTGTGGATGTTGCTTGCTCTGTGTTGGGGGGATGAGCTCTGGAAAGTGGCGACCAGAGAAACGATCAGATGCTGTAGGGGCAGAGGGCTCACTAGCAGATGCGGCAAGTAAAAAATTGATACATTCAAGCTTGAATCTCAATAATGGCTTTCTGCCACCTTCCTTTGCCTGGTGTAGCTGTGAACTGTGGAATCTGCGGATCTTGATCGACCGATGTCCACTTTGCCTCTAACAGTCGTTCTTGTTCTTCCCTTGTGATCCTGGCACGATTTGCCCTTCCTCTCCCTCTCCCACGTTCTCCTCTTACCCCACGGTTGCCTCGTACAGCTCCACGAGCATTTTCAGGTTCATGTTCTTCGCCATCCCCTCCTTCTCCACTTTCGTCTTCTTCGCTTTCATCTCCTTCCTCCTCCTCTTCAGACTCTTCAGAAACACTCGGCTCAAATTCACTATCACTAAAATCACTGACATCAGAGTCTCGATCGGCAAAAATTTCAGCAAGAGCTTCTTCTCTGTTCATTCTATGTTCATGTGGATGAGACGCCATTTTGAAAATTTTCAATACAGTAAACAAAAAACCGATAAGCAATTTCATCTGGTCAGCAGTCTTTATAAAATAGTGCCAGACCTTTCTCAACAACCGGGGATAATTTATTCAAGTCATCGCGAACAACCGGGCTCTCGGTAATGTTTTTTATTCGAGGACGTATATATACGTCCTCGGTCGTTGCGTGACAAAACATAGGACGTATATATACGTCCTTGGTAGGGAAAGGGTTAAAGGAGCAGTGTCACGGCATTTGAAGTAATTTTCCCATTTACTTTCAAATTGAAGGAAATCTAAAAGTAAGAGTTTTCTAATGCCGAAAAACACCAACAGGATAATAAAATGCCAGTGTTTTCAAGATGAGTTTTCGTGACGTAGCTCCTTTAAGATTGTGACAAATTGTTGCATAATGTGGGAGATTACTTGATCATTTTCAATTGCTACATTATTTTTCAGTCACGGAAAGCCAAGCAGAAACAACAAGAGATGATGGATAAAATAAGGTAATTATTTTTTTTTTTTATTTTTATTTTTATTATATTTAGTAATTAGGTATTTAGGTTAGTAATTAGGCATGGTGGGCTAATGGTTCTAGTGTGCTGGACTCCGGATTGGACGGTCCGGGTTTGAGCCTCGAGCCGGGGCACTGCGTTGTGTTCTTGGGTAAGACACTTCACTTTCACAGTGCCTCTCTTCACCCAGGTGTATAAATGGGTACCAGCAAATTTACTGCTGGGGGGTAACCTTGCAATGGACTAGCCAATGGACTACTATCCAGGGGAAAGTATAAATACTCTCTGTCACTTCATGCTACAGAAACCAGGATAAGCTCCGGCTTGATCGGCCACTAGGATTGTATGCAGACTTGTCCTTACCTTACATATCATGCTAAAAGGCCATCACCATTGCCCATCTGAACTTTTGGAAAAAGAAAACCAAAAACACTGAAACTGCTTATTAATAGTACTATATTGTGCCCTTAGTTTTCAATTGTCACCATCAGAATCTTAAGAAACTTGACCTGAGACAATAAAAGGTAATGGCAGCCATTTTTGCATATTATGGTCTAAGTTTTGTTTTGCTTCTTTTATTGCAGAGATGCAACTGTAAAGATTCCCAAACCTCCAGGGACTAAGGTGAACACTTATCAGGTTGTTTAAAATTTAACTTGTGTTTAGGCGTCGAAAGAGGAGGGGGGGGGGGGGGGGTTGGAGGGAGGGAAAAAAGGAGATAGGATTGGGAAAAGGAAGAGCAAACCAGACCTTTCACTGAACAGAAATTATACAGTAGTGCAACCTAGCCATTGTCACTAAGGAAATTTGTTGTTTAGTTTTGACATCTTTTGACAACTTCTGCTTGGCTTCCATTTTGAAATTACCAATCAAAATGCTGTGCAGCTTTCAGTTCATTCACAGGTTGTGACTTGTGAAATTCACAGGGGAGTGAATGGTGAATTTGACAATTTGGCATGGACTCAACCCTCAACAATTCCCATGTATTGACTGGCTGGTTCAAATAAAAGTCAGCAAAAAGTTGTCAAAAAGATTTGTCAAAATTTAACCAAAAACGTTGTCAAGTGGCAAGGGTTTGGTGCATAACAGTGTAAAAACCCATTAATTTAAGGCCTGATTACATAGTTAGCCTGGCTGAAATTTCAACCTTGCTTAAGCTACAAATTTTCTTTAAAAGGCGATTGCATGACAAGAGGCTGAGATTTTCCTTGTAATCAGGTCCTAGTTATGATTGGTCATCTTGTCTATATGACACTGTTAGTAGTTTGACCACCTTACTCTCTTACTTTCTTGAGAACTTTTTGTACTGTCGATACATGTATGTAGAAGAAGAATGGTAACTGTTGCATAATAGAACATATTGAATTATATTATTACAAGAAGATGATCTAATAAATCAATCAAAGTCTGTACTAATTCTGGAAAACATACAATAGCTCAAAATGTAACAACTCTTCTTTTAATAGTATTCCTGGCTGATGATGCTGCATCAATAGAATGAGTTAAATTGACATTTATCAATTACTGTTACAATGTATTTCACTCAACATCTCCAAAAAACTGAAACCTGTCTGAGAAACATTCTCCAAGCCTGTCCTATGTACTAAGTTTTTAGACTAGTATAATACTTAGATTTAATGCATGTTATTCAGTAAAAATCTCCTTACTGATTCTGATCTCTTTATAATTCATAACAAAAAAATCTGGAGATTGACTCGAAAACCTGTTAGTTTCTTCAGTCTGCAGGTAATAGGTGCATTAATAAACATGTGAGTTGTTTCCTTATTAGTTATGTTGTTTAACGCTGAACAAGAGTGGTTTTTATTGTTTACTGTTGTTAAATATGCACTCCCCTATCAGTCCAATCACATTCATACTGAACCAATGCACCCCACCTCCCAGCTAAAGGGAATCAGTATCAATGTTTACTTAGAAGTTGAACATGTTTTCGTTTTCAGAAAACAGCAAAATTGCGGACAGAAATGCTCCGTCAAAGGGAAGCAGAGGTATTAAAGACAATTGTTTATAATAGTCATACTTGTCATCTCATTTATTTACCAAATTAACCACATTTTGCCATGTTGTTCACCCTCATACACCAAAGAAATGATGTCAGAAAATGTTAAAAAAAGCTCAAGTTTAACCATAAGCCATTAGACAAGTGGTCTCACTGCATAGATTTGAACAATATAGCAAAGACATTTAGCTGTCATATTTCTAGCCTCATACACAGCCGTCCCTTTGAAAGATTAGGTGATGAACCAAATGAACGCCTGTGTAGGAGGCTATCATAATTTAGAGTTCTACATAGTTTACAAGGTTGATTTGTGGCTTCTCTATATCATATATCATAAGATCATTCCAAGGATTGGCTGGATTTGTTGGAAGTGGCATCAATGGCTCAAAAATACCCTTGAAATTATAATAACAATTAGCACAGAAAACGTTTTGTCGCTCTTCATTAAATTTTCAATAGTTAAATGTTTGTTTGATTTCAGTCTGTAAGGTATTTTTTGAGCCTTTGATGTGACTTTCTCCAAGCGTTAGCTTGGGACAATGTCAATAAGCTATTTCTGAGTTTCTACCTCTGTTTCAAAACAAGACTTGGTGCACAACCATTCATATAGAAATGAGTTTGATTTTCAATACAGAAGATGTGCAAGTAAACTCATATCCATAGGCAAGGTTGTACAGCAAGACTCGTCTTGAAACAGAGGAAGCAGCTTCTCGGAATTGGCCTATACTGGTGGCTCATGCTAACAAAGGATTGAAATTTGGTAAGACGCTTTAGAGGCTCAATCTGCACACGAAAATGTGCTGTCTTCAGGTTGAAGCAGATTAATGTGGGCTGGAAATAGATTTGACCTGCAACATATACTCTTAGAAGGGCTAAATAAATTATTGTTGAATAAAAGAGATCGCCTCTAACTAGACGTGTGGCTGTTGTTAACAGGAGGTAAAGGATAGCATTGATGCATTCGAAGCCAGCATGAGGGCTGTAATCCCACCAGCTAGTCCAATAGGATTTGAAGGGTAAGTACGGTAGATCTATCAATAAACTATTGCTTAGAGCAATTTTCACATGAGTGTCGTATTAATTAAAAGTAATTCACATTTAATTTACATCGCTGCACTTAGTGATTGGTTCAAAAGCTTGTGTCACATTCTCAACTAATTAGAAGTAAAACCAAACCCAATCGTGACTTGCACACACTCCTTTTTCCCGCACTTTTTGCCAGCTTCATGTCATTTGCTTCACGTTTTGATTGGTTCCAAGACTGCCTGCATCTTTTGTGATTAGCTAGCTCTAGAATATTTACCCTACTTTAATTTTGGTTTTACGACACTAAATTGAAAACTGCTCTAATTCGCATTTTTTTTGGTTTTGTGTCACTTTGCTTGGTGATTGGCTCAAAAACTTTTGTCACTTTCTCAGTCAAGCAGTAGTTCAGCCACAACCATCCGTGACTTGTGCATGCACACACATTTTCTTATGCTTTGTGCCAGCTCCATATATCTGTTAAGAGTTGTGATTGGTTCGCTGAATTGTCTGTTGTTTACTGTTGTCTGTCTCTAGGGAATCTAACCGAGTAGTTGATGCTGAAATTGACGCATTTCTGGGCTCAAAATCCCCAAAGAAACCGGTTGATCCATTGTCATATATTAAGGTATGTGGAAAACACAGTATACATGTACATACAGACCTTTGGTAATGATATCTGTGTGTTTGTAAAATCACACAGAACATCAGCTAATATTTAGCTTGCTAAAATCGGGTATGTGATATTCTGCAAGATTGAGCAGGATAGTTGCTATTGTTGACGAAATATATTTTATAGCTAAAAAAATACTGTGGTCACCATACACTGTATGTAGTGCTTTGCAAGACATCAAAATATTCTTGCAAGCTGTGTATATTTCAGTATATGCTGCATGGGCATCGCAACAATTTATTGAATAATTATAATTCTAGTTATTAGCTAATTTGTGTGATATCTGAGCACATCCTCCAACAACATTTGCATTTTACAGACGGAAACATTTAACATTCCTCGTACAAACTAATAAGTAATAATTTTAAAAACTAGTCTGAGTGTTTCAGACGCTTGTTTGTTTTGGGTCATTTGATTAGAATGTCTAAAGTAGATGTTTTATTGCTAGAAATATTTTGTATTGACATTTGGCAACTTGGTGGAGATTCCTGAACACAGAATGAAGGACCGTAAAGTGACTTGTTATTGTGACAGGAAAATGACATAACTTCAGTTGATGTATTGTGGTAGAGCTGCTGGATGCTTTAAATCTTGTCTGATTTCCTCTTATTAGCCCAGATCAAATGATGATTACATCAACAAAATCAGGACTAGATTGGAAGAAGACTCAGTTGCTAGAAAGGTAACGTTCAGGATATAAATATGGAGAAACACAACTGGAAGAAATCTTTCCAATACCATCACTTCAAGTAAACTTACAGCGTATAAATAGCAAACATTTGCCAAATGCCAAGGGGAAACAAACAAACAAACATTTTGTACTAATCGTTCTCTCAGCTGCCAACGAGACAAGTACCATAAAGTCTGCATACAAGCCTAGTGGCCCATCAGGCTGGAGTATCCCCGTTTCTGTAGCATGAAGTGACAGAGAGTATTTTGTTCTCCCCTCTGGATGGGATGCTAATCCATCGCAGGGTTACCCCCCCCCCCCCCCAGCAGTAAATTTGCCGGTACCCATTTATACACCCGGGTGAAGAGAGGCCCAGTGAGAGTAAAGTGTCCTGCCCAAGAACACACCGCAGTACCCTAACCGAGGCATAAAACTTTGCAACAAAATACCAACAGGCTCATAGCTGCTGGAATGTAAATCTGGTTTATGTAACATGAAGTGGCTAGTAGTATTTTCACTCCTCCTGGACGAGATGGTTTTCCAACACAGGGTCACCCCCCAGTATTAATTCGCCGGTACCCATTTATACACCTGGGTGAAGAGAGGCACTGTGAGAGGAAAGTGTCTTGCCCAAGAACACAATGCAATACCTGAACCATTCAATCTGGAGTCCTACACCCTAACCATTAGGCTACTGTACCTAATTACAATCTTTGGGAACTAAGGAAGTGTTTGTTTTTCCTCTTTGGAAGAACTGGTTTGTGTTCATTCATAACACTTGATAAGTCAAGGTTAGACAAGTACCAGGTATTGTCACCTCATCAAATGCAGGGGCTACCTAGTTTGGCTGAGAAAAAGTGCTTTTCAAAATAATAGCGACCTTTAATTTCATATGTGCTTCATTTATTTTCAGGAAAGAGAAAAGAGAAGAAGGCGGGTCTTGATCGAACAGATGAAGGCACATGAAGCTCAAGAGGTAACACGGAAGATTTAATACAAAGAAGTAGAAACTCGGTTGGTTCTCCCATTTCTTTCTATTTAACAATTAGACGGCAAGCTTGCGGTTCCTATTGGCCATTGGCATAACCAAGTGCGACACTATTAGGCAAACTCACAATTTCCACAGCGTGCGCTGTATTGTAGCCAGAACTGAGATCAAAATTTAGTAATTAAAAACAATATAAATTCTTGTTTAATATTAAACCATTTCTGAGTTGCCTTCTAACTCTGTCTCAAAACAATTCTTGGTTCACAACCTTTCATATAGAAATGAGTTTGATTTTCAAGACAAAAGACGTGCGAATAAAATTCATTTCCATATGAAAAGTTGAGCACCAAAACTCGTCTTGAAACAGAGTAAGACAGGATCTCAGAAATGGCCTATTCATTTTCTTGGTATTCTTTGCTCAGTACATTGATAACTATAGGTAGATTATTTAAGTTGTTTAATAAAATGGGTCACTCACTTTTTTTTGGGTGATGGTTGATGGTTCGGGTTAATGTTTTGGGTGATGGTTGACTTGACTTGACTATTAGTCTACTGTCACCACTGATGATAAGTATTTAACAACTATCCACTGAAATTGAATTTGTTCGATAATAATATGTACTGGAACATTACTGCACTCAACACCATTCAGTAGGGAAGTTTGTTGTATTGATCCAGGAAGCTCATCGTGAAGAGATGCTTGTTAACAGACTGATGAGGCAGTCTCAGCAGGAGAGAAGGATTGCTGTGCAACTAATGCAGGTGGGAGGAGTGGGTGGGCTTCAAGGGTGTAACTAGGGGGGTTTTCTGGGGTGCCCCCCCCCCCCTTGTGAGTCTTTTTTTTTAAGTAACAACATAAAAGAAATGCAATATTCAGGTGGAAAAAATGTGCGACTCCGAAGAATCAACATAGTGACATACAGTTAAACTACCCCCCCCCCCTTCCCTTGTTTTGAAAAATCCTGGCTATGCCCCTTGGCTTGGGAAACAATAACTTCTACGTTTGACAAATCTTCCTTCAGTGGCAGTGCCCGCTTTTTATTTAACAAATAAAGAAGCCTAAGCCATGTATTATACTGTCACAAAACACGACGGGCATTTGAGAACACGAGGGAAATGTAGAAAACACGAGCTGCAGGCGAGTGTTTTCCACATTTCTCGAGTGTTCTCAAATGTCTGGAGTGTTTTATGACAGTATAATATATGGGTTAGGCTTCTTCATTTGCTTTATGATATAGATTTTAGACGCCGCGAGAAAAAACAACAAAACACGCACAATCGATAATCTGAAGCAATTTAATTTCGCTTCTACTACTTTCCTCTCGCACTTAGACGCTTCTTCGACAATCTCTGCAGCTTGACTCAGAATTTTGTCTGGAATTTCTTCATAGAAAATATTCTCCGCCATCCATTGCGAATTTTCACTACAGTAAAGCTGACAAAAAAACAATAAAACACGCTTTTTATATGTTTTATACTCTGATAAAACATGGGTTTTTGACCAATCAGAGTGCACGCGGAGTCCTATCTATATTATAATTTCCAATAAAAAATGGCACTTGTCACTTTTCGTCATGTTGCTTAGCGACAGCCGGGCTTGTGAAAGAGGTGGAGTATTGAATTATGGATAGTAGGATTGTTATTGATAAAAGTAACTTGTTTTTGTGTTTGGGTTTTCGTTTTCTGACAAGATTTAAACAGATCGCTTAGCTGAAATCTTGCTTTAAGAATGTGGCTATAAACAGAAATGAAGTTTCGACAAGTTAATAAAATTATGTGTATTGCAAATTATTAAGTGGTCAAAAAGTCCAAGAATTCCTAGGTGAGAATTTGTCTTACATCTTGACCTTGCCACTGTGATGTGACACTGAGATGGCCCCTTTAACATGACGTGACACTAGTGTGACCTATCGTTAAAGGAACTTAGCAATAGATGGCATAAGCAACAGCCTTACTCTACTTAAACAAACTGTACAATAGCAAAGAAAAGTCGCTTGAGGGAAGTGATGTGCACATTGTCTATTAAGCAAACACAATGCATGAAGATAAAGATATCTTTTTTTTGCTATAACTTTGAACAGATTCGTCATGAAAAGGAAGTCATTCGACAAAACAGGTATGCTGTTGGTTACACTACACACGCAACTTTTATTTCTCTTAATTTAATGTTTAATTTCTCATTTCTTGGCTGAAATTGTTACCAGCCAAAACGGCTAGTGAAAGCTCAAAAGTAAATTTTTACTATCCTTGGTCTTGAGTTCTGAACAGGTGGATGTCAGTGTAAATTTGCAGGCTACATATTAAACTCTAATGAACGTATGTGAAACACTTGTATGTTCATTCTTTGCACTTCTTTTCCTTCAGGATATTTAGGGAAAAGCAATACGCAGAAAGAAGATTAAAAGACTTTGACGATGCACTTACAAGAGAAGCGGTAAGAGCCAGCTGGGCCGAAAACTAATTTTTGGGGTGCCTGTGGTTTGATGCTTTTATATTGTGATCATGTGAATTTGGAAAGTAGACCAGTAGTGAATTTGCGAAGCATTAGTTGGAAGAGTTGCTTCTTGAAATCTTTAACAGCTTTCTCCTTTTCACTCTCGCTTTCACTCAAGTAATATCATGTTACTGGTAAACTTTTTCAACAGGAACTGTGTCGTCAAGCTAGAATAGAATATGCAGAGGAAACAAGGAAAAACCAGGAATTACAAGATAAAATTAAAGCTGAGATTGCAGAAGCAAAGTACAACAAGCACTACAACATCTGCTGGGAGGTAAGTTCCTTTTATCAATTAACTCAAACAGTTAAAATAATAACAACAATGACAAAGGAATTTTGATAATGTCTTGGAAGATAATACTGTCTCTCTTTTAACTGAATTTTTTTATATTACGGGGGGGGGGTGACAGCTCTAACAAACGCTGTTTGAGCAGTACCGTGTGTAAATATAAGTCCTCCCGAAAATCTGGAGCCTCCCAATTTGAGAGAAATTCCCCCTAAAGTCTCAAAATTCCCAAAATTTTAACTTCATTACTTCATGTTTCCCGGAAAATTTTCCAAGCCTCCCAATTCCTGGCAAAATCTTCAGATTCCCAGAAGAATTTTGTTTTCGTCCCAAAACAGTCTTAGAGTTGACACCCCCCATTTATATTGCTATTGCTGAGGTCAAGTTTGCAAGACATTAGTGATATCATGAGGTTAATATAATGCGATTTCTTTTGTCTGCTTCCTTGTTATAGGTTTTGTCACAAATCGTGGACTTTTCTTGTAAAATAGGAGAGTACAGAGAACTTACTGAAAAGTAAGTAAATGCCAACACTATTAGAATCATTCTAGTTGCCAGAGTCACTTGTCCCTCTTAGCTGGCTGGGCCTGTGCATGAGGAACAAGTGGCTCTGGGGACACATGATTTGATTGGCTGAAATCAAACAAAGGGAGTCCAATCACATCAGCCGTTTTAAAATCCTTGGTGTAAGATAGTTCAAAGTAGTTTATTTGACTGGACCCCGGTACTAAATCCTAGCCACGTCCTCCTTGTGTACAGGCCTTGTCGGCTAAAAATAGATAAAAATGCCCAGGCAAGTACTTGTGAAAATCTTGACTGAAAGTCCGCATATCATAGCCACAACTGAGTAGAAAGGAGCTTGATCCGTCAGCTAAATGATAGCATGTTAAGTCATCTCTGTGGAGGCGCAGTGGCCTAATGGTTAGTGCGCTGGACTCTGGATCGGACGGTCCGGGTTCGAGTCCTGGCCGGGCCACTGCGTTGTGTTCTTGGGCAAGACACTTTACTCTCACAGTGCCTCTCTTCACCCAGGTGTATAAATGGGTACCGGCGAATTTACTGCTGGGGGGTAACCCTGCGATGGACTAGCATCCCATCCAGGGGGGAGTAGAAATACTCTCTGTCGCTTCATGCTACAGAAACCGGGATAAGCTCCGGCCTGATGGGTCACTTGGCCCGACTGCAGACTTTAAGTCATCTCTACCAGTTAGTTAGGCCATAGGGTCGGAACAATAGAGCTTCATGGTATCAAGACCCAGTGAAATTAGAAGTTGCGAAGAGCTTTATGACAACTGGGGCCATGCGTATGGTCAAACGCCAAACTTCACATGAGTCAAACCTAATGTAAATAAACAAAAGCTATTGTTTTAATTTGCCCATTTGCATTAGGTCTGACTGATGTAAAGTTTGAAGTTTGACATGGCTTTTGAGTTTTCATTTCTAACGGTTGTAAGCAAATACTCTTTTCCAACAGTGCTGCATAGTTTGAACATTATTTACTAGAACACTGCAAAGTGAAATCTCTTACCTTGTTTTTGCAGACTCATTCCGCCCAAGATGTTCAGGGAGTGGAAGGGACTTTTCCTTCAAGGATTACCAATTTACGAAGATGAGGTTGTAATGCTTTACATGTATTTTTTTTTTGGGGGGGGGGATGTCCAAGTTTGAGCTCATGGCCGGGATTATTGAATTGTGTTCTTGGGCAAGACACTTTACTCTAGGTACTGTGAGATCTCACAGTAGCGGCAAACTGTAGGGGGTAAACTGACACTATGCTGGAGAGCACTTTGACTTTTTCATGTGACATACTGCTGTATTGTCTATATACAGCATACCATAAAGTCATAAAATTATGCTCAATTTTCACACCAAGCCTCGGTTATGCGAATTACTCTCAACACTCTTCTACCTTTGTGCAGTGTTCACGTGGGTATTCTTTTATCTTTGTTACTTTGGTACTTCGGTCATGATAAAGGCTACAGGTTTGCTCTTTGAATGCAAGGTTTGGTCGTAAAACAAGGCAGTCTGATGTGAATATTCACAAGGGCTATTCGTCCTTTCAAATTAACAAAACTAAAGAATGTATAGTTACGTAACCCTCAAGCAAAAATTAAGAGGTTACGTGACTGTTAACTTCATGCTTGAATTTTATGTTTATTTTATAGCCGTCTGACATGGATGACGCTGAACTATCCAAACAAAGAGAGATCGAGAAAGAGAAGCAAGATTTGATGGACGAAGGAGATTTCTTGGAGTACAAAGTGAGCAGCAATCTTTTAACTGTTGTAATTGCTGCCAAGCATGCAAGGAACCAGCACAAGCCTTTAATTTCTGCCGTTAGATTCTTAGGGCGCGTTCGTTTGTGATCAATCCGGAATAAGAATAATTGGAATAATGCGAGTAAGCGTTTGTTTGGGAGCTATTCTCATTCCAGAGTACCTGGTATTTCCATTCCGGCTATTCTGCTCCCAGTAGCAGAATAGCCGGAATATATTCTTATTCCAGAATATCTCAAACGAACGCGCCCTTAGTTGCGCACACGCAATAAGCTTACTTTCAACATACCACTGACCGGTTAGCTCAGTTGGTAGATTGCCGGACTACAGTGTGGTAGGTCTTGGGTTCGAACCTGAGGAGAACATGCTGCATTTGCAAAAGACATCTGCAAATGGTCAGATGTTCTAGTCTTCTCGGATAATGACGATAAACCGTAGGCCCCGTCTCCTGCATCTTCATACGGTCAGCAGGGGACGTTAAAGAACCCACACACTCATCGTAAAGAGTAGGGCACGGTGTTTCCGGTGTTGTGGCCTGTTTATTTAAAGCAGTCTGCAATGCTCTGTTGAGAGTGAAGACGTAATTGGTAAATAAAAATAACATGTTAAACGTCCTGAGGAACGTGGCAATGCCAAAATGGTGGTCATCAACCAAAAAATTATCACCTGCCAATCTCTCCCCTAGAGCCATTGTTACTCTGCTCATACAACTGAAAGTGAAAGGCTGTGGGCGAATCAAAAGCCGGAACAAAGAATTTGATTGTGGGTGTGTGTCGTAGATTGTAGATACTGAAAATGAATAAGCTTTCGACTGCCAATTACATTAAGCCGTTGTTTTGACAGGCTTTCAGTCTAGCCCAGTCTCCTTCACAACCGGTGACATCCCAAAAAACAGCTGCGAAGAAGACTCTAGGCTGCCAGAGGTCTCGGTTCTTGGGTTTGGCCAAAAGGATCTCGACCTCTGAGGTTGAGATTTGTTACTTCTGTACACGCAGACTGCGTGCGCGTCTTTGCAAAATACAGTGCACGCTGGACAAATTCTTTGTGACGTCATCCGGTTTTCCTTTGCATTCGCCAAAACAGCAGTGAGAACAAGAGCAAATGTTGCAACCTCATGCGTTAGCTTTTCTAGGGTCTTCAACACATGCTAAACTGTCAAATTTAGGTTTGCAAAGGGAATTCAATAGCAATTACCCCGAACATCATCTTTCATCTATTTTTGATGAGAACAAAAACAAGAAAACTTAAATTTAGGATCAGTTTTGTTGTTAGTAGGTACTTCTGCAAAGTTAAGGAAATTGTTTGTTTTGTTTTCCTGCAGAATTTAATAGGCGAGTGGGCTCCTGTTGAAGGTGCGGAAATCCAGGGACCCGCCAAAGATAATGCGGTCTTGGGCCATATTATTCACAGACTCTTTAATATAGTTTCGCCGCCAGAGGTAATGCCATCGTTTTTCTTTGTAAGTTGAATGTAACTTATCGCTTGCAGTGACTGTAAAGCCGGGTCTAAACATTCCAACATTGTCATACAACATTTGTTGGACTGACAATGTCAGACCGTTTAGCACCCATATTAGATGATGTGTTTCCAACATTGTTTGTCAGACGAATGTTTTGATTTCGGTCACACATTAAGCCCAACATTCAAACAGGTTTAGCCGGCTTTCCAACAATGTTACATGCCAACAACCAATCATATTTAAGTACCCAGTCCTCAAGCCAACAACATTGCATATTGGAGACAGTTATATACACATAGTCTTTTTCTAAGCCGACAACAGTTGGAAGCTGGAAATCTGGAATGAATTTTAGTCCCAGTTGATGAAGTAGGTGCTGAATTTTGTGTTTGAGCTGTTAAATCATTTTACGACTACATGCCAGTTTTCACTAGTTTTACAAACCCTGTAATTTTCATAGACGTATATGTCATAGAATAAAGACTTCACGATGTTGTACCTAATGTCACAAAACTAGGCCAGATTTCAAAAATAATTGAAAAGGGAGAAAAACAAGATGGAAATTACAGAGAGTCCCTGAAAGGCGTTTTTGGTTGTTTATTTATAGCCACCCCCGCCTCCACCGGAGTTCCCACCATTTCCAATCAAGGTGAGCTTTCTTGGAAAGTTCTTCAGTGGCAAAACTTCAACGATCTACAAAATTCTTGAAGGTGAGTAAACTGCTTATTCGCCACGTTCTTAGGGCTGTTTTACAGTAGCAACGGAATGGGAAACGGTGTGGGAAGCATAAACCTATTGTCTGCATTTAGTAAGAACGGTTTCACCCAGCTAGTTTCCCTTGATGCCATTTCAATGTTGATGAAAAAAATCGTAATCAGATTTGGAGCTGGACGGAATCAGAAGGGTTAGGAGATAAACTATTTCGTTAGATTTCGATCCCTCTTCCGTAGTCTACGCTCCATTGATAACAAGACGAATGCAGTCTCAAACTCTTCCTTAGACTGCGAGCAGTCCCTCTCTTCTTCGGGCACCAGCGGCTTCGCTACTCGTGTGTCACGCTGTTTCAATGCAAAATTTTGCATTTGTCCCTACTAACTTAAGAGCAAAGTTCTCCGCCTTTCTCTTTCCTGGCTAGTCGAACAAAACGAACGTAAACTGCTCTATTGTTTCCTGTTATTGACTATGTAAAGTGCCTCCTCTAAATCTCTGCTCCTCCTGCATGTTGGCGCAAATATCATCTTGCGCTTTTTTGTTATATTCAGGTCATCGAATGGTGAGACTGTCTGTTGATGATCTTGTCGCTGATGCTGTGGATGCTTATAAAAACAACGAATCAATTGAAGTACCTCCAGAAGACCCAGTGATACAAGTAAGACCTTTGCTACTGTTTTATATGTGTCTAATTAGCTGAAATTATGGTGGATCTTAAGAGAAATTCTAACATCTATAGGTAGCAAAAGCCATTTAAATTGCTTCACCATAATTTTTCTTGCGCAAATTTTGTCTCCAGTTTTGATTCACATTTCCACGGCAATGTTATGAAACAATTGGTTCATTCTTTTTAGCTGTGTTCTGTTGAGTTTTGGATACACTTGCGCTCAACAAGGTGAAGTTGCTCTCGGTTATTGCCTCGAGTAACTCTTGAGCTTCTTTCAAGATCTCCAAATTCCCGCGTAAACCGTAACTCGAACTATCAGGATTTGGCATCCAGGGATATACCGGTACACTGACATCTTCTTGATGTTAGTCTGGGTTTGAAAAGTCAAGCCCCTGCAGCTGGTCAATTTGCACCATGCTCGCCAATAAAATATGGCCTGGCTTTCAAGCAGTTATGAATAATTAGGTAAATAAATGGGTTAAATGATTAAAAATTACTTAACTCCTTCCTTTTAAGAATGAGGACATCTCTTCCAAGAAAGTGTGCATCCAAGAGGAGGCTGGGAAGAGTAAAGACCAACCCCCAGAGACTTCTGGGGCTATGACGCCACAGTCATCCGCACCTGAAGAGGGGACTGGGGAAGTGAAAGGTATTGTGAAAATAGCAGTGACAGTTTTGGCAAATCTTCGTTGAAACATTCGAGGAGTTTCCGACTTATTTCATCCAATCAAAAACTAGCCCGAGAGCTCGCGAATACACGAAACCTAATCACGCGTGCAAACATGCCTTGTTGCTTAGCAACTTCAGGGAAGAATACTGTGGGTTCACACCCGTCTCAGAGGAGGGATTTTGTCATCAACTAACACTTGTTTCTCTTGTTTCGCCAACTGATGTATACGAGTGTCAACTTGTTAGACTGTGGCATCTTTGACAACCAATCACAATTGTTTCACTAAACTGGGACATTTCACTAGGCCTCCTTAAAAGCGCTTATTATTTGGTTATACGATGTTTTAAAGGGGCTACGTCATCGTTCGTGCTCTTAAAAAAATTTGAAATTTAGCCTCGATTTTTCAAAATCATCATTTCCAATCCGTTTCAATCTTCTCCATCCTCAGCCATCCTTGTTCCTTTTTGGTTTAGTATCACTCCTGTAGTGTTTTTGTTCCTTAGCAAACTATTATTTTTAGGTTTCCTTAATTTTAAGGGTAATTTAGGTTGTCAAAGAAATAACTAAAATATCGTGACGTAGATCCTTTGAAAGGTGTGAGCCAAGCCCCGGTTCAAAGTATCTGTTTACAACTATTTCTTAGCTAAGCTTCCAACATTATGGTGTTGCAACAAAAAGTCTTTAAGACCATACAAGCCTAATGAACGGCGAAGCGAGCGACGTCTAAAATCGCGTTAGTGTGTTCTGAGCTAAGTAGAGGGATTGTAGGAGAATTTTCTTTTCAAAAATATGTTTTAGGAACAACGGCTTTCGCAATTGTCCCAAGAAAGCTTCAAATTGTCCACCATGCAGTTTGTTTGTTCAAGTTGTCTTGAGATATGACGTGACTCATTCAGTTGGCTATTTGTGGTCATTTTGTGTTGGTTGTTTCTCAAAATACAGAATGTGAAGATCCCAACAAAACAGAAGAAAAACAACCCAGTGAAGCCGGAGATAGCGACGAGAAGAGAGATAAAACCAAAGAAGAACTAGAGAAAGAAAATACAGACACAAAAGAAGATGACAAGAAAGTATCCCCCAAGCCTAAAGACCTGGAACCAGTGCCATCCAAGACTAAGGGACCCATGGTAGTGTTTTTCTCTGTCTTTATTCATTAGTTCTAAGCCAACATTCATAACTATATTTCAAGGCAGAGTTTAAGGCTATCTTCAGGGTAAATTCAATGTTTGGAGAACAACCTTTCTGTTTAGTGGCACTAAACTTTTTAATGAATTCCCGGTGAACATGGAAAACGCTGAAGCCTGCTACCGAGCAAGACAATTTTTCCTCACCACAGCTTTAAGTAATTTGTTTTGTAATTCTAGATTTTTAATTTATTTTAGATTTTTTAAAGTAATTTTTAATTCTCAATATTATGCATTGCCTTATGACAGCCCACCACTCGTGCGAAGCTGGGATCAAAAGCTTATGGCTTCCTCAAGAAAGGGAAAGCTACACCAGACCAACTTTTGGTTGACATTATGGTGGAGGCAGTCAGGTAATTTGATTTTTTGGTAACATTTTACTTGTTTTGAAAGCTAACGAAACAACAGTGTCAGCCCCCGTCCACACACATTCAAAGAAATGTGGATCAACAATAAATTTAATGAATGGTGTTGTTCATTTGTAGACAAGTTGCAGAAGGCACTGGTTGGATTATGGATGGATTCCCAAGCACCATCAGCCAAGCTAAGGTAAACATTTATCAGAATTTAATGAGGCTTTCTTGTCTGAACTCCAAAGGGGGGAGAGGGGGGGGGGGGTACTCTTTAGAAATGTGGGTGTTGGTGTGCGGCAAACTTATTCTACCTCAACTAACATGATGTGTTCTTGACTAAAAGGTAAGTCTGCAGTCGGGCCTAGTGACCCATCAGGCCGGAGCTTATCCCGGTTTCTGTAGCATGAAGCGACAGCGAGTATTTCTACTCCCCCCTGGATGGGATGCTAGTCCATCGCAGGGTTACCCCCCAGCAGTAAATTCGCCGGTACCCATTTATACACCTGGGTGAAGAGACGCACTGTGAGAGTAAAGTGTCTTGCCCAAGAACACAACGCAGTGGCCCGGCCAGGACTCGAACCCGGACCGTCCGATCCAGAGTCCAGCGCACTAACCATTAGGCCACTGCGCCTCCCGTGTTCTTGACTAAATTACTTTTATTTTCCAGTTATTGGAGAAAGCACTCAGTGGGTATGATGCGCAGAAAGAAGCCAAGGACGCTAAAGCTGCCAAAGAACCAAGCAAAGTTACCAAGACAAAGAAATCTAGACTTGCCCCAGACCCTCACCCGCCTGCTGAGGTATGTATCATTCCCAGGTTAACTTGTGCAGCTTATTCATCACAGTCCTAAAAAAAATTCGAATATAAATTCCTATTAAGCTAAGCTGTCTTTTTCATTGTTGTTTTTCACTTAAGGCCTGGCAAATGAGGACACTTTGTTGCGAGCACACTGCTTGATCATTTTATCTTATCAACAGCTTTTTTCCGCTGCGACATTTCCCTGCGTCACGTTCCCTCGTCTGTTGGCACCTTTAATCTATGCTACGCGTTTGTAGTAAACATTGAAGCTTGCACTAAACCATGTGTTTCATTACCAGACTCCTGTACCCAAGAGCGGTATTGACCTGGTGTTATTGTTCGACCTGCCTGATGATGTCGCCCTAAAAAGAGCTGAAGGAAGAACTTGTAAGCATAATTAGTGAATTGCTTTAGTAATTACTTTGGCCAATCACAAGAGACGCGGACAATCCAGTGAACCAATCAAAACTCGAATTATTACACGTAGCCGACACAAAGCGCGGGAAAACATGTACGCGCGAGTCACGATTGGTTTTGATTGGTTGAAAAAGTGTTGCAAGATTTTTAAACCAATCACCAAGCGGAGTAATGCAAAACCAAAACAAACGCAGAATTACTTTCGACACTGAAGTGAAAACCGCTCTAATGACCTGTTCAATCTATTAAAGTTGGTAACAAATTCTTTTCTCATGTTGCTGCATCTTTTCGGTTTCTTCGCAGATGATCCACTGTCTGCCGATCAGTACCATCAGGAGTACAACCCTCCAGTGGAAGGCAGTTACACGGGAATCAACAAACAGGAAAAGGTCGTCCCTGTTTCTGATCCCTCAAATGACCGCGAACAGGTCCAGCAGAGGTTTGTGTAACCTCCCACGCAGGCGTTATTAGGAGATTGCGTTACACTTGTGAGGCAAGTGTAATGTAATCCCCTAACAACGCCTGCGTGGGAGGCTACGGTTTGTGTGCATCTTTACTGACTGTACTCCTTAGCATTGTAATAGGACTGAGTGGAGCCTTATTCGGTCTGCAATCATACGAGTGATTGATGAAAACGCATGGCGTCAAAGCGCTTGCATGCGCAGCACGCAAACCTTGTTATTTGACAGTTTGTTATTGGACACTATCCAATTGGACACTTTCTAGCTGAGTCCGCTCCAATTTGGTGAAAATAGGGCACGCTAAGAACCAATCAGATTCGAGAATTACATTTAGTCATTTTTAGTTGTTCTATGTTTCAAATTATTATTTTAACAGATTAAATTGTGTAATTTTATTGGGGATTTCATGGAATGGAATCGTTTCAGAAGTGTTGACGTTTCTTTTATTTATTCCAGGATCGTAGGTTTTGCTGATGCCTGGCCAAAGCTGGAAAAGTGGTTCTCTAAGTTCGGGATTCTTCAGCGAGTTAACGCAAATACTGGTCAAGGTAAATCCTTCAGACACACTGTCAAACGTCCTGTAGTTGTTATCAACTCACCGCTTTCATCGGGGAAGAAACGAAGCTGTTCAGTACTAGCTAAAAGTGTAGATACCTTTTCAATTCCGTGGGATTAAAATTGTTTTCTCTGTTTACATTTCTTTGTTGTTGTTGTTGTTGTTTTTGTTTTCGTGTCCAGAGGAACTGCAAGACGATGTATCCGCTTTACTGAATGAGACTTATCAGAAGTTAATTGCACCACCCGAAGAAACTCCTTCTGTAAGTAAAAACGTCGCATTTATCGTATTTCGTGTGGTAAAGAAAGTGAGGGTCGCGGTTGCTTAATGGTTCGTGCGCAGGACTTCAGATCTAGTGGTCTGGGTAAGAGTCCTGACCATGGGCACTGCATTGTGTTCTGGGGCAAGACACTTGACTCTCAGAGTGCTTCTCTTCACCCAATTGGGTACTGGCGAATTTAATTCTGGGGGGGGGGGGAACCCTTTGATGGACTAGCATCTCATCCAGGGGGAGTAGAAATACTCATGGTCACTTCATGGCAGAATTTAACTGTAGTTTAGAAAATATCTTTGCTTAACAAACAAATTAAGCGTTATTTAAAACTCGAATGTAGCAGTAGGCGCAGGGGAAAATTGCGTCTAATAATTTTCTTGTTAGAGATGGCTGGGGAAAAGGCAGGTATACGTAGCAAATGAGAGTTACTTCTAGTTAGAATGATCAGAACTAGCTGGTTTAAATTAAGTTGTTAATGTCATAATTAATGCAAGATTTTACTGTCAAATAGGAACCTTCTGTACATCCAGGACAAGTACCTGAAGGTGATGTTTTCTCCATAATATCTTGTTATTAACCTGCTTATTCTGAGAGCTAACACTATTCAGTACAAAGAACTTATATCTAGAGCTTGAGACTGAAATGTGTAGAAAATGTGTGCATCGTTCATGTACTTCTTCTAAACACTTGTTCTGCGTGTGCAGGTGAAGCCCAAACAGGAGCACAATCCGCGCAAGGTGACGGGCCTCCAACTGAGGGCGTGGGAAGTGAAGCTGCTACAGCTCCTCCTGATAGCGCTCCTCCACCGTCCGATGCCCCATCTGAAGCAGGGGCTAAATCTGAAGTCAAATCGGAGAAAGGCACTACGAAAAGCAAAGCAGACTCTAAACCAGGTGTGTGACAGAATGACTGCAGTGTGATTGTAGTTCCATCGAGCATCCATGTATTTTCTTTTTTGTGTTAACTTGTTTGTCGAGTGTTATAACTGGTTTATGAAACTTACGAACATGTTCTTCATAGCTAGCCAATCAAAATGAACTGCCTTGTTCCCAGGCGTCACTCCTTGGTTGTGCGCGGTTTGCTTCGCATTGTGGGACTGATCCCTAACCATCTCCCTCGGGCTCCCTGATTTCCCGCCATAACCGGCCGGCCGATCGGCGCCTGGTGATGAGGCTATACTTTTATGTAAAATTCTGATTGGCTCTGTTACTTCTTTGTTTTAGGTTTTTAAAAGTCTTACCAATGTTTTTTTTTTCGTGCAAGGTTCGCCAAAGTCCAGAAAGAGCAAAAAGGATCGTTCACCCTCCCCTCCCGCCTCGAAGAAAGGAGCTAAAAGCCGCAGCCCCACCCCTCCCAGTTCCAAGAAAGGTTCAAGATCAGGTTCCAAGTCTCCTTCATCATCAAGGAAAGGCTCAAGGCCTGGGTCCAAGGGATCTAGACCAGGATCAAAGAGAGCCAAGTCTCCTAGTATGTATTTCACATTCTGTTTGTGGACTGCTTTGTTGGAAAATGTAACCATGGCGACTTGTTTTTTTCCAGAAAAAGGCACTGAAGAGCTGGAGGAGGAGAAGTCGCCCGAGCCAAAAGGACCACCAGAGCCGGAGCCTGGGTCTGAGGATTGGGAATATGTCAATCAGCCTATTGATGTGGTTTGTGTCATGTCTTTTTTTGTAAGAAATTAAGGAATTTCTTGCTCTTGTTACAGATTTGATCATATTCCTGTTAAACGAATGTACTGCTTGTGTTACTATTCTGGTTTACAGGGTTTTGCTGGAGTCCTTACGTCTCAATGGGAGAGTATTGAAGAAATATACGTTGACTCTTGCAAGGAGGTTTTTGGAATGATCAGACACGAAAGGGAACTCATTCACAGATATTTCTATGGGACAAGGTTAGCAACAACGAATAAGGAAACAATTGTGAACCTTTGTGTACTTGCTGATTGCTTTCTTACCGTCCTTGTTGTTTTTTTTCTCTTGGACGTCTTGACCGCCAATTAATTAGAGCAATCGATTTTCACTTGATTATTGCTTAATGATTGGTTTAAAAATCTCGCCACTTTTTCAACCAATCAGAACTCAGAAGTAAAGCCAAAACCAATCGTGACTAGCGCGCGTACGTTTTCCCGCGCTTTGTGTCGGCTACGTGTAATTACTTCGAGTTGTGATTGGATCACTGGATCACTGGCAAAATTTGCGAATTCTTGTGCAACATTTTGATTGCTAATCAAAATAAACAAACATTGCGTCGTTGGTTCTTCTACGACTCCGTTCTCGGCCAACATGTTGCCTACCACTGATTCCTGTATATCATGTCCGTCTTGTGCTCTATGTTACATCGTTTCAGGTATCACTTTCAGTAAAGCATCCGTTGTGTACCAGTGATCTTCTTAAACTTGATTAACTGTTCTGTTTTTATTTTTTAAACTAGAAAAGATTTTGTAGCGTTTTTAAAGAGGCCAGATGAGAAACAGGAGTACGTTCTGCAATGGCAAAAGGTGCGTTAAAAAAAGATTTCTGCAAGTAAATGTAATACCAGTTTGTTTTCTGTGCTGTAAATTAAAATTATTCACCAAATTCCTTGTGCGCTCTTCCTTGCAGTCATATAACGATGTGGCGGAAGACATGAGAGCAGACGACGACACCAAAGCTGAGCTACATCAACAACTTGATGTACGTAACACAATTCATACGTCAGTCGGGGGACAAGTGCCAGTTGATGACGAAATACCGCCTCCGAGACGGAACTGACCCTACGATGTTTGTCCATGTAGTTGCTAAGCAACATGACGTATTTGCTTGCGCGATTACTTTCGGTGTATTCGCGAGCTCTCGTGCTAATTTTGATTGGATAAAATGAGTCGGAAATTCCCCGAGTGCTTCAACGAAAATTTGCCGAAACTGGCACTTGTTCCCCTGACTGTATTTCAGATACAGTTACCTGGAAAAATGAGACCAGAAGTTCATAATGCAAGAAGCCTACATCTTGTGTTAGGGCGTCTTATATGTCTTATCGCGGGAAGGCTGTTTTTAGAACAAACCTTGCATGCAAGAAAATGGTGTGCGGCCTTGACCAAGCCTTTTTTGTGCGTGCACTACGCCCTATTCTGTTAACAGGTTGTGGTTTAGTTTGGAATTAGCAACTAGTTTTTAACTGTGAGCCATTTTTAGCGGTTAGAATAGTGTTCACTGCAGGTATATTGCTGTTCCGGTGTTCCTAGTTAAGTAGTACTTAAAGGGGCTCTGTGACGAGTGTCACTTCAAAAACAGATGAGCCTAAAGACGTGTTTACACCCATGGGAACCTACAAATAGAGGTCCAATTCCTACACTGTTTTAAAAGTAAGTGAGTTCTGTCAGGGATGAGATGTCTTGGAAAGTTTAGCCTAAAATTTTCAAGTTTGTCAATCCTTCTCAATCTTCCTCCTTCGAAGCCATCCTTTTGCCTTCTCAGTTTATTGTTCCTTCTTTGATGTTTTTCTACCTTGGTAAACTATTTGAAGATTTCATTTGATTTGAAAGCAATTTTATACATTACTCAAAATAACTTACTTCATTATGACTAAGCCCCTTTAAGCAGTTAAATGTTAAGCCGTTTTTACCGTGAAGAGTGCTGTTGTCTCAGTCTACTATTGTTATTCTGCCTGTTGTAAACTTTTGTTTTGTTCTCCAGGATCTCTGTGACCGCCTGTACGATATTTGTGATAATCGCAAGGAGTTGGCAGAGCAGGAACGACAGTCAGTGATGAGCGAAGGGTGGCTGGAGGATCGATTAGGTCTCCTGACAAACTTCTACATTACGCTCATGCAAGCGGAAGTGGACCGGTATCAAGACACCATTCGCTTGCTGAGAGACTATTACATTGGTATGGAAGGTGAGAATAGCGAAGTTACGCACGAGCTCTCAAAATAAAATTTATATTTTTGGCTCCCCGCCATTCCAGTTTGGTTGTGCGAGTATTGTAGCGGTTTGTGACGTCACTTTCGCAGGTGCTGTACCTTACTTAGTATAGGTAATCACATGAGGCCAAGTACTATTAAGGATTAATTGCACGAGAGTTTTCAAAATTTTCCAAAATTGCCCAAGTCGCAAAGCGACGAGGGCAATTTGGAAAATTTTGAAAACTCAAGTGCAATTAATCCTTAATAGTACAAGGTCTCATGGGATTACTTGTTTATCAATAAAGGGCAAAATTTATACGAAGGAAAATCACGCGCGCAGTCTATTTTTATCTGGGAAGCCTGTTTAGCGCTACGGCAATTAACGGATTAGCCAATCATTAACAGGTAATCATGCCCTCTCTTGATTACTAAAAATGCCCTCGATTAAGAAAAAATGCCCTCTCTCTCAACCAATCAGCGCTCAGTAATTTTGCCCTTTATTGATAAAGCTTTAAAGCGATCGGGTTTCAAAAGTAATTCGCACTTGCTTTGGTCTTGTGTTTCTACGCTGAGTTCTTTGTTCCCTGAACCGCTAAACTACAGAGATTTGGCTTAAAGCGCGCTGTTGTAGCTCATTTACACGAGATTTCTGTGCCAAGAGGGCTTCTGGGTTGTTTTCTCATAATGCCAAGGCTTCTCTGGGTCGTGAGAACACAAAACTGTTAAATCAAGCCATCATCTTCAAGTTTACTTGTTTTCGTTTATTTTTAATAACAGATGATGTTCTTTTGTTTCCTTTTTAGGCAAAATACCGTCTGAAGCAATCAGTGAGTACACGCGCTTGCCACTTGTGGAACTGCCGCTGACCGTAAGACCGCAGTCTGCGTCACCCAAGTCTGGAGGAAGCGAGAGTGCCGCAAACTTAGCAACTGTTGAAAAACCTGAGGTGAAGAGTCCATCAGGTAGGAAGGACAGAGATAAAGGCTCTTCAAAGACTCCCGAACCTCCAGAAACACAAGAGGAGGAACAGAAATCTCGGTAGGCTGTGATTAAAACTGAAGTTCTCATTGAATTGTCTATATAAAAGTCAGGCATACAGGCCAGGAGAAAATAAGCACTGACCCCTAATGCAGATGCCAATTTCAACGTAGACCAGCAACTCTCTTGCAGCATAATGTTCTGTTTTTGCGTCTTAAGCTACGTCACAATATTTTGAGTCATTTTTTTTTCGACGAACGAACTTATCAAAACGTGGGAAGCCTGAAACAAATAGTTTACTAAGGAAGAAAAACAACAAAGAGATAATTGATACTAAACCAACAAGGAACAAGGATGGCTAAGGATGGAGAAGATTGAGACGGATTACAAATGAAGAATTTGAAAGATTTAGACAAACAAATTTTTCAAAATGCACAAATCATAACGTAGCTCCGTTAATCTTTTCAGTTTTGGTTTTCCATATTTTGCAGTATTCCATTAGTTCCCCGTCGTCCCAAGTCCGGTGAACCAGGCACAGGGAAAGGAAAGGACAAGAAAGGTGACAAGAAAAAGGACAAATCAGCTGACGCCGATAAACCAGACACACCAGTGCCGCCTTCAGACCTGGATGAGAAAGTATGTAAACCTACCTCTCTGCACTGTAAAATCAAAAAAAGAGAACAACTAGCAACTAATTGGAGAAACTTCACTGATTTACTCAAAAAAGTCCTTTACTCTGTTGCCATTCGCTACCCAAAATTCCCCAATGTTAACAAACCTTCTTTCCCTTTGGTTTATTGTTGCTTTATTGTTGGGGAGGAGGGAGTGGGTCAAGGTGTGGTTGCCTTTTGGTTAGTGTACTAAATTATGTGCTAATAATATGTCCCTTGCGATAATAGGCGTTCGAGTATAATTTACCGTATGCTTCTATTAAGCTTTAGCTGCTACAAAGTGGGTTTAAAATTATCCCGTAGCCTGTATTAGCTCTCTTGGATTTCGCTAGACCATTTTAAGAACTATGATAGGTGTTACTTGGCAAAGTTTTTTACCGTCAAGATTAATGAATTACACAATTTTGAATAATAATTTTTTCTTTACATCCCTCAGCTTGTCTTTGATGCGTATATTATAGCTCTGACGATCATTGAGACAATGGTAAGTAAATATTGTAAACTCCATATCGATCCAAGGCAATTTACCGTTCCCCAAAATGGCTCATCCTCGGTGTAAGAACCTGTGAAACTCACGAGTGACTTAAAACAAAGAACGAACAAGACAACAAAGAACCTCGAAACAATACAGAACACAGAAGCAATAGCTCAAAAACAAAGAAAAAAGTCATAGGTTCTTACACCAAAGTAAACCCCAATTTTCGGTTGAGAATTTCCGTTCGGGAGTAATGTGTATCACTTGAAGTTGACCCGAAGAACACGCTACTTCGGTTGGAACGCAAAATTTGACACAGTCGTAAATTTCAAAATGGATGAAGCTGGTGCAAAAGATATAGCACGGTAGCCTCCTTCGTAGAGCCGGGCTCTTAGGGCTCGTCTCGCCTTGGAAAGATTCCGTGACAAAGCTCAAAGGACCTCTGCGCAGGAGCCTAACAAAACGGCTGATGGGACGACCATTTCAGAAGTTCCATTCCTCCCGGTAATTTTTCCGAGGAACCGAAAAAGGCTTGTTCAATATTCATCGCAATCGGAGTTTTCGGAAATTTGTTGCAAGTGATAAACAGCCAGAGTTTTAACTGGGTATTTATTTTTATAACGGTGTTGGTTCGTGGATTATCACTTAACTTAGCCACTCATCTTTTGCCGTTATCATTGATTCGTGTCTTAACCAGGCCTTGATAGATCAGACAGAGCAAGAGGTAGAAGCCATTAGACAGGCCGAGCTTGAAAAAGAAAAAGAACGAGAGGCATTGCAGAAGAAAGCAAAAGAAAAGAAAGACAAGAAGGGAAGAAAGAGTCCGGGAAAAGGAGCAACACCATCCAAGAATGAGACGCCTCCGCCTCGTATGTACCGTCTTTTTTTTTTCTCTCATTTTTCCTCACATGTGTAATAAACGGTATGAATCACACTTACCTTCTATTTTTTTAAGGTAAAAAAAACTTTCCCAAAGAAAAAAACTTTCCCAAGAAGTCTCGATCCCGGGACGATGGTTTATCAAATGAGAATCATCCCCACTACACCACCGAGACCAGCTGCCAAATTTCCAAGTTTTTTGGCTACAAGACGCTGACCCTATTTAATATGAAGGCTAACCGCAAGTAGCCTAAAGCTAATTTAGTCTAACCGAAGTGCTATGTAGGCCATCCGAAGTGCTTAGAAGGGTGGGTCTCTCAGGATTGGCTGAGAAAATGATAAACAACAATAACAATGGACCCTAGCCCTAATAGCCCCTAAAACAATAGAGCTTCATGCTAACAAGATCCAAGGAAATTAAAGTTTCTGAAGGGCTTCGTGACAACTGAGAAGGGTAACCGGAGTTCTATATAGGCTAACCGAAGCGCATAGTAGGCTAATCGGAGTGCTTAGTAGGCTAACCGGAGTACTATATAGCTAGAGTGTTACCCAGTCTAACCGAGTGCTAGTATCCATTATTATACCATGTGATATAATTCATCACCAGGTGTCCACCTCCGGTAGGTCGATATTATATTGTTCTGACCGTAATGAATGGAGGACGAAACCACTAAAAACTATGACTACTTTAGTACATAATGAACACGCTTCGAATTTCACTTGGCTACCACGCCTCGCATCTCCTGACAAAATAGGAAGCCGAATATTTTGGTTTACTCTTCCTGCTAAATTTTTATTTGATATCTTCTTCGCAATTCTGTAGGAGCATTTTTTGTACAAGAATTGACATAAACACTCCAAAATCACCGTGACAATGCCCCTTTAACACAACGTTCTCAATCAATCAATCTTTATTTGTACTCATTCATTCTTGCTATAAAGTTATAAAATGGAATGCAAATATTGTCAGCAAAAATATGAAGCATATTACACCGAAAGCTCTTATTTGAAAAGAGACTACAGTTAAAACTACTGAAACACTTTTCCTTGGTTACTTGGCTCCCAGTTAAGCGGTAATGTGTATTTTGTTCTCAAGATGTTACTTCAGATTTTTGCACGAAGGAGGAGTGTGTGAAAGCCATTGATGTGTCTTTATTTACTTGTTGGCTTGTAGCTCTACCAGAAGACCAGGAAGGACAGTCAGAGGAAGATTTGCTGAAACAGAAAACAAAAGAAAGAGCAAGAAAGGAATTCCTTGGAGCTGTAGCCTCAGAAGGTAAGGCTAGAAACTATGATACAACACAGGTCTTCATTGTTACAATATGGGTCTTTATTGGTACAACATCGGCCTTCATTGCTACAATATGGGTCTTTATTGGTACAACATTGGCCTTCATTGCTACAATATGGGTCTTTATTGGTACAACATCGGCCTTCATTGTTACAATATGGGTCTTTATTGGTACAACATAGGCCTTCATTGCTACAGTATGGGTCTTTATTGGTACAACATTGGACTTCATTGGTACAACGGATCTTTATTGGTACAGTATGGGTCTTCATTCGTACAATATCGGTCTTCCGTTAAGATTCCTTATTGGTGCAAATGTGTCTTTGTTGCAACAATGTGGGCCTTCATTGGTACAGCGTGGGTCTTCAGTGGTACAATATGGGCCTTCATAAATAATGCAATATGGGACTTCATTGGTACGATAGACAATTACAGTTACAGTTACTAACTATCACAAAATGGCCAAAATAATTACTTACACAAGAATTTAAAACACAAAGTTGTTTCCATACTTCAGACGCAGAATACAGTTTATTGGTCTTGAATGCCATGTTTTATACATGAGCCTCTTGCTCGGATATCGAGGGCAACCTCATCCCAAATTATGGCATAAATAAATTGACTCAGTGACTGACTGACTGACCGACAGACCGATAGAACGCCCGCCCACCCGACCGACCGACCGACCGACCGACTGTGTCTTCTTCATGATTTGTTGGTTTCGTCAGATCTCGTTTTTCTTTCATGGCTGATCATATCCGACTAGTCATATTTGTTTTTGTGGTATCTCCCTGCTATTCTAGTTATTAACAGCAACGTTTTACTTATTCCCCCTTGTTGCAGATAACGGATTGAAAACCCGCCTTGAAATGATCAAGAACCACGCTATTTTAGTGCTTCAAGAACTCAAGGTAGCATTTTATTGACAATTTTACAATTTCTGATCATTATAACGGTTAGTTCTCTAGCAAGAGGGCCTGTCGTTGTTGTTCATAAATAATATTACACGGTGGCAAGAAAATATGAATTTTATGTTTGTGGAGCAAGAACAAAATCTCACAAGTGAGATGTCGTTTTTGCCACGAGAACATTGGATTCATATCCGTGAGCCAACGTGCAATGTTCTTTTCATTGTATAGACTAAAACTCCCCGGAGGTAATTTGGTATGAATTTTATCGTATGTTAAACTCGGCATGAGTTTATCACTAAAGCCACTGACTGGTTTAGCATGCTTCGCTTTGCTGGACCCTTATAAGGCAGAGCGTTTTCCAACTTTAGACACGTTTTAATTCAAATTATCGAATCAACGTTTGGTTGTGTTTAAGGGCAAGGCGGACTCAACTTACAAAGACATGGACGACTGGTTGGGAGAAAGGTTCCTACAGGAAGTCGAAAGGTGATTGAAAAACACTAATTTTTATTTCTGTTTCGTTTGGAAAGAAGTTCGAAATAAGCGCGTTTTTTTCTCTTCCCCAAAATATACAATGGAGTCCTAATTTCTCGTCATTTCTAATCCGTCTCAATCTTCTCCATCCTTAACCATCCTTGTTCCTTTTTGGTGAAGTATCACCTCTTTAGTGATTTCTTCCGTAGTAAACTGTTATCATGAGGTTTCCTACGTTTTAAGGGTATTTTGGTTCGTCGCAAAAATGACTTGTTTTTAATTGGAAGTTGATGTCGCTTTTTCTTTAGCATCAAAGAAATGGCTCAGACTATATGCTTTGCTGTTGAAAGAGAAGAAAAGATCCAAGAAGAAAGTCTGCTTAAGGACAAAGACTTTGTTGTTGATTTGGTAAGAGCTGGTTACTACTTGTCAAGAGCATTCCTTTGTAACAATTGTTTAGGGACGTGTGGTCAATACCTCACTTTCTCTCCCCCCTGCCCCTCTGCCCTCCCCCCCATCCGCCACCCGCCTGTCAAAGTCTAAACATAAAGTAAAATAAGATTACTTTATTTATACATGGTATTTGCATCAGGCTACCAACCTAACTACTGGCATACAGGCATTTTTTGCAGGGGAGGGGGATCATTTTGCCCAAAAGTTCTCCCAAGTTGCCCTGCCAAAATTTTCTCTTGCTGCCCCAAAAATCTGAGTTGTCCAAAATTTGGGGGGCTACAGCTCCCCCCCCCCCCGGTCCATGCGCCTATGAACCTAACAACAAGTACAAGAGAATAAAAATTCAAAACAAAAGACGCTGCTTTTCTTGGGGGCCGTGGCGATTTCATTTTGCCTTAAAATCGCTTAAAGGAGTCGCTTGCTGCAAGGGTGAAATGTTTTTCTAAGTAGTCCTCTGCACATATTCGTTAAGACGCCCAGTCAATGGGTTTTACTCAAACTGCTCCCTGCAAACACAACCCCTCTCTACCATTTTGTCTCTGTGGATACTACATTTTGACTTTCTCCGTAACACTTTTTGTTGTTCCCTTCATAGGACACTAAGACCTTCAAGACGCCCACACCGCCCCCTCCACCGAGACCTATTGAGGTACCTCAGAGTGATACCTTCACCGTGTCCCAATTAATGAACTTATACCGACAGGTTTGTTAACCTTTTTTCCTATGACCTTCGGAAAACATTTTGAAAATCCTCGCAAATGGTCGGAAATCTTCGGAAAATCGTCAAAAACTTTGTTTGTAATTCAAGGGTGCTCGAGATATGAAATTTCTGTGCTCATGTTCAACTCAATTTCTCACTCGTTCGAAGAGAAATATTTGCTCTCCCATGCACGATTCGATATTTATACACGTTTTTTCTTGGCAGCTTGTAGAGACAGCCCCAACTGGCGTTATTTCAAACCGCGCCTTCTGTGATACCATCATGGATATGACTGCACTGACGGTGAGTGCTACCTTGACTGTGACTTTCTCATGCCAGTACGAGTTCACTCTGGTTCCCTCTTGTGGCTTTGTATTCGTCTTCATGATACCATCACCAAGTGTCACACCAGAACGAGTCATTCTATCCTATAATATTTCATATCATATCGCAGATAGTCAAACTTTACGAGCAAACCAAAGTTCAGTGGCATTTACAACAAATTACGAGAATTTCTGCAGCCCAACACTTTTGGTCTTCATTTAGCAGAACACCAATGATCTCACCCTAGCAATAATGTAGTGTTCAAACAGTCTTTCGCTTATTTTGTTTTGCTTAACAGCACGGAATGGAGTTGCTTCCAGACTGTTGGATGAACATAACACAGCCACAGGTAAATACGACCGCGTTAACCAGTTGTATAATTTAAGAACTTTAGAGCTGTTTTCGCTTGAGTGTTGTGAGTAATAGGCGTTTGCTTTGGTTTTGCATAACTTCGCTTAGTGATTGGTTTAAAAATCTCGCGTCACTTTTTCAACCAATCAGAATTAAAACCAAAACCAATCGTGACTTGCTCGCACAGGTTTTTCCCGCGCTTCGTACCAGCTACAGGTATTTGATTCGTGTTTTGATTGGTTCACTGGATTTTCTGCGTCTTTGTGATTGGCCAGAGTGATTACTTTGGTTTTGGTTTTACGACACTCAGTTATTGTATTAAACGTCATCGTTTGTGCGTTTTGAAAAAATTAGCCTAAATTTTACCATAGCCATTTCCAATCCGTTTCAGTCTTCTCCATCCTCAGCCATCCTTGTTCCATTTTGGTTTAGCATCACTCCTTTGGTGTTTTTCTTCCTTAGCAAACTATTATTTTTAGGTTCCCTACATTTTAAGGGTAATTTAGGTTGTGGAAGAAATGATTCAAAATATCATGACGAAGCTCCTTAAACACTGAAAAGAGAAATGCAATTTAAATCATTTTAAATCCTTTCTTACTCAACAGCTACAGGACGTCTGCGCATTACTAGCGTTAGAAACAGAGTTCATCGACTGGCGGATGTTTCTACTGGCGGCCGCGCAGCCTTGGCCCCCAGCATCTAAGATGGATCTGTTGTTGACTCTTGACCGGTGTCGTGAGGTGGACACAACATTCTCAGGGAGGGTGACTCAGGAACAGTTTGACCAGGTGTGTTGGTGTTATCCTGTGAAATAAACACCGTCTGTGTTTATCAAAGTGTCCTTGTGAGGGAACTGAGGGGAGAGGGTGGAGATTTGCTGAGAATGGTAATGTTCCCTTATTTTGGCTATATCTGGATATAATGATATGCAATAGTGAAAAGGAAACATAAAGCTGTCGAATCACGACTTAGTTAAACTAAGTCAAGTCAAGATGGTAAACTGTTTACCATCTTTACTTGAACTTGCTTCAAATGAATATGACGAATAAATTCGTTACAACATTTAATCCAAGCTTACTCCTTCTGGGGCCGATTGTGAAAAAGACTGTAAGTAATCTGTATTGTGACATTTTGGCATGAGTTAAAAGCAGTACCTCATAAGCGAAACCAATGATAGCCTGGAGATTAGTGTTTAGCTGTTATAATAACATTGCTTTTACAGCTTACCATTTCATGCATTGCGGTTGTTGTGTCCTTGAAATGTTCATGTTGCAGAAAGTGAATAATTTCTCTGTTTTCACCTGTGAGCAGGTAGAGCTGTGGTTCTCAGGACAACCGGAGCTAGAAACTCCTCTGGACCCAGATGTTCCTCCTGTATTTGACAGACAAGGAAAACTTCAGAACGTGAGTCATGTTTCCTATTTAAACAATTTTGCCGTCTAGTGCTACTTGCCCATTATTTTTTGGCAGTTGTTTATCGTCCAATTCAAGGGTAGCAGCTCTCGTAAGCTGGTCCTCAAGTGTAGCAGTTGCTATTATTTCGGAGACTAGGAACATTGTTCCTGTTGTTTGTTCTATTGTTCTACTGCTCCTCTAGTGTTGCAGTTACTATTGTTTTGGGGGCTAGGGGCATTGTTCCTGTTGTTTGTTCTATTGTTCTACTGGTCCTCTAGTGTAGCAGTTGCTATTGTTTTGGGGACTGGGGGCATTGTTCCTGTTGTTTGTTCTATTTTTCTACTGGTCCTCTAGTGTGGCAGTTGCTATTGTTTTGGGGGCTAGGGGCATTGTTCCTGTTGTTTGTTCTATTGTTCTACTGTTCCTCTAGTGTAGCAGTTGCTATTGTTTTGGGGGCTAGGGGCATTGTTCCTGTTGTTTGTTCTATTGTTCTACTGGTCCTCTAGTGTAGCAGTTGCTATTGTTTTGGGGACTGGGGGCATTGTTCCTGTTGTTTGTTCTATTTTTGTACTGGTCCTCCATTGTAGCATTTGCTATTGTCTTAGGGGCTAAGAGCATTGTTCCTGTTGTTTGTTCTATTGTTCTACTGGTCCTCTAGTGTAGCAGTTGCTATTGTTTTTGGGGGGCTAGGGGCATTGTTCCTGTTGTTTCTTATATTGTTCTACTGGTCCTCTATTTTTTCAGTTGCTATTTTTTTGGGGGCTAAGGGCATTGTTCCTGTTGTTTGTTCTATTGTTCTACTGGTCCTCTAGTGTAGCAGTTGCTTTTGTTTTTGGGGCTAGGGGCATTGTTCCTGTTGTTTGTTCTATTGTTCTACTAGTCCTCTAGTGTAGCAGTTGCTATTGTTTTGGGGGCTAGGGGCATTGTTCCTGTTGTTTGTTCTATTGATCTACTGTTCCTCTAGTATAGCAATTGCTATTGTTTTGGGGACTGGGGGCATTGTTCCTGTTGTTTGTTCTATTGTTCTACTGGCCCTCTAGTGTAGCAGTTGCTTTTGTTTTGGGGGCTAGGGGCATTGTTCCTGTTGTTTGTTCTATTGTTCTACTGGTCCTCTAGTGTAGCAGTTGCTTTTGTTTTGGGGGCTAGGGGCATTGTTCCTGTTGTTTCTTATATTGTTCTCCTGGTCCTCTATTTTTTCAGTTGCTATTGTTTTGGGGGCTAGGGGCATTGTTCCTGTTGTTTGTTCTATTGTTCTACTGGTCCTCTAGTGTAGGAGTTGCTTTTGTTTTGGGGGCTAGGGGCATTGTTCCTGTTGTTTGTTCTATTGTTCTACTGGTCCTCTAGTGTAGCAGTTACTATTGTTTTGGGGGCTAGGGGCATTGTTCCTGTTGTTTGTTCTATTGTTCTACTAGTCCTCTAGTGTTGCAGTTGCTTTTTTTTTTGGGGCTAGGGGCATTGTTCCTGTTGTTTGTTCTATTGTTCTACTGCTCCTCTAGTGTTGCAGTTGCTATTGTTTTGGGGGCTAGGGGCATTGTACCTGTTGTATGTTCTATTGTTCTACTGGTCCTCTAGTATAGCAGTTGCTTTTGTTTTGGGGGCTGGGGGCATTGTTCCTGTTGTTTGTTCTATTGTTCTACTGGTCCTCTATTGTTGCAGTTGCTATTGTTTTGGGGGCTAGGGGCATTGTTCCTGTTGTTTGTTCTATTGTTCTACTGGTCCTCTAGTGTAGCAGTTGCTATTGTTTTGGGGGCTAGGAGCATTGTTCCTGTTGTTTGTTCTATTGTTCTACTGGTCCTCTAGTATTGCAGTTGCTTTTGTTTTGGGGGCTGGGGGCATTGTTCCTGTTGTTTGTTCTATTTTTCTACTGGTCCTATAGTGTAGCAGTTGCTATTGTTTTCGGGGCTAGGGGCATTGTTCCTGTTGTTTGTTCTATTGTTCTACTGGTCCTCTAGTGTAGCAGTTGCTATTGTTTTGGGGACTAGGGGCATTTTTCCTGTTGTTTGTTCTATTGTTCTACTGGTCCTCTAGTGTAGCAGTTGCTATTGTTTTGGGGACTAGGGGCATTGTTCCTGATATTTATTCTATTGATCTACTGGTCCTCTACTGCAGCAGTTGCCATTGTTTTAGGGGCTAGGGGCATTGTTCCTTATATTTGTTCTATTGATCTACTGGTCCTCTGGGGCATTGTTCCTGTTGTTTGTTCTATTGTTTTACTGGTCCTCTAGTGTGGCAGTTGCTATTGTTTTGTTGATTATGGGCATTGTTCCTGTTTGTTCTATTGTCCTCTCGAAGGGGAAACAAGCCATTCGTGTGAGACCTGTCGAGGTACCCGATCCTCCTTCTATGGAATGCACATTTATTATGAGTGGCCATAAATATAAAAGGAATATACACATTGGGATTTCAAAATCTGGCCTTTGGTCGCCCCTATAACGTGGTGTTCTTTTAAAAACGAGGTAGTTGTAAGGCGGGGCTTCTACTGTATAATCAGTCTCTGTCATGTCTGCATGCGACGTGCACGACCTCCATGGTATTTCTTCAGTCGCCTGCTACGGTGCTGCAGCCTTTTGTGCCTTACTTCTTGGTAAACAAACGGACGCTAAGTCTTCTCCTGTAAACCTTCTTTACGGCGCGATTATAACCCTTTTCGTAAAACTGTGTTTTGCTCGAGAATGTAACTATAACTCCAGGTTTGGCTGCGTCAACTTTTGGGTCGTTTTATAGGATTACTAATCACTTTATTTCATCACGAATTAAACTGATTTATGATAAAGGGTCAAAGAACTGGTATAGCCGACAGCCACATAACGGCTACTTTTGATTTATTTCAGGCGTTTTATCAGATATTTGCTGATAAGAATGGTAGTGTCTCTTCGTTGGATTACACTGACATGGTAAGGATAACGCCACCTGAACAGCTTAAATTGTCACGCCAGCTGGAATAATGTCACGCAAAAGCGACGTTAAGCGGCTTTTTGTCACACAACTTAGGAAAAATATAACTGCGCAAGGATGCTAAAAAATGTTTGCTGAAAGACTGAACTTCTTTTCTCTTGAATTTATCATTTGCAAAGCGAGATTGAAGAAGATTGGGAAGAAAAACAAGCAGTTTTGGTTCACTTGTCTATTTATCAGGATCTCAATAAATGTTTTAGTGAATAGAAAACATAACCGGAGAACCAATCAGATTCGCGGATTTTCATTAGAATACGGCATAGTTTCTACTAATTAACAAATAGCTTCTATGTTGTCGTGCGTCTGCTCAGTAATAGATCACAGATGACGTCATCAGTGATCTATTACTGAACAGACGCACGGCAACATGGAATCTATTTGTTTTATAAAATAAAGAAACAAAATATGAACAATATAGAACATCAGTGACACACTCGGATATCGCCTGGTGCGCCACTTTTTTGTTCTTACCACATTTTGACGCCATCAGTGATCTATTACTGAACAGACGCACGGCAACATGGAATCTATTTGTTTTATATAATGAAGAAATGTCATCCGTGCGTATGTCCTTGAATAGATCATAGGTACGAACCAATGAAAAGACGTCCATAATTGGGCTAATTATTATTAATATTGATTTTCAGCTGTTGTACTTTGCTGCCGACCCAGAGCCCTTGGAGGGTGTTCTGCGCGCCCTGAGTGTGGCTGCAAACCAACCAATGCCCGCCAGCAAGTCCTTAGTTCATCTGCCTCAGCCAATGACAGAAGACTACGGCGGTGACGTCATTGTTCCACAAATCCAGGTTCGTGAACTAGCTGATTACCATGGTGACCATGCAGTATTAGTGTTTGTAAACAGTATCGAAGTCGCTTTTCACTACATGTAGAGGATATTTCATGGTGGCGAGAAGATACGAATTTTATGCTCGAGTGGCAAGGACAGTTTAAATATTGTTCGATAGTTTAGATATTGTGTGATATTGTGGCGTCATTCAGAATTCTTATTTATGTAATGGTTTGTTCATCTTGAAACTGAAATTTAGCTTAAAAAATTGTAGTTTTCAAATTTTTCATTTGTAATCTATCTCAATCTTTTCCATCCTTAACCATCCTTGTTCCTTTTTGGTTTAGTTTCACCTATTTGGTTTTTTTTTCCTGAGTAAAATATTATTTTGAGGTTTCCTACATTTTAAGGGTAATTTGCGGTTCGTCGCAAAAAGTGGCTTAAATTATCGTGGCAAAAAGGCTCAAAGTATCGTGACGTGACTACTTTAAAGGCTAAAGTTCAAAAATATCAAAAATATTATACTATTATACGTGTCGTGCCTTTTTTTCTGGTTTAAGGAATTGAAATCCGAGCAATTGTATTACAGTAGAAAAATTTCGAGTTATAAATATCCATTTACCGTCCATTTTCCACTTTTTGTTGTCATGTTATATTTTTTGTTAAGTCGAGTTTTGTCCGCTATGTTAATAACAGAGATGTCGATTGCCTGTCTATGGCAATCTCGTGATACGCTTGTCATTGGCTGATAGGCCCAAAACCGAAATTCACAGAAACTTCCGGTCTTACTTTCATCAACATGCATATTGGCATAACATTCTATTCCGACAGTTTATTTCAAGAGTATAGGAACTTTAAGCGAAATGGCTGCGTCGGGAAACGATGTGAATTTATACCAGCAACTTAACATCGTCTTCAAGTCTCTAGGAGAGCGAGGAAAGGAAGCTAAAGTGTACAAGGACTTCAACGAACATGTCTCGAGTCACATGGTAGATCAGCTGTCGGAGTTTTTGAGCAAGAGAACTAAAAACCAGATCGAAGTCCGACCTTATGGAAGCGCGGCTGAAGATTTAAAGTGTCTAGCACCCGATGATTATGGGGATGTGGATATCATGGTCTTCCCGAATGCGGATAACTGTTCGATTTACGAGGAGTTAATCGAATATTCATCGGAGAATCCGCTGCACGTAAAAATTAAGGGAAGCAATCATCCCATGCTACAATCCTGTCTTGTGGAAGATTCAGAATACGTAGCGACTTCAGCCTTGAAGAATTTCCATCCTGCAATTTATGGGAGTGGGTCGCCAATGGTAATCGATTCTCTCGTACATACATTGCGAGCAATGTCTCGAGAAGACCTTGCAGTCTTTCCGGAGTGTATTTTCAATTGGACGAACAAGGAAAACAGCCCAGCTTTCACTATTGATTTTAAACAGTCGTTTGAGACGATGTCTGAAGAGGTGAAGAAGATGAACGACGCCCAAACCTGGCTTAATGTGAGCCCGGCCGAGTGGGAATGGATGGCCAGTGTGATTTGCGCATTGATGGGAACTGAATATACCCGGGCACACGCTGAAGTTTTGAACGACTATTTTAAGTACGTGCGTGAGCTGATGCAAGCATCCGTGCGCAAAGATGGTTCAAGCAATATATTTCAAGGCTTCCCTGGTATTTTGCAAGAGATCTGTTTTGGCGATGCAGTGAAAAACCTCAAAGATCGAGTTCGAGCTATTGAAAGTCGATCACGAAACGAAAGCGGAAGTAGAACGAACGAAGTTGTTTGTCACAGCCAGCACCCTGTCACGCCAGAAGATCATGACACAGACGAAAGCAAAAACAGTGCGGAACCTCCCAGTGACGTGACATGTGTCACACCTCTAAACTGTCACGACGCTCGGATGCCTACTAAAGACTTCAAATCCGCCTTGGGCTTCCATTCCATGGAAAATTCTCCACAATTCTTACAAGAAGCAATGACTGCACAAGTAACTGAAAGCAAGGGTCAAGATGACCAGACTGAAGAACGAATATACATCAGAACGAATATACATCACACTAAGGATCACAATGAGTGCGAAACGGAGACAGGAGAGCTCATCTCTGAAGATGTGCAACACGGTGATAAAATGAGAGAAATTGATGACACACCAACGAGGAATAAAAGCTTCTTTGAACACATGTTAGATACAGGAGCGCAGATGAAAGGGCGTAGCGATAAAGGTAAAGAATACAAGCGAAAAATCGGAATACAGAATATTGATCACGATAAGGGTCACAATGACTCCAAAACCGAGTTGAACAAATCAGCTGAGAAAGGAGAGCTGACCGCTGAAGATGTTCCACACCATGAAGATTGTAAAAAAGAAGACAAAAAGAGAGAAAATGTCACATTAGCGATAAATAAACGCTTGTTTGAACACATGTTGGGAACAGGAACGGAGATGAAAGAGCACATCGATAAAAACAAAGAGTACAAGCGAAAACGTGGAATTGATCTTGTCCCCGCCTTGAGATCCCGAAGATGGCCAAAGGTTGCAAGAGAGTGGATCAAAAGAGACCGTAAATGGCCTTCGCCGAAAATGGTTGACAAGGTTATCCAAGAGGGGTTCCACTTGGTTGTAAAGTCGCCAAGGACAAATGGCAATCCCGATTGCGACTTCAGAATATCTTTTTCTCATGCTGAATACTTGTTAAGCCAGGAGATGAACGAGATCCAACGGGACTGCTACCGCTGCCTCAAGAAATTTCATCGCGTTTATCTTTCCAAACCAAAAGGTTTGGTGACGTTTCATCTGAAGAACCTTCTTCTGCAAACGATTGAAGAGACCGGTGCTGAGATGTGGACCGAAAACAACAGAGCGGAATGCATCATGAAGCTCCTCGGGGACCTTTTGGAAGCTCTTACAAAGAAGGATTTGAGGCATTTCTTTGTGCGACCATACAATCTGTTTGGAGAAGACTACATCGAAGACCCCGTGATTCTTGAATACTTGGCTAGGGAAGTTGAGAAGATCGTGGAAAACCCAATGGAATTTTCAAACAAGTTAATCCTGAATGAAGACGATGCTGAGCAAGTCGAAAAGCAACGAGTCAACTATACTTGAAAAACCTGCTTCTGAGCAAGGTCCTGATGAAACCAAAAAGATTATTTCCGGAGACAGTAATGGCAACCAAAGCAGGGAGAAAACTCAGGGAGGTAGACCAAGTCCAAACTATCGATACCATGAACTGGAAGATATTTACCTACAGGTCAGCAAGGAGTTGATCGATATGGCTCTAAGCGACATTGATTGCAACCTTGCAACCCTAGATCCTCTGGAAAGGCCCTTAGTGGAAGATCTCAGAGAACTTGCAAGCAAACATGGCCTCCAGGTGGAAGATCTCCTTAAAACGTTAAGAACCGGCTGGAAGGGTGCTTACTACAAGGTTTATGTCAATAGTGAACCGGACATGAGGCGCCGTATGCTTGATGCAATTCACGGTCAAGTTGAGGCATGGAAGTACATGTTGAAGCAAGAAGACTTTGCATCAGGAAATGAAAAAGCCATCGCCTTGAGAATGATGAATCCCAGTCCAGACGACGACCCTTTCGATTTGAACCACGTGTTTCCGGCTGGTGGAGCAGTACAGTTGCTTCAAAGGTGGATCAATAGTCTCACACTTCAGCCAGCTCGACCACAGGTGGTCAATGTGGATGATATTCCATTAGACTGACTTGAACTACCTTCACCAGTACTTTGGTTCTGCGTTCCGGAGCTCCAAACTTGCTCTTGTCAATAAGAATACTTAGCTTAATACTTAGCTTAAATTTTTCAAATTTGTCATTCGTAATCCGTCTCAATCTTCTCCATCCTTAACCATCCTTGTTCCTTTTTGGTTTAGTATCACCTTTTTGCTGTGTTTCTTCCTTAGTAAACTATTAGTTTTAGGTTTCCTACGTTTTAAGGGCAATTTGCTTCGTCGCAAATTATCGTGACGTAACTCCTTTAAATGACAATTGGGAGTTGGAGGTGGTAGGAGAAAGAAACAGAACTTTCGACTACAACCTTGCTCCCTCAAGGTTAGATAATGTAAAATTACAGACAGTAAAACAAGTTTTCGGAAAAATATACTTCAATAAAAAAAATGTTGTCAAACTGGGCTGTAAGTAAAACCAAAACCACTCGTGAAACCTGACACTCGTATGTTTCTCTGTAAGTTTTGATTGGTTTAGTGCAGTCATTTCGTTGGTTTTGATTGGTCAGAAGTGATCACCTATATTCCGGGTACTAGCAGTCCTTTTTCATGTCCTCCATGTCACAAAACTAAATGCTCTTCAAGATTGCTAAAGCATTTGAGTAAGGATTCCACTGGAATGTACGAGCAATTATTTTTTTCTAGTCCTAAGAAATGCAATAAACAAGTCACAGTGGAGGATTTCTCGAGGCTCCCTTTATTCGAAGAAAGATTCGCCTATACTTTCGTTGCACCTTCTTTTTTTTATATGGACACAAGCGAAGTACCATAATAACCAGATTTATGAGAGCAAAAATATCAGAGCGCCGCATTCATTCAATCGAAGGCAACATCAGACTAAATTGCTCGAGAATTAGCCAAAATTTGTTGCTCAAAGTAGACCCGCGCTTTACTATTCGCAACAACTTTCATCAACCCGCAACAAATGTTTTTGTTGCGCGACAAGTTGATCACGCAAGGTGAAAAACGCGAAACGTCGACCCAAAACTTGCAACGAAACAATGTTTCGCGACAAGTTGAGGGTTCTTGTGTCTCGTATTTCGCCGCCTTTAGGTGAAAACAATGGCTGGAACCGATTTCTTGTTGCGCATTCACCACACGCACTCACCGAATGCTTAATTGTTCACATCACTCCGGTTTACTTGCGGTTAGCTTTTATTTGTTGGTTAGGGCAAAATTGTAAGTAAAACGGTTAAAGGAAGTCGCCTTTTATAATTAAATTTATTGGGTTTTTGTGTGTAGTTATGAGAGAGACGGTTGTTAGCATGCCAGAGGTTACTTCCGGGATCGATTCTGGATCGTGTCATGCAACATTTGTTGTTCTTTTAGTAGGAAAATGTCGATAGTGGTAAAAAAATTGCAAAACGGACACGTGCCACGGCGCTCACTGGAGTATAAACTGTAATGAAAGACTAAAAAGTGTTTTGTTTTACAGGAACCGGAGTCACCACCACCAGAAATGGACTCACTTGTTACTCTGGATAACCTGATGAAGGTATGATTCTTGTTTTCATTTTCAGGTAATTTAATAACCTCTTACTTACCGAGCGCGAGGGCCGTACTGGGGAATATTGGCCCGAGGTCGTGGCAGTACGGACCGAGCGCAGCGAGGCCCGTACAAAAACGACCGAGGGTCAACATTCCCCAGTACGGCTCGAGCAAGCTAGGTTAGTAAGTAGTTTATTATATGGCACTCGGGTCGTGCATGCTTGTTGACTTGAATTCAGAGGTTTTCCGCCGTAACGTGTCTTGATACTACGGACAACTTCGAAAGAACAAACTACCACGATTTTTAGGATTAGGAGTTCTAGAAACTTTACCCCGTCCAATGCTTTAAAAATATTACACTGGCAACTGAGCATTTTGATTGGCTGCTTTCTGTTATTGGCCCTCTAATAAGTAAATTATCGCTCTCTCATAAGTAAATTTATTTCCCACCGACAGGTTTTTCACCACGGTGAGGGACGACTGGAAGACACGTATCGCTTGAGTTTAACTGCCAACCCAGACGATACATATGCAAGGGTAAGTCGATGGAAACCTTAACATGTATTTTCTGTTTTACGAGTCACAGTTTATAATGTTAGTCGAACCACTGAAAACAGAATATTCTACTATTTGTCATTGCCGTTCATAATGGAAATTCTCCTTTCTGATAAGCATACATTAAGTTAAAGAATATGGTTAAACATCAAGCCAATGAGGGGTGTTAACTGAAACTTACCTTCTAGTAGAGACGTTTGTTGAAAGGACCTTTTACATTACTACTGTCGTGGGAATTTCACAAGTCTCGACCTGGACTATTGGCCATTTCAAATGGGGAAACCAACGGATGTTGCCAAAACGTTGTCAAAATCTAGTCAAAAACTTCCCTAGTTGGCAACCACGTAGCAATAGATATTCTGGCAAAAATCAACCAAATTTTCGTGTGTTCACGGTTAGTGCCTTCTGAACAATTTTGCCCAGATTTTTCAAAATCGTCATTTATAATCCGGCTCAATCTTCTCCATCCTCCACCATCCATTTTTCCTGTTTGGTTCACTATCACCTCGTTGGTGTTTTCCTCCACAGTAAACTATTAGTTTTAGGTTTCCTACATTTTAAGGGCAATTTGGTTTGTTGCAACAAATAACGCAAAATATCGTGCCGTAGCTCCTTTAACAGGAGGTTACTAATGGTCAATTTACATCCACAGGAACGTTTGGCAGGAGTGTTTCTGGAGCTTGGTGCAGAGGAAACAGAGGCTGTCCCATTCCACCTGCTGTACCAACATCCTATAATACAGGACTGCATGCATATGTGTCAGCGGTTTAAAACATTGGTAAGTAATAATAGTTAACATTTATATCGCGCAAATATCATGTGAATGTTATCAAATGCGTGCCACAGTCCATCACCAAATGCGTGCCACAGTCTGGCACCTTAACCACTACGCCGCGCTGCCTCCATAAAATGTTTGACAAGGTCCCCTTTGGCAAGGTCGTACCAACCTCGTTCCTAGGGTCTTTCATCTTCCCGTGAGAGACCCTGGGGACGAGGTTGGGGTCGTCCTTGTTTTCAAAACTTTTAGGAATGGAAAATAAGTTGTCAAACCAAAAGAGACAGTGTTTCATCACATTTCCAAACATCGAGAAGAGAGTTGAAAATATGACGCACTGCGGAGTAATTTTGACGAACTTCGACATGTTTGGAAATGTGATGAAACACTCTCATGAGTGTTTGATATAACTTCCCAATTAAAACTAAAACTACGTAAATTAAGATCGATCCCCAAACCACTGTCACGATGCGTTAGAAAAGCTAATAAAAAGTTACAGTATATTAAAGTTAGAGAAGTAAACCAAAGTAATTATTCCTTTTCACTTTTATTTTCCTTAGGATCTTCGAAACTCTTTCAAGAGTTCTTCCGTGGATTCTCTCGAATAAGTTCCAGTACTGTTACACTAATTTATTCACTATTTTAATTTTGTGAATCCATCGATTCGACATTACGCTTTCGTTGAAAACAAGTTTCACATACGTATGTAGCGTAGATTTAGATTGTACAGTTAATGTATGACGCACTTTCGCTATTGTGTATCTTTTGGTTGTGTAATAAATATTTGCAAAATGTCCACATGGTTTTTGCAGTGCTGATACTGATAAAACTCGGAAAATGCTAGTTGATGACGAAAACCCGCCTTCGCTACGGGACTGAGCCCACGGTGTTAGTCCCTAAAGTTGCTTAGCAACATGATGTATTTGCTCAAAAGCTCTAAAGGATGCCATAGCTCAGTACAATGCTAACTCCGTCTTTCTTCGGGTTCTGTAGTTTTCTTTTTCATGTTGAACTCTTCGAAAACTGCCTCGCTACTTTCATTTACCTTTTGTGCTGTAAAAACCCTTATCTTCTCCTTTCTCAAGTTCCCGCTCCGACAAAGAAGCAAATCGAGTCATTGTTTTCACGTCGGTCACCCAGTGCGAACTATGCGAGCACGTTGTCCACAGGACAAATAACCCCTGTAGTTATGCGACCTCGCTCTACACATGCTCAGAGAATAGGGATTGAGACGGCAGTGTATAATAACTGGGAAAATGACATTTGTGTGACTGGGACTGGGCTTTGGGTCAAACAAAATGGCAAACGGGCTTTGGGCAAAACTGTGGCCTGGAAAATAGGACTTGATACCTCCTCCCCCCCCCCCCCCCCTTCTCCCCCACTGAGGCGCTGTGTTGGTCTTCGAATGCGTGGACTTCTTCTGACAAGATATCGGGCTGCGATTCTGCAACCTGCGCTTCGAGCGTCACTGTTTGATAACATAGGAGAGCTTGACCCATCGCTGGGCTGCCGCGTCCCAGGCTAGGCTTGTTCTTATCAAACAAACTTAATGATGCAAGGCTGATCGAACAGCTTGAAACTGATGGATATCGTCAAAATACCATCAGTTTCAAGCTGTTCGATCACCTTTGCATCATTAATTTTGTTTTTTTAAGTTTATTGCTGATCCAGCTACAATCTGCTCCTGTTTGTTAAAGTGGTCCCTGCATCGTTAACATTGTTCTTATCAGTCAGCTAAAGATATAAGCGATTTCGACATATCCACGCCCTATCCAGGGTTGTCTAAGTACAAGGAGCCTGACAACCACCGCGCGTCCGCTTCATTCTCACTGGTCCACTTTCAAGTGGTGTGAGCCCTGGGTACCAGCAGACTAGCACTCTCTATTTACGTATTTTTTGCAAAAAGCTTCTCTTACCAAGACTTCCAATTTGTGTTAATTTTAATGTGATACCTTAAACATAACGAAAAGATATAACCTCCAGAACTCATCCATCCCAACAGGTCCGCATATAAGCTGTTTGACTGTTTTTAAAGGAAAAAATCCCCGGCGTGCGTTTTCCGCAGTGTTGGGTAGCTTGAAGCGAGCTGGGACTTCGCGTGGAAGTCCGTTCACGCCTCAATCTACCCTTGTGTCCAACTCCAATCTTCTCTCGCACCCAAAACACGTATATAGCGACTGGGTACGAGATTGCGTACCAATGGCATTATTCTCGTCCCCAGAGCCATTTGTCCTTAGCCGGCTGGGCCTGCGCCAAGAATAACAAGTGGCTCTGGGGACACATGATTTGATTGGTTACAATGTAACAAAAGGAGTCCTGACTAAACTCTGCATATCTATCCATTTTTAAAAACGGGAACCATGACTTTCTGTTTCAAACTGAACGTCAGCTTTCTTTCGATTTCACATTCACCCTTCCACAAAACCATCAAATCATGAATAAGTATAAACTACTTTGGATTCTATTTAATTCCACCTACATATCAAAAAAGGCGGACCGTTGCCTTTCCCAAAACCCATGGCAGTGTACGTCAACACGAGCTACTTTTGGATCGGTTCCGGACCGGTTCAAGAATGGTCCCGTGCAAACAGATAGCCTATCCTATCCGCTTGGAACAGGTCCCGTGTAAACATAGCTTCAGTTGACTTTTAAAAAACCGATGAAGGCCGAAGTTGTTTGGCCGACATTAATGAAAATGTAAGTTGGTTTCCTATTTTGTCGGGAAATGGCTTGAAAAAATTGGCAATTTTTCAATCCACTTCCATCCTCGCCATCCGTAACAACAGGCGTCTAGTCTTAGGTAACAAAACTAAACCATTATTTTTGGTTTTCCTTTGGACGAAGACAAGTTTTAGCTTTTTAAAATGTTGCTAAAATGTCGTGACAATGCCCCTTTCACACAAGTCAGTGTCAAGCCCAAATTTTACATTCTGATGTCCCTCCCTGCCTACAATTTTAGTATTTTTAGTTTAAAATTGGGGCATCTTGTTTTAATCTTCTCTTTGTTGTCCATTCCGTCGATAACATCCATGTCTCCTTCATCGTCACTCAAGTTAAACCTTGACTTGTATTTGCATTGCAAATATTTTTGCACTCATTGACTATTCATGTTCTTCGCCACCTTTGCACGAGGGACTTGGAAATTTGGCTTCTTGGCCTTCTTTCTTCCAAATTCGCTTTATACCGTTCCTTCATTGGAAAAATCGTTGCCCAACATGTCCTAGACAGACATTTCTGATGGTAAAGCCTTTTGGAACGAAATGTTGGTAAACTTGGATCTTTGGAGCATAAGTGGGCAGTTTGAAGATTTGAAGAGTCCGTTTGAACTGCTTGTGGTATGTAATCAAAGCTTTGTGCTTTCTAGTATATGGGTTGAGCTATTTACAGATCTAGTTGAGCTAAATAGATATTTTTTGGAGTACATCTCGACTAGGGCAGAGTAATTCTTATAAAAGAACGACTCTTCACTTGCAACGAACAAGTGTTTTTAATTAATGCAAAGGCAACATGCTTACCATCATATTGAAAAGGAGAAACCTTAGCATTTACGTTCTACCCACATTTTCAAGTTCAACCTACTTACATACCGAGAATAATATCAAACAATAACTACTTAAATACTTTCATTGGGTTATTATATTTAAATGAACACTTTATTATTGCTCCACTAAGACACTTGTACAAAATTAATGTACAAAACACTTGTACAAAATTCAAGTTCATTGTGATGTTTACATGAAGTTCGATCAGGACCTAATAACCCGGAGTAGGCTGTCTAATCTTCACGAGCGTGATGCATAGTTACTGAGAGGTTTATGTTTAGATTTTAAAATTTCGTCCCGGACATGTCATGATCTTCAATGCAGTTATTATTAGCAACGAGAAATGCTATGCTGAAATAGTTTGTCTCTGTGTACAGTCGGGGGACTGACAAGTGCTAGTTGATGACGAAACCCCGCCTCCGAGACAGGTCTGACCTACGGTGTTCATGCCTGAAGTTGCTAAGCAACATGACGTGTTTGCTCAAGCTATTACTTTCGGTGTATTCGCGAGCTCTCGCGCCAGTGTTTGATTGGATAAAATAAGTCGGAATCTCCTCGACTGCTTGAATGAAGTTTTGCCAAAACTGCCACCTGTTCCCCAGACTGGTGTAGCTGTAAATGCGACTTGTGATCCTGGGCGGGTTACGGTGGTATTATTATACCTGCAAAAGCCAACAGCATCACTAATCAGATTATCCTTATTTGTTTTCAGACAAAACGCGTAAAAGGTCCACAACACAGCTCTGAAGGATTCAGTGATGAAGAGTCATACAACAGGTCAGTTAATGTTCTTTGTATAAGTATCCTAAATAGCGCAAGTATAAGCGAACCTCATTGTAAGCGGAGCTATATAACAATTATTCCATGGCCCGCGTTGGATATGAAGTGATAAAATAACCAACGAGCGCGTAGCGCGAGTTGGTTATAATCAATTCATATCCAACAAGGGCGAATGGAATAATTGTTTTAGTAAATTCTCAAACCATATCTCTTGAATTTTTGTGGGAGACAGCTCCTGAAACCTGCCAGTGTCGGCCATTATAGAGGGCTGAAGCTAAAAACTTGGCGCACTATTTTCCATATGACGTAAAACTCCGACTATTGGCTCATAGTCGGAGTTTTTTAGCCAATCAAAAAGCTAGAAATGCAATAGTCCGAGCTGAGAATATACTAATAATTGTTAACAGTTGGAATTCCTTTTGATGAAAATTTGTCAAACTCACAGCCTTTCAGCCTTCTGTATCATTAGTCCAATTCAGGTGGATGCGATCAAACGTTTTGACAGACACTTTTTTTTTCGAGTCACTGAAATTATCTATCTCCAATAGTCTTGTCGGCAACATGAATTTCCAGACAGTTGCTCATTCCCACGTGTTTAAGAACGGTCACTGGTTAAATGATACAAAAGGAGCTGTTCAAACGATCATATTTTGAAATACCTCTCTCTGTCGGTTTATAGATTTCTTTTGCATAGAAAACGCAGAACGTTGTAGTTTATTAGTTAACATAGAGATAGACAATATAAGTATTAACCCGTCATTCATTTTTTAGTTTAACACTGGATGACGTCACCGGACCACTCAAAGATCAGTGGACCGAGTCATACATCTATGTCATGGCAGGTCAGTCACCATTTATTTTTTGGTTGATGTAGTTAGTCAGTGCACCTGTGTATTCAGTTTGGAGAATGGCCTACATTGCCGGTCATATCGGTCAAACGTTCCGTGTTACATGACATAGTTCGTCGTCAAGGTTATTTGGAAACGCTCATTCTTTTTCGATTCCAAAGTAAAAGTCGGATATTCGTCAGGTACATAGACATACCAGCCGGGGGCAGCAGGGCGGGCTCTAGCCCCCCAATTTGGAACATTGACAACATTTTTCGGGCAAAAAGCTCAGGATTCGGTTGTATACCGGTTTAATGCTTGCACATTCGGAAACTGTGTAACTTTTTCGGGCGTCGAGGTTACAGCCCCCCCCCCCCCAACCTCCCAAGTCCGCCCCGTATGCCTATGGTCGGGTATATGGATATGCCAACTGGACGGAGCCTTTTCTCCAGTCTGTATTCAGGTGCACGAATAATAATCTAGATTTAGCACAATTGTATCCATTATCCAGGTCAAAAAGGCTTACCCTTACAAGCTTAAAACATCACTTCTCTCCACTTATTGCTATTTTGGTTGTTATCTTTTCTATTTGGCGAGTTTCTTTATTCTCGTCACCTCTGTTCAGTGGTCGTACAGGTCTACAAGAAGAAGTAAGAAGAAACAAGCAGTTTAATTCACACGTTTTTGATCGTTCAAGATTAGGATTTCTGAACATGTAGTCTTTGATTAATAGAGATTACACTGAAAAGTATAATTATTTTCATGGATTTTTGCAACTTAACAGCAATGTGTTTTGATCTCAAAATCCGTACTGCAATCTGACAGATTGATGACTCCAAATTTGAACTAACAAATATGTTTCGATCTCAGCGTCCTTACTGATAACTAACAGATCATGTTACCATCGCAACAAAAAATACTTAGTGGGTTGAAATTTCAAATGACAAATCATGTTTCGATCTCCAACATTCTTACTGGCAACTGACAGATGACTTAGAATTTTAACTGACAAATCGTGTTTCGATCTCCAACATTCTTACTGGCAACTGACAAATCATATTTCGATCTCCACCATTCTTAATGACGACTGAAAGATGGCTTGGAATTTTAACTGACAAATCGTGTTTTGATTTCCAACATTATTACTGACAACTGACAGATGGCATGAAATTTTAACTGACAAATCATGTTTCGATCTCCAAAATTCTTACTGACAACTGACAGATGGCTTGAAACTTTAACTAACAAATAATGTTTCGATCTTAAACAGCCATACACTGACAACTGACAGATGGCTTGAAATTTTAACTGACAAATCGTGTTTCGATCTCGAACATTCATACTGACAACTGACAGATGGCTTGAAACATTAACTGACAAATAGTTTTTCGATCTCCAACATTCTTACTGGCACTGACAGATGGCTTGCAATTTTAACTGACAAATCATGTTTCGATCTCCAACATTCTTACTGACAACTGACTTGAATTTTAACTGACAAATAATGTTTCGATCTCCAACATTCTTACTGACAACTGACAGATGACTTGAAATTTTAGCTGACAAATGATGTTTAGATCTCCAACATTCTTACTGACAACTGACAGATGACTTGAAATTTTAGCTGACAAATCATGTTTAGATCTCCAACATTCTCCTGACAACTGACAGATGGCTTGAAATTTTAACTGACAAATCATGTTTCGATCTCCAACATTCTTACTGACAACTGACAGATCACTTGAAATTTTAGCTGACAAATCATGTTTAGATCTCCAGCATTCTACTGACAACTGACAGTTGGCCTGAAATTTTAACTAACAAATCGTGTTTCGATCTCAACATTCTTACTGGCACTGACAGATGGCTTGAAATTTTCACTGACAAATCGTGTTTCGATCTCCAAAATTCTTACTGACAACTGACTTTAATTTTAACTGACAAATCATGTTTCGATCTACAAAATTCTCAAACTGACAAATCATGTTTCGATCTCCAACGTTCTACTGACAACTGACTTGAATTTTACCTGACAAATAATGTTTCGATCTCCAACATTCTTACTGACAACTGACAGATGCCTTGAATTTTAACTGACAAATAGTGTTTCGATCTTAAACAGCCATACACTGACAACTGACAGATGGCTTGAAATTTTAACTCACAAATCATGTTTCGATCTCCAACATTCTACTGACAACTGACAAATGGCTTGAAATTTTAACTGACAAATCTGACAGATGGCTTGAAATTTTAACTGACAAATCATGTTTCGATCTCCGACATTCTACTGACAACAGACAAATGGCTTGAAATTTTAACTGACAAATCATGTTTCGATCTCCAACATTCTTACTGACAACTTACAGATGGCTTGAAATTTTAACTGACAAATCATGTTTCGATCTCCAACATTCTTACTGACCGCTGACAGATGGCCTGAAATTTTAACTGACAAATCGTTTTTCGATCTCAACATTCTTACTGGCACTGACAGATGGCTTGAAATTTTCACTGACAAATCGTGTTTCAATCTCCAACATTCTTACTGACAACTGACTTGAGTTTTAACTGACAAATCATGTTTAAATCTCCAATATTCTTACTAACAAATAACAGATAGCTTAAAACTTTGACTGAGAATTCGTGTTTCGATCTCAACCACTGACAGATGGCTTAAATTTTAACTGACAAAACACGTTTCGATCTACAAATTAAAATTCTTACTGACAACTGGCAGAGATGGCTTGAAATTTCAACTGACAAGTCGTGTTTTGATTTTCAACATTATTACTAACAACTGACAGATGGCATGAAATTTTAACTGACAAATCGTGTTTCGATCACAACATTCTTACTGATAACTGACAGATGGCTTGAATTTTAACGATGAGGCATGTTTCGAATCCAACATTCTTTTTAACAGCTGGCCGATGAGATCGATGTCTAATATTTGTGCTAACTGGTTGCATTTTGATCATAAGATGGCATCCTTTGTGAAAACTGACAGATGGCTTCAAGTGTTAACTGACAGATGGCTTCAAGTGTTAACTGACAAAACTTCTTTAAATCACAGCATTGTTACTTACAACTGCTAGATTCCTTGAAATGTTTTCTGACCAATCATTTTGACCTGAAAATTCCTACTGAAAACGGTCAGATGGTTTAAAATTTTAAAATGTTAATTGAGAAACCGTTATTGGCATTAAAGAGTTTCTAATTTGCAAGCTGTTGCTAATTCGGTCTGCCTTCATCTGGGTTATTGTTCCACTCAAACTCCATGCAGAATGAGCAAAACAAGAACAGATTATTGACTAACAAAACGCGGATTGGAAACGAATATTGTGGTTCCAAGTGATTCCAGCTGTAGCTGTAGCTGTAAAGGTGGCTCACAACTGATTACAGAAATTATGTTTTAATGGATAATCTTTCCACTTGATACGACCATCATTTCGACATCATAGAATACTATAGAAACGCCGTTACCTGAAGAAACAAACTAGCTCGACCATATTTAATCATTGAATAAATTAAAGATACGTTTTTAATTGAGGTACAGCTTTCTGTTTAGTTTTTAAAAATAATATGAGACGAGTTTCAGAGCCACCTTAAATCATCGAACAATGTACTGAATATTTACTACTCCGTACAAGCAATTTATCAAAGGCATGTTGCTTTGCTAAAATGCTTACCTACGATGGCAAACAATAGAGTTTTCTAATCCTTTATGTTCTAAGAGTGATCGAAATCCAGTTTCTCCTTTTTATTGATGATAGTTTGTAAGCAAACAGGTGACGAGAATAAACAAACATCATCACAAAATTAAACTCATCATCAAATGAATTCTGTATCCGGGATGCAGGGGAGTGGGTAAAGAAACCTGGCGCGTACATGGCTGCAAAGAAAGTACAAAACAAAACACCAAAAACTGAAGCTTTAACTTCTTACGGTTTGTACAAAAGGGTGGAAATAAAAGGACAACAAAGCGTAGGGCTTGGGATCAATGTTGTAAATTCTAAAACACAACTGTGAATTTTGAAAGAGCTTTTTGACCTGGATCTTTGCTTAATTGAGATTGTCCATACCAGGAAAGTATTTCAGTGTAATTAACCAATAGCTCTTTTATTTCTTCAGGATTTCGGACATCACGATCAAGACAAACACAAGCAAAGGACAAAGTAAAGACACTGAAGGCGATATTAAAAAGGCAAGAGGGGACAATGAAGACAAAGCATTGGAGATAATACTACATAAGGGAGCAAAGTAAGACAGATTGATAGTTTATTTTGGCTAAAATTAAGGGAATGTTCAGCCAGTTTCGCGTTACAAATTTCAATCACATTTTTACAGTTTTTCTATGTTCACGGTACGAGAACTTGGTGGATTGTGTGACTGAGACATGCGTGACTCTTGAGCATCAGAGGTGTTGCGTTACACTCTTGGCCGTTTGTAATATGTTAATAAGGCTTAATGGGGAAATTTTTGACAATACACGATGTTTCAATTGGAAATTTAACCATTAATGTTGATACTCTTTTGGCTTGTTAATACACAAAACAGTACCAAAAGTTGTTTTGTATTTTTGACTTTTCGAATTTCAGCAGTTTAGAAATTGCGACTTTTCCTGGATTTTTTAAATCCCATACAAAACTTTATTAACATATTCTCGATGGTCGCTAGTGTAACGCAACATCACTGTTTCCCAAGGGTCACGTACGTTTCTATCGCATGATTCACCGAGTTCCCGTGTTGTGAACTTCTCTAGTCTTTGGTTTTCCCAGAGAAATTTTTATAGTGCACCTTCGTGTTTAGAATGTACCATTTACTGCTTGTTTTTCTCTAATATTTTCCTGAATTGTCTGTTAGTCAAGATAATTTCCAAAACATTTTCTTTAAGCAAAGTTGATTGTTTGTCAAGTTGCTTTTTCCAGTTACTATATTTTTATGTAAAGGTTTAGATTTTGCTGTGAATTTAGTGTAAATCAAAATCGATGTAACTATAATTTTTATTAAACGTCTTGTAAACATTGTTTTGACTGCTTGAATCCATGCCAAAATTTTTAATTTTCCCGCCAAAAGACTTAGAAAAAATACGGGCGCCTAAAATACGCATGCGCCGTTTTTTTTTTTAATTTTCCTTGGTCAATTCATGTTGAAAAATTTTATTTTCCCGCCAAAAGACTTAGAAAAAATAGGGGCGCCTAAAATACGCATGCGCCGTTTTTTTTTTTAATTTTCCTTGGTCAATTCATGTTGAAAAATTTTATTTTCCCGCCAAAAGACTTAGAAAAAATACGGGCGCCTAAAATACGCATGCGCCGTTTTTTTTTTTAATTTCTATTAAGGTAATAACTCAAAAATATTCTTAGCCTTCTAAAAGTATTTGATCCACAACAATAAAAGTAATAAACTCTCAAACACATTTGTAGTCTTCTTTCGTTTCTTTTATTAACTTTAACTCCATAATTAAATAACAAGAATTCACAATTATTTTTAATTAGTTTATTGAAAATTAATTACAAAGGTGTCAAGAAAAATTCCTTCTATATATACTAAGTCTTTTGGCGGGAAAATTTGGAAAAATTTGCACAGCGTTTCCCCTGACAACTTTTCTGACAAAAATTTTAACAAGGTTACCCGTTAAATTTTCCCGCCAAAATATAACATTATACATCATCTTCTACGCAAAATTTTGCAAAAAAGTCGTTTGTGTACAAGATGGTGTATTTCATGATGATATCTTGTAAAATAGTTTGCTCTAAAACGACAAGCAGCTAGAAATCTATTAACAAAAATAAGAAGAGCAACTTAAAATTTGTTCAACTGTAACGTTTCTGCACAACATTGAAAGGGTGAAAACATTCGGAATCGAAATATTCAAGAACGTTTATATCTTCGGGCAACGTATCACCCAGCTTTATAAACTCTCTTGAATATCGCGTTTCTAAAATATCCCCATCGCCTCAATGTTCAATCAAGCGTGCTAAAACTTTGCATTTGTCGTCATTTTAATTTGCTCTTCTCAATTTCTGCAAACAGATTTCTAGATGCTCGGCGTTCAAGACTTTACTATTTAACGCGATATCATCATGCAATGCTTTTCAAGAAGATAACAAAGGCAAACTAAAAAACCTTCTGCGAAAGTTTATGTTGTGTTGTTTTATTTCCGTCACTTTTTAGCCGCGTTAGAAATCATCAAATATAACCCGAAGAAATGTGAGCCAATTGAAACGAACTGTTTATGGCTTGCCATGTTATCTTCTAGAAATTAAATCGAGCCATTTCAAGACCATTCATTTCGGTTTGCTACACAGATCCAGACAGAGGGAAATCGAAAGAAATCTTCGGTCCAATTTAATGAGAACCATTTCATAAAAATAAAATGTTTTGGATAGTTTAATGTGCCCCTAGAATGCACCAATTTGAAACGCATTGCACCTTTTTACCAAATTCTTGCTATTTACAGCATTCAAACGTTATGAAAAACTGTGCATCATTTGTTCCACGACCGAGTCAGAAGGGGCGTGGGTCTATTCCAGATTGGACGTCACAAACTGATTTGCATGCACGTTAAGACTTGATGCGATGCAAAAAAAATATTTTGGGGTTTGGTACACAAAAACAATATTCTTCTTTACGTGGCTCACAAGCGTTTCCAACTCTCATGCTTCGATGGGCAAGTACTTCCACTTTTAATCAGTCGATGCTACAACATCGGTATCAATGAAATGCACAATCATTGGGGACAAGTTGTAATTATTTTCGTGGCATTACTGTTTACCATAGAAACAGTATCACGTGTTTAAAACATCCTTAATGTCAGCTTTAAGTGCTTAAAACTAAAAAGCAAGCTCGGTGACCTCCAATTTTTATTACTGAATTTTGATCAGCATACTAAGATACAACTTCTTACAAAAGTAAAAAAATCCCGAAAGCGATTTCAGATGGCTCTGAAACCGCTCCCAGGAATTTTGTTAGCTTTGCAAAAAGTTGTATCTCAGTATGCTGTTCAAAATTCAGTAATAAATTTGGGGGTTACCGAGCTTGCTTTTCAGTTATAAGCACTGAAAGCTGAAATTAAGGGTGTTTTAAACAGGTGATACTGTTTCTATGGTAAACAGTAATGCCACGAAAATAATCACAACTTGTTCACCAATGATTGTGCATTTCTTTGATACCGATATTGTAGCATCAACTGATGAAGAGCAAAAGTACTGACCCATCAAAGTTTAAGAGCCGAAATATGCTGGAAACTAGTTTGAGCCACCTTAAAAAATTTCACTAAATCCTGTGTAGCATTCAGAAAATGGTCTTGAAGAGAGCTCTGATACACTCAGTGAGGCTATAAATATTTATGTCTGGTTATCAAGAAGAACTTTGGGAAGGATAGCAAACGGACGTAAAGACAGCAGAGTGACGATAACTCTCAATAAAGAAACGACAGTTTTCAATTTATAAAACATGTTTCGACATTCTCATGTCATCTTCAGTTGCAAACGAGCTTTTAACGGTTGTACATTTGAATTTTATACTATTAAGGTGCGTTACAATTTGAATATGAAATACGAAATACGCGGATACATTGTCGTATAAGTGTCTACGACAAGAGAGATGACTTCTCATTCCGGATTGTAAACTTTCCTCATATGGACAGCAACATCCCAGCCAATCCGGCCTATGGTGTTTACATATCTCAATTGGTGCGATATGCTAGAATTTGCTCATCCAAATTTGACTTTATAGACAGGCTTCGTGGTCTTTCTTCACGTCTTCATCACCAAGGCTTCAACACTACTGCGCTTCTCAAATCGTTTAATAAATTCTTCAAGCGCCACGGTGAAATCATTCGCATTAAATATGACATTACACCTCGGGAATTGAGATCAGCGGTTTGTGATTGAGAACCAACAACGTATCCTTTGCTTGTTTGTAATTGTTACTTCGTCTTTGTAACTCTAATTCATTTATACGCGCTGCTTCCGGGTCCTTCATTTGGATTTGAAGGCGCGCGCGCATATTTTCGTATGTGGTGCGCGTGTTTGGTTTATTTAGTTGACGTGTATGCTTAGTTCGCAATTTAACGGTTTAATTTATTTTTCGTTGTTTTCCTTATTACTTTTTCTTGTCAGTAACTGTGCTCACATCGTGGGTGGCTCCACCTGAAATGTTCTGCAATTGGTATAGGATTTAATGGCGCCGAAACCAATTGTGGAATTACAAGCATTTTAGGCATCCTACTGATGAACGGTTATGGCAATTAGATATTTATTACAGGAGCCAACATTGAGATTGTGGTCTGTCGCCTTTGAATTGTGTTCGTTAGCGTGAGCGCCTCATGTCGGACAAGTCTTCGCATGTTTACAGGCACCTGCAGTCATCTAGGGCCAGTCATGACTCTTGTGATACAGAATGTTTGACGATCTTAGATTCTACCGCCTCAAAATTCAAAATTAAAATCAAAGAGGCATTGCACATTAAGTGGGAAAATCCCATTCTTAATAAGCAGTCGAGGAATCTAGATTTGTCTCTTTCTTTTTAATTACGTTGTTCCTTTTGTCCTTTATTTTATTGTTATGCGCGCGCTATTTTTGTTTTCCGCGTATTTCGTATTTCATATTCAAATTGTAACGCAAGTTTTGACGCGCAATTTTGTAACGTACCTTAATAATATAAAATTCAAATGTACAACCGTTAAAAGCTCATTTGCAACTGAAGATGACATGAGAATGTCGAAACATGTTTTGTAAATTGAAAACTGTCGTTTCTTTATTGAGAGGAACGATAGCAATAATAATCTGGAAGAAAGAAAAGAAAATTGGAGCTACGTGTTTAAAGTTAAATATAATAGTAATAGATCTTATAGTGGATGTCTTAGTAAAAAAATGATTTTTCAGTTGCCGGCGATACCAATAACATTTTGGAAAATCAGTCAAAATTGGAGGAACATCTTTCAAAATTAAAATACGGGTCTACACTGTACGTAAAAAGAATATTTGTCAGCTGGTAACGATAGGAATAATATTTTGGAAGATCAATGACAATTGGACATCTTTCAAATGCAAAAGTAAAAAAATAGCTCCGGTAAAAATGTTCTTCAGTTACGAATGTTATCAATAATAATTTGGAGGCATCAGATAATTGGATCTAAATTTTTAAAATAAATCGATCTACTGTGGTTATTTGTATTTCGAAACGATCTTAGCTTTTGGTTCAACCAGACACAATTCATTATAGCCTCATTAAAAATAAGAGAATAAATAGGTTTCTGAACGATTTTCGATGCGTATATTGCCCTCCCAAATAGAGTGAAAAACCGAACGCCGCCTCAGCAAAATAATACCGGCCGATAACTTATTCAGTTTAAGCAAGTTAACAACGATCATTTCAGAAACCCAAAATTCTCCTATACCACCTTAAAATAACAATACAATGAAGTTCTCAAAACCTTTCCGACAAATATGGCAGAATAAATTTACTTTTAATATAAAGTTTTCTTTTCTCCCGCTCGAATGCAATTACCTTAGCCGTGAACAAAATGCCAAACTCCTAGATGATTAAACTGTTTCAGTCAATAAACAATGAGCCTAAATGTACTATCCAACTGCCATTTCTTAACGGAAAGATTTCAAATAAGCAAAATTCTTAAATGATAATCTTATCTCTCCTCCCCACGTTAAGACTGGCATTTTCTTGCTCCAATTCTTTCCATCTCGTTTCTTGCTGACTTTGCTGTCTTCAGGCCTTTATCTCTGAAAATAAAATGAACATTGCGTAAGAAACAAGCCAAGAGTTTAATCTCTTTACTAATGAACGTACTGTTCTTAATGAATTTTTAAACATATAGCTAAAACATGAATGTGCGTCAGCACGCACAATTCGAAGTTTGAAGGTCGTCATAATAGCAAGTCAAGCGGTTGTTTAATGCTCAAATGTTAAGCGTCTCGAACGGTGCCTATGCTTACTTTTAATGTTAGTTTTAGTCGTTGCTTAAGAAACGCCGGGCGCTAATTTGAGCTTCGACACGAGAGTTTGGAAGAGCACGTGTTAGAGATTGAAGCCTGTAATTTTGGTAAAATATTTCCCTCGCTTGAAACTAAAATGTCAAGAAATTAATACTAACCATGAGCTAAAACTGGTTTCTTTTCCCCAAACGGCTTCGGTAATTTGTCTTCAAGGTCGGCTCTTCACGTCTTATCCCGTTCGCGACTTTTCTCTGACTAACTGACAAACAACGCCAAAGCTTGGGTCTGTGAATATGGAAATTAGGAAAGGACCAATCAGCAACAAATACGTCACAGATTCTAGCGATCGACAACGACTATTTTACATGCGTTCTTCAGCTACATTTTTGCATTTGCTTTGTTATGAAGCCAACGTACGTACGTGAACCCGTTTAGGACAAACACTCAATAGACGATGTTTTGTTAATAAATATTGAAAGATTAAACTTGGCTCCGAGGAACAGGAAAACGAAACAATCCAAATCACATCGGAACTTAGCATAGACTGCTAGAGGTGGGGTGAAACTAGAAGTGAAACAATCGTCTGCTCTCACAGGCTAATCCAAGGCTAAATTTTTAGTATAATAATATCATAGCGTCCAGGGTACGATTTTTCAGTATTGAGCACCTAAATAAACGTCTGTCATCCTTGTTTATCTTGACGAAAAACGTACTGTCCTGGAGTTTGTGGAGCTCATTTTAGTGTCCGCGTTCTTAGGGCAAACCAGGCAGTGGCAAACGCTAGGGAGCAGCCGATTTTCCTCATTTTTCAGCATTTGAAGCCTGTATGATAAGATTAAAACTAGTGCGGTGTGGCAGTGTGGTGTAGTGGAGTGTAATGTAGTGTTCAACAGTGTGGCGTAGTGTAGTGCAGTGCAGTGTAGTGTAGTGTAGTGCAGTGTAGTGCAGTACAGCGTAGCGTGGTGAAGTGCGGTGTACTGCGGTGTAGTGTGGTGTAGTGCGGTGTAGTGTGGTGTAGTGTAGTGTAGTGACAACCGAATCTCAGCTTTTACAAATGCATGTACCCTTAACAAAAAATTAAGACCTGAAAGAGTTTGGTGTCTTAGTAAGTTAAAGCCGCTCTAATGATTGTCGTTCCTCTGACAGTAGATATATTTTTTTTGTACAATCTTCTTTTCCTTCCGTTCGAAGTAAGTTTGATTTGAAAATGACAGGGCATCAACCCTACCTTATCTGGAAAATGGCTATGTATGCGTACCCGTGCCTAGATTCTTTTTAAGCCCTCTTTATTAACACAAAACCAGTATGCGAAGACCTTAGGGAGTGGTCATAATTTATGGGGGAGGGGGAGGGGGCTGGGCTGGCGAATGAGAGGGCGGTCTTAAAAAGTTTGGCCGCCTTTTTGTGGGGGACATTAAAGTGCATCAGAGAAGGGGGGTCAAAAAAGCTTTGATTGACGCCTATTTTAAGCCACACAAAGAGAAACTTCTCTGTATTAGAAACTGTCTAGGGTATAAAAAATGACTATCTAAATTTCTTCATACAATGCTCTTGAGCCATAACAGATTTACTTTGCAAGGTTGTCTTCTGGAGCGGCAAAGCAAAATTATTTAAAATTCTTTATAATTGTTTTGTTTCAAGTTTATGGACGTTTGGCACAGAACTAGACTTTAGCAGCTATTAAAGGGTTTCACACTGGCCTTGAAATGCTGTTCAAGTTCACACGAGAAGGAAAAATTTTACAGAAGCTTAGGGTGGATATCCTTTCTTTGAAACGCGGAAGAAAACAAGGAAAAAAGAAAAAGAAAAAGAAATGAGTCCCCCGACTGGCATCGAGCACAGGCCCTTCGGACCTGCAGAGCAGGTCAAGTGCAACCACGTGGGCTACGGGGGACTCCATGAATAAAGAATGAAAAATTTAATAGCTAAATACATGGAACAATAATATAGGTGTTACTAACAAACGGGTTTTGGTAAACATGTGATTTAAAACCGACTTAAAAAAAGCTTTCTAAAATTGCAAACTGAAACTATTTAAGCCGACCTAAAAAAAAAAAACGCTTTCTGAAAATTCAGAACTATTAAAAACTCTTCATAATGGTTTTGTTTCAATTTTATGGACGTTTGGCACAGAACTAGACTTTGGAATAAGCTTTAGCAGCTATTAAAAGGTTTCATACTGGTGTTGAAATTTTATCCATGTTGACACGAGAAGCGGACAAATTTTACGGAAGCTTAGGGTGGATACCCTTTCTTTGAAACGGAAGAAAACTGGGAAAAAATAAAAAAAGAAAAAAGAAAAAAAAGAAAGGACTCCCCCGACTGGCATCGAGCACAGTCCCTTCGGACCTGCAGAGCAGGTCAAGTGCAACCGCGTGGGCTACGGGAGACTCCACGAATAAGCGTTGAAAAATTTAATAACTAAATACATGGAACAACAATATAGGTGTTACTGACAAACGGGTGTTACTACACAGACTAACGGAGTAACGAGAAACCGAGTAACAGGAAAAAAATCAATAGATTAAAACAAATTAAAACTACTAAAACTAGAAAAATGACCTAAAAACAAAAAAAATATATAAATCAATAAATTGTTTACATTAATAATATGACTATTTGTTGAAATACCCAACGATCGAAGCGACTTTCGCGCCACAAATGTCACCGGACTGCGTTCTACTTCATCAGTGCATACATGGTTGGCCTCATAGGAGGTGCTTTTCTTGCTGTATCAATCAGACGCTGAGGTAATGAATAAAGTGTCGCAAATCCAGTTTCAACAAAATAATGGTAAATGACTCTCAACCCTTTACCTCGTGTGGGACTGACCTGACATTGGTTTAGTTGTTATGTCCAATCGCTGAAGTTAAGCTCTCTCGGGCAGGGTTAGTACTTGGATGGGTAACCAACTGGAAATACCCCGTGTTGTGGACTCTACCTTTATTCGTCATTTTCAATGATTAATATGCTCAAATATATATAATTCAGTGAAGATTCCAGGCGATTAATTTTTCATTCTGGTGGCTATTTCATTGTCTCAATCGGGACAAGAACGTAAAAATGCTCTATCCGATCCAGTGGTGTAATGTAAATGAAGAAGAAATCTAAAATCTCCAGAAGTATGGTAATGGTTCAGTTTGATTTTTAATAGAGCCCGGGGAAAGGGGGGTGTACTACGCTAAATTTTGGATAGGTGTGTGCCGCAAAGGTTCGATCAGAAACCCTGACCCTATATAAGGATAAAGAAAACGAAATTTGTTGCCCTATTTAAGGCCCAAACGCGAAAAATAAACGGTAGACGATACTATTAAGGTATCCTATCTAAGCTAGGATCACACCTAATTTCGAAAATTGACTTTGCTGGTTTGCAGTAATAATCTAATCATACATTTTATGCTACTCAGTTTTATCCTAATTTTATCTTTATATTTTAGTGTAAAGTACTGTAAGCATTTTGTAATCAGTATTTAGCTTTCGTAGTTTGAGCTCGCTCAAACTAGCACCGGTGTGCTATGTATTGTGAGTGAGTTTAAATGAAGATTCTTACCAGGAACAATGCCAAAAGGGACAAAAATGATGCCCCATATTTAAGGACCGAGAACGTCAAAAAACCATACCCATATTCACAAAGCAAACTATAAACGGCAGACTGATCCTAACGGCAAAGCTATAAAAAAGATAAACAAGATAGATAAAACAGCTAATATATTTAAATTTTGCCCAATATTTCGTCTACTGAGCAATCCTACCCCAGTATCCATACATTTCAACCAACCTGTCCACTCGACGTTCGTCTAATCCCGCTTGAACTCATGCGAAACAAGCGTGACTCAGTACGAAAGGCTCGTGAGGCCCATTTAATCAACAAAGCGAAAACAATTCATCCTTATGAATAAATAGACATGTTAAAGACATCACACTTGTTTATACAAGCTAAAAACAACCAGTCAATGTTTATATTTTAATTTCAAACATTATTTGTAACGCCCTTTTCTTATTTTGTCACATTTTTTGTTCGCTCAGCCCCTGAGGAAGGTTTCTCTTGCAAACCGAAACATCGGGCAAATCTCTTTTAAATATATTAGCTGTTTTATATATCTTCATCGCTTTCGCCGTCAGGATCAGTCTGCCGTTTATAGTTTTTTTTAATGGGTCAATCAAGCTAAGGTTCCTAAATTTATACGATAGATGAACATTTTCACAGGTGGATGGCATGAAAACTACAACTAATTATTATTGAACGTAACCTGAATTTCGGAAGTCTTTCTTTGGTCCACGCTCCAGAGAAAAGACTTCTAAACAAAATGGCCGCTATAATGCCGTACAGTGACGTCATGTCGCTTTTCTGTCGAGGACGTCAGTTTGTCAAAGAAAAATCACTTGAATAAAGCATTATAAGGTACAGAGAGGTTTACATGTAATAGTAATCTTACATGAAATACATTAGATTTTAATTGACTGCATGCTGTGATGCAAGCGATCAAAATAATACATAACCTTAACCGGCTATAAAATACGCGAAGAAATAAACTCTTGAGGACTTGCTTCGCTTTAATTTGAATTGGTTTATTTAGACAGTTACAAAACCAGCAAGAAAAGGAATAGCTATAATTCGCTCGGGAAAAGAATATCCTACTTTACCGTGAACTCAGGCTGTGTCGAGCTTTGACAAAACAAGAAAATTTAATTGGAAAGCCATGTATGTCGAAGCGACGAACGCCGCTAATGTAAAACAAACTGGTTGTCCATAGTGAATGTCTATCCGATAATAATTACATTAAAAGAGACATAACTTTGAATTAAAAAACTAAATATAAAATTAATTCAATTTCTCGGGAGCGAGTGACCAGAGACGTCGGCTGAAATTAGTGTATAGAGTTTTCACGTGACGTCATCAAATTCTAAAATCCAAAATCAAAGAGCCACCAGACTTTTTATACTCATCAGGCATAAGAGGTGCTAAATTTATATCTGTGTACGACTTTTCAGCTCAACAGCGTCTTTCGTTTGGAAACCAGCGCAATTTGAATTTCAGAGTTACAGCGGTGCGTGACCGATAAAGTTGCGTTCGAAAAACACATACTTATCTCGCGAGATTTAGCCATTTGAGAAGTTTAAGTATTAGGAAAAGTGTTTATATGAACATAATTTGGTTTTATCAACTGGGTTGATGATGTAAATTGGCCACCGTAAAGAGATTCGAGAGCTGACGTTTCGAGCGTTAGCCCTTCGTCGGAGCGAATCAAGGAATTGTGGGTCGTGTGTGGTTTATATACAGAAAGATGGAGCTTCGCTATTGGTTAGTGCCTGGTAACGTGAAAACAACGGAATAAATTAGTTGAATGAAAAGCGTTCGTTGATACCGTGAGGATTAAAAGTGCCGATTTGTTCTCGAGTTGCGGCTTTCCGTGCTTCCTTGGTAAAGGGAAAGGCCGCAGACTGCCATATGTTGCTTGGAATGATTTGGGAGATTGAAGTGTCTCGCGACCGGTTTAGATGCATTTTTGTCGTCTTCCTCTACGTCCCGAAGGTGTTCTCGGAATCGGTCGCCTGGTCGTCTCCCTGTTTCGCCGATGAATAACTTTTTGCAAAGAGTGCAAGTTATGCAGTAGATGACATTGGCTGAGGTACAGGTGAAATGATCAGTGATCTTGATAGATCGCTTGGGTCCCGATATTTTGTCAACGTTGTGAATGAAAGGGCATGTTTTGCATCGTGCGCGAGCGCATTTAAAAGTTCCGGTTTGATCACTTGTTTGGAATGCACATCTGACTAAAAAGTTACCTATGTTTTCGTCGCGTTTGAAATGAAATTAATGGAGGTTGCGAAAAGATTCTACCAGTATCGGGATCATTCTGAAGTAATTTAAAGTTTTTGAGAATGATTGATTTTACTGCGTGGTTGTGAGGGTGAAATGTGAGGGCGAATGGGATTCTATCGCACACTGGTGTATAAACCGTTGCCTTCGATAGGAACTTTTGATATCCAGGAATGCTAAGGAAGTATCGGAAATTTCCCAGGTATTATTAAGGGCAGGATGAAACGAATTGACAGCGGTTGTAAATTGATTGAGATCCTCTCTGGTAGAAGAGGTAGCGCCGATACAGTCGTCAATGTAGCGACGATAGAGTTCAGGTTTTGGGCCATTGTATTGATTGAAAAATTGGTGTTCAATGTAGCCTACGAAAAGATTGGTGTAGCTGGGTCCCATTTTGGTACCCATGGCCGCGCCATTGATTTGTTTGTAATAATTGTCCGCGAATGAAAAACAGTTGAGTGTTAGGGCGTTGTAGCAGCTTTCCTAACATATAATGTGATTGGTTTGATAGCCCTTACCAAAGACTCAACAATTGAAACAGTGAATAGAGGGGGTAAGTTTCTAAAGAAACTGTGGTGCTGCGTCGGTGGGAAGTATAACAATATAATTTGGTTTTATCAACTGGGTTGATAATGTCAATTGGCCACCGTAAAGAGATTCAAGAGCTGACGTTCGAGCGTTAGCCCTTCGTCGGAGCGAATCAAGGAATTGTGCGTCGTTTATATATACAGAAAGATGGAGCTTCGCTATTGGTTAGTGCCTGGTAACGTGAAAACTTCGGAATAAATTAGTTGAATGAAAAGCGTTCGTTGATACCGTGAGGATTAAGAGTGCCGATTTGAAAAATAAATTTTTGTTCTAGAGTTTTACGGCTTTCCGTGTTTCCTTGGTGAAGGGAAAGGCCACAGACTGCCATATGTTGCTTAGAATGATTTGGGAGATTGATGTGTCTCGCGACCGGTTTTGATGCATTTTTGTCGTCTTTCTCTACGTCACGAAGGTGTTCTCGGAATCGGTCGCCAAGTCGTCTCCCTGTTTCGCCGATGTATAACTTTTTGCAAAGAGTGCAAGTTCACCTGTACCTCAGCCAATGCCATCTACTGTATAACTTGGTGTCGCAAAGTGCCGCAAAGCTTCTTTTTGGTAGAGGTCGGCCCGCCAAACAACTAAAGCGCCGCCTTTGTCGGTCGCTTTGATAATTATGTCTTTGCGCTTACCAAAGGTTTTTTAGCGCCGCCGCACAGTTTCTTTAGAAACTTACCCCTCTATTCATTTGTTTATATGAATATTTGTTTGTTCAAAACAGGTAACCAGTCGCCTAGATAACCAAAGTAAACTCCAGATGTTTACACTATTTCCGGCCGCCATGTTGGTGTTCCATTGAGGTACACCAATATGGCGGTTCCATACTGGGCTCTGTTTTCTCTATTTATCTTCTATAACATCGTAGTTTCTTGACTCTGTCCCCTAAATGGTTTTCGATTTATTTTTTTGGTCACGTGATTGAAAACGCTCTATAGAACCTGTTCTCGAATTGATTGGTTCTTAGCACGTTCTTTTAATTTTTACTAAATATAAAGAAGTTTGAGTTTTGAGTTTTGCTTATTTTTTCTTTGAATCTTTTAGCGTGGAGAGTATTAGTGGGACATTACATATTAGTAATTGCAAAGGCTAAATCCTCCAGATTGTTCAGTAAAATAAGGCGACAATAACGAGACTCTGGAAAAGGATTAACATCTTCGTTTGTTTGGTTAAACTCTGCTTATAAATTGGCGAATTATGCCTGACAACGATGATGATAGAAATTGCATTTTCGGATCACTGAAAATTTAGCTTTGGAAAAAAACTCTGCTCGAAATCTGTTCGGTACAGCTGCCTGATTAGGAATTGATTGTGTGCAGCGAAATTGTAGCAAAGTGCAGATATTCGCTTATTTCACTGCGAGTGGCAAATGCAGCTAAAGCAATTAATACCAGTCGATGCCTATTCTGAGATTATGCTCAATGAGCGCGCTTGTTAGGGCATTTAGCTAATGTTTCTCAACGTAAGATGCGAATCACATGCAAGATATTCTATTCACCTTTTCTTAATTTCAACTTATATCTGTTTAGCTACTGCTTTTCAGAAACTCTTGCCCAATTCTTGTTCAGATTTCGTTTTAAAATGTGGAACTGTCCGAGAAGTGAATTAATGCATAATTCAATTCTACATTTTGCCATCCCCTCCCCCGGGCAAACCTTCGGACACTTTCCATTATTTTTCTAATTTAGCTAAAACCCGCGAATCCGCTTAATTTTTCGCAGAAATCCGCAATCAGTGTGCTTTGTAAGGCTAAATCCGTTGATTCGCGAACCTATTCACCCCCCAATTGTTGCATGACCACAATGTTTTACTGCGCATTTTTCTATTGTGATCGCCATAATCTCAGCTACAAAAACAAAAAGAAATCATGTGTCTTATTTACCGATGATCGATTTGCATAGAATTTTATCCGGCTTGTGTTTTTCGCAGCAATTCTGTAAGTAAAGAGGTGTGTGTCACAAAGAGCAGAAAGACTCAAATATCCTCATTTTACATTTCTTGGATTATTTTGAATCATTAAGTCTCCTCTGGTAAAATAGTTCCTAGTATTCAAATAGTGATTTTAGACACCACTTCGCTTGATGTACTCACCGGAAAAGCAGACAAAACAGGATTGGAACCTTCTGCTTGACTATGCATTTGGCTTGTCAAATGTCTTCAAATGGATCATCCATGTTGCAGTGACTGTTTGCAAATGGTGTTTATTTTAACTTCGTCGAATGCACAGGTATTTAAAGACTTGAAATAGATAAAAATATATCGATTGAAGATACCGGGGACCTAGGATAAATCTTTACTATAATTTTGGATCGGAAAACAATTCCCTACCAATTTAATTTTAAGACAATCTTATTTGAGCTTATTTTTGTTGCGATGGTTACGTTTGCGGAGGAATTAGAAAGTAAACTTTTATTGGCATGATCGCTACTCGTTATATAAAATAGGCAGCTGGTTGTTATTTTGTTTTTTTTTTTACTTATCGTGAGATAATACATTCGCTGGCAGGTGTAGCCGCTAAAAACTGTGTTATTGTTGTGCAACTTGAGGTTGCTCATGTCTGAGAAAAAGGTCGAAGCTTGAGGAAAATTAGTCGAAAAGAGTGCCTCAGACCTTATAAATAATGTATAAATTAAATTTACAAAAAAATGTCATCGGCATACCGTCGATAGAACAAAATCTTGGAATCCTTGCAGTTTTCTATTCAAGCATTCTCACTATGCCCCATGAAAAGGTTGTCCCCCTGGCTGCAGGTTTGGCCAACCTTTTCATCCTATTTGCCAGCCAAACGTTTACCCAAATCCGATTTCCAGCCTATATTTGAGCCCAATCCCATCCTTTGTTTCTATATTCTCAATCCCAGTGACCAACTCCCATTTTCCTAGTAAACAAAAAGGCAAATTTACCTCTTCAGGTGCCTCCTAATTCTGAGACTTTCGTAGATATATCAGAAAATTAAACGCAACGTTCGGTTTCTATTATCAGTTTTCACATTTACATTCGAGGACACACGGAAATGAAAAATCCGCTCTCTATGACATAGTTAGGCTCGATTACCAGCCGCTGTTCGAGAACCGGAGCCGGCTAGTCGAGCCTATGAAATAGTTGACATGAAAACCCCTAATTTATATATATAGAAGTAATTATTACCCATAAGTGAAGGTTTTCCAGTTTCAGCGTGAATTTCTATCCATATAATATAATTTGTCATATTTAATGACCGTTAATGAGGCTGGAGATGAGTGTTGTAGCATACAAGACAATTTCAAGTTTGTTCAGATCATATAATGTGGATAGCTAGTTTAACGTTTGTTGCCACAGTTTCATGTCTATTACTTCTTAAATTGAATGGCCGAAAAACAAGAGTAGTTATAAATACAGCTCCCTCAATTACATCAAAACAGAAAAAATATTAATATTCTGGTACTGCAATCAGCGCACAGGTTTCATTATTATTGGTAATTCTTCCCCCCTGCAGTTCGATGTTTTCTTAAATGCTTTTATTATTTATAGCTGATGAATTGTCCGTGGGTAAATAAAGATTATCTATCTATCTATCTTGTTAAAGGGCCCTAGTCAGCCTCCACCATACATTTTCGACGCCATGGAAATTATGGAAACAGTATGACGAAGCGAAATCTTATTGCATTGCTGCAAGTTATGCCACTGGAAGTGTTTAATTACCAGTTTAGCAAGTTTCTCAGCGGAGATCTCTTTCGTTTTGACACGCTCCGCGTAAAATATGAAACTGAAACTCTCGCGTGTAAACAATAACAAAGGCGTGGCTGACTAGGGCCCTTTAAAGAAATAAATTAATTGATAAGCAATCGAAGCTTTAGAATGTTTCAATAAATGAAACCAATTTTTTGATTGATGAAATAATATTCAGCGATCGTGGTATTCAAATGATAACATACGAATCATCTAAAAGACGACTGCCATCATAATTGCAATGATCTTAATTGACAACTGGCTTAGTTAAATAGCTGAAATAACAATGTTAATTTCCCGATGATCGATTTGCATATTCTTCATCCTGGCCTGTTTCTCGCACGAAACAGAAAATTGTTGTTGATAGCAAACAACCAATTACCCGCGAGAAAAAAAGCTGCCTTAAGATCTTGCAGAAAGATTTTCAAATACTCCTTAAGGGATTTATTGGGTTAATTGCACTGGTAAGTTAAAAATGTTTTTATTTCAAGCGCCTGTACAGTTCTAGACAGGTGTCAGCTTGGGTTTTGCTCATTACGCTCTCAAAAAAATCCAGGCAAAACAGGAATGAAACCTACGGAAAGGATTAACGCCAAGAAAAGCTTTTAGCCGATCATCAGTTGGATTATCTAAATATAAGTTGCTGTTTGGACAGGCTTTATATCAGTTTTTATTGGACGAAAGTAGGAATTTAGCGCCTTAGAATCGAAAAAGAATAGGTGAAAATACAAGGAATTATTTATTAAATATGTCATGGAGGAAGAACGGATAAAATTGTATTGTTATTTTGGATCCTGAAAATGGATTAATTTGTTAAGTGTGACTGTTCAGTAAACGTTCATTTCCATCAGAAAGTGGCGTTTAGAAATATCGATCTGCGGCGTGAACTGATAATAAACAGCTGATGCTTAAGCTCATGTTGATTTTAACGTGAGTGAACTAAATACAAGTGTTTATTCGCTAAAACTTCAAAATATTGCATTTTAGTGTAACTAGAGGTATATTATCGTGAAGAAACTGTCGTCGTTTCTTATTACTTTCTCACTACCGTCCAGCAAGACCGCTTCGTTCGGCTACACAAAATCTGCTTCGAAATCCTTGTTATAATCTTAAAAATTACGGAGGTCGGTCCTTTGCAGTGGCTGCCCCACGTCTATGGAACGCGTTGCCTATGGCCGTAAAAAGTTCGAACTCAGTTGACCTTTTTAAACGACAAATTAAAAAACACCTTTTTCTTTGTTCATATGTAAATTGCTGACCTGTTTTATCATGTTTAAGCCTTTTATATTTTAGTTATTGCTTTAAAAGCGCCATTGAACCATCGGGAAATGGCGCTCAACAAATTTATTATTATTATTTATTATTATTATTATTATTATTATTCAATGCTTCGGGCTTTTAGCATAAGGAAAATTCAGTTTGTTTGGAGTTGAGGTCATCGCCGTTCAGTGTAGCCCTGAATCGGTAGCTTTCTGCGTTATTTAAAACATTAATTGGTCGGAAGCTGTAACATCTAAAAGTTTTGGTTTACTAAACAGGTATGGTAATACGGATAATGGTCAATGTCGAACAGCTGCAGTATTATTTTAAAAAGTTCTTATTTTCATTCAGATTATTATCAACCTTATTGTTCTGATTACAGCGCTACATTTTGTTTCTCTTGGTTCCTTTTTCTTCGCCTCTTGTCCATGTATAAATGTTTTTCTTTTCTTATCCGATGCTTAAAAAGATAATATGCACAGATATTTAACGCGTTTTGTAGTAGCTTTACGAGCACCGTAGTAAGAACGAGGAAAAATTCGAAAATGAGTAAAAAGCCGCGTGTATTACCTGTAAAACAATCGAATATTACATCAATTATTCTATTACAATTATGTTGTCATTCAGCTGTAAAACTAATACACATATAAGTATTATAGAAGAAATGGGTTATCTGATTGGCCAGGAAACTCAGCTTATGACTCTTTAAAGGAGCTACGTCACGATATTTTGAGTCATTTCTTCGACAATCTAATTACTCTTAAAATTTAGGAAACCTAAAAATAATAGTTTTCTAAGGAAGAAAAACACCAAAGGAGTGATACTAAACCAAAAAGGAACAAGGATGGCTGAGGATGGAGAAGATTGAAACGGATTGGAAATGATGATTTTGAAAAATTTAGGCTAAATTTTGCAAAGTGCACGAACGATGACGTAGCACCTTTAATCGCTCTGCGATAAACGATTACATTACATGCAATAACTTTTGGACGCTATTAAAAAGACGTTTCGTTTCGAAAGTTTCATTTTCGCTATTGTTATCCGCGATTTTGTTTTGGCCGAAATTAAAATCCTCCGAAATTTTTTGCAAGTAATAAATTGTAGTCCAAGAATCCATAATTAAGCCACGGCAAGCCTTGGGCTAGAGTGATGGCTCGCATCCAAATCTGTAAGTCGGTCGTGATTGGTCAGTTTCCAACCGTCGGTAAAATTATTAGGTCTTTCTATTCGGTTCGTTTATGGTAGTGCCGTGAATAAGTAGTTTGTATCATGTCGTCTATTTCCAATATTATTTTCCATAATTTTAATAGCGATTCGTTTTGTAAAATACAAGAAGACAGTGGATAGTTTAAAAACCAAATAAAAACATTATTTCCAACATTAATTTTCATAATTTTGATACCGAATTCATTTTGTATATTACCTGTTCATTTGTACATTTAGCACTTTGAACTCAAAACAGTTCGATATTTTATTAAATTAACAAAAGAGTCATAAGATGCTGGAATATCAATTTCTTTATAGCTGTAGATCGTTGTCACTGTCACACAGCAAAAAAATAAATCGAACACCATTCAGTTAATGAAGTCAAGAAAAAGAGATATTATGGACCAGGAGATAACTAAAGAAGTAATTTCTCCAAGTTATAGGACTTTGAGTTATCCCAAACCGCAGATGTTCGTCGAAACGTTTCGGCCAAATTTACAGAGCCCAGTATGGAATCACCATATTGGTGACACTACCTCAGTGGTATGGCAATATGGCGGCCGGAAAATAGTGAAAACATCTGGAACTTACTTATCTAGTTATCTAGGATAATCTGTCAGGGAGAAACAGACGTTTACAGAAACACCTTTCCTACTAATTCGACTACTCAAATGGCTAAAAATCACAATGTAAGTATACCTTATGGCAAACATGATCGACACTTCATGTCACGCACCGCCATAATTCTGAAATACGCTAGTTTCTAAACGAAGGATGCTATTTAGCTGCAAAGTTGTAAACGGATATAAATTTAGTACATCTTTTGCCTGATAAGGATAAAAACTTTGATATTTCTTTAGTTTTGGACTGTAGTACATTATGACGTCACATGATGGTCTATGGAGGTAAGTGCATGTGCACGCAATTTTCAAGTAATATATCAAACACGAGAGACAGTGTTTCATCACATTTTCAAATAGAGAGAAAAGAGTTGAAATACGATGCGCAGCTGGGTATTTTCGACGAACTTCGAGGTGTTTGGAAATGTGATGAAACACTGTCTCTCGTGTTTAATATATCTTCTCAATAGAAACAGAAGCTAAGGAGAACACGGGGAAATGAAATCGTCAAAATCTATGCTAATTAAGATCGGGTATCCAAACCTCCATCTCGGTTATAATTTTCTTTGTTTTAACTCGATGAATTATTAATGAGTTTGAGAAATGAAGTTCCATGTTTCTTGTAAAAAATTAATTATTTGGGGGGCGATTGTAGCTTTGAAATCGCTCCGATTATATTTATAAATCTTTCGATTGCTTTGTATGTACCCATATATTCCCATATAATCCCTGAGCATTTTTTCTCTTGAAATCACCGTAATCGCAGCTATAAATAGGAAACCACCTGGTTTACTATTAAAATAGTTTAATGCTAATTTCCTGCTTATCGATGTGCGCAGATAGAGTTCAATCCGGTATTTTATTTTGCAAGCAACGGAGAATTGGTGTTCGCCACAAATAACAAATTGTCGGTGAGAAAAATTTGTGCGTCATAAAATCCATCCGAAAATCATGAAAAGCAATCCTTTACAATTTCTATGGTTGCCATGGCAAGTTGTTCCTTGACATCACAGTGCTCCTAGACATCCGTCAATCAAACCCATCAGCAGGGAAAATAAATGAAACCCTTCGAATGAAAACGGCTTATTACAAGGAGAGCCTTTTCATTCTCAACTAGCTGGATCATCTATGTTGCTGAGACCGTTTAAAATTACTCTTCGCTGTTATTCTGTCGACAGCAGCAGGTATTTACCTTCTTTAACGTCTTGCAAACAAATTGCTTAGAACATATAGCAATTGAAGAAACTATTGAAGATTACTTGTTAAGTAGTACCTGCCTTCACAGACATAAAATATATTTCATTTTATTTTGATCCAGAAAAATTTTGCCATAAATGTATTTTTCAAACAACATTTATTTTTACTACAACGGTTTCATGTGCAGACACTTTGGAAAGTGGCATTTGGCAATATCGGTCTTCAGGGCAAACAGACAAGAAGCAGGTGATTTTTATATTGGTTCATGCTGATATTAATCCGAGGTTACGCTAAATGCAACTGTTTAAAAGTTCAGTTAGCCGCTGAAACTGTAAAATGTGGTATTTAATTTTTGCGCAAGGCAAAGATCGGTTGCAAACACTCCCTCTGGCTTAATTAGGAATAAAGAATATCTATTTATATTAAATACAAGATCTTCACCGTTATGCAACAACTGAATCATTAATTTCAAACGCGTTAAATTCCGACAAAATATTTGCCTGAAAATAAACCCGTCTGGAATTTGTTGCAATCGGAGATTTTTGACGACCCAATGTTTGGCCAGCCCTCACTTCTGTAAGGTGGCGGATCGAGTTTTTGAGTGACAATACCTTTCAACTTTGCGAACTTAATGTGTCACCATAACCAATCGAACTGAAAAACGATTATTACGCCTGCACTAATATAAAGAAAGATGACAGTTTGGGATGAAGTAGGTTTTATTGAAATCGGAATTACCATATGTCAACACCCATTTTGCATGAGGCCAAACTTCTTGTAATTGAGTGATAACTTTTGGAAAAAGCTGTTCGCCAGTTTCACGTCTAGGATTGACGTAACAACGTGTCCTCATTGATTAAAGTCCACTAAAACACACATAATGCTGTCAAATATGAAGTAATATTAAAATGGAAAATAACCCAGTGAAATATGAAGTAGTAATTGAATAACACCTGTGTTCAATCCTGGACATAAGTGATACACCTTGTTTGCCCCCCCCCCCCCCCCAATTTTGCATAAGAACTGTTTTCAGTTGCTCTTGGGACGACTGTAATACACAGGATAAATGGGAAACAAAGGTTATGCAAAATTTCGGGGGGCAAACAAGGTTTATTATGGGTGATATTGAAATGGCGAATTAGCACGTTTCGATGCAAACTGTTTGAAAAAAGATTTGTAAGATATTGAGTGCAAAGTTTCGCGACCACTTTTGTAGTTCCGTTTTTATAAAAGGGCGAATTATAGCACTCCAAATGGAGTTTTCAAGTCGATGCTTCTGGGAATCAAATGAAACCATTTCTCTTAGAGGGGGTAAGTTTCTAAGGAAACTGTGGTGCTGCGTCGGTGGGAAGTATAACAATATAATTTGGTTTTATCAACTGGGTTGATAATGTCAATTGGCCACCGTAAAGAGATTCAAGAGCTGACGTTTCGAGCGTTAGCCCTTCGTCGGAGCGAATCAAGGAATTGTGCGTCGTGTGTTTTTATATACAGAAAGATGGAGCTTCGCTATTGGCTGGTGCCTGGTAACGTGAAAACTTCGGAATAAATTAGTTGAATGAAAAGCGTTCGTTGATACCGTGAGGTACAAGAGTGCCGATTTGAAAAATAAATTTTTGTTCTAGAGTTTTACGGCTTTCCGTGTTTCCTTGGTGAAGGGAAAGGCCGCAGACTGCCATATGTTGCTTAGAATGATTTGGGAGATTGAAGTGTCTCGCGACCGGTTTCGATGCATTTTTGTCGTCTTTCTCTACGTCACGAAGGTGTTCTCGGAATCGGTCGCCAAGTCGTCTCCCTGTTTCGCCGATGTAGAATTTTTTGCAAAGAGTGCAAGTTATACAGTAGATGGCATTGGCTGAGGTACAGGTGAAATGATCAGTGATTTTGATAGATCGCTTGGGTCCCGATATTTTGTCAACGTTGTGAATGAAAGGGCATGTTTTGCATCGTGCGCGAGCGCATTTAAAAGTTCCGGGTTGATCACTAGTTTGGAATGCACTTCTG
>OX393571.1:14291648-14304148 GCA_947652115.1 Blastomussa wellsi
GACTTGGCGACCGATTCCGAGAACACCTTCGTGACGTAGAGAAAGACGACAAAAATGCATCGAAACCGGTCGCGAGACACTTCAATCTCCCAAATCATTCTAAGCAATATATGGCAGTCTTCACCAAGGAAACACGGAAAGCCGTAAAACTCTAGAACAAAAATTTATTTTTCAAATCGGCACTCTTAATCTTAAGTTTTTTATTGAATTGGTGTCCAAACATCTACAAGATAAATCAAACCATTCAGGTTCTCTTCTGCAAAACGAGCTGACATTTTTCTCGCGTACGTAGACGCAACCACGCATGAGCAGAATATTATTTGCAGCAAGAGCAGCAATAGGCCATTTACGAGTTCCCTTGAGTCTCTATTTCAAAACGAGTCTAAGTGCGAAAGTCTTGTGATGGTAATTAGTTTTGCTTTCCATATGAATGAAAACTCATTTTCATTACAAAGACTTTGCACTTAGACTCGCCTTGAAATAGAGGCACAAGCGAACTCGGAAATGGCCTATATCGCTGTTAGATGGTAATGCGCATGAGAAAACCATTATTCGTAGGCAGTTATTCGCAGTTCACATGGTAGGCCGCTGGGCCAATGAAAAAGAATATTAAATTTATTTTCATTTTATTCAACAAAAATGAAAAAAAATAGATGTGTACAATCCAAACAACTAAGCCTTTTTTGCTATTTTTTTGCATTTCAGTTGAATCAACGAACAAGTAACGTTCTAAACGAATGGAAGACAATAAAGGCGTCCAATTCTTACGCAGATGCTGGCAATATGACGTCAGCACAAGCACAGGCCGTCGCGTTCAGTCGTTGAAAATCATTGGCGTGGCACTGATAGCAGTACTTGGACTTCTTATTTTCGTAATTGAAGATGTTCTGCAGGCTAACGAAAATATCGAAACAGCAAATGACGTGGAGAAGCAGCTTAACTCAAACATCGAAGTGGCAATTTTAATACATCGCTTGCAAGTCGAGCGAGGCCTAACTGTGTTGTGCCTGGGCTCCAGAGGAAAAAAAGATCAAGACAAGGTTTTCAAGAAATTGAAAGATGCTCGTCTAGACACTGACAAAGCTCTGTCGGTGTCGGTGTGGCCATTTGATGAAGAAACCCCAAACGAATTTCTTCGCAGCCCCGAACACTTCGGGACCCATTTGAAAAAGCACAGAAATAAGGTTGGAGAAGACTGTAAAAACGCCAATAACAAAGAGCTCGAGGAGCAAATTGCTTTTTACACTCTTCCAATTAACTTGATTCTTAACTCGTTCTTTGAAACGACTAAAACTAAATCGCAGAACATTCATGTGGATTTGATTGGTTACTACATGTTTCTCACTGGTAAAGATAAAATCGGGATCGAGCGAGCGCTAGGTGGATCCTTTTTTGCCAACGGACACTTTAGCAATACGAGCTACCTAGTCTGGTACGCTAATCAGAGCGCCCTGGGAAAGGATTACTTAGAATCAAGTGGAAAACTTTTGCCTGAGATTAAGGAAGGGTTAAATCTGAAAATTAACAAAACGGTGCAGAACTTGATTGAGAAGAAGCGGGAAGTAATTTTCGCAAACGAATACGCCGATTCATCCGTGACCAAAGGAGCAGACTGGTTTGATCTCATGACTGTATATCTTGAAAACCTGTTTCAAGTTCAAGAAAAAGCAGGAAGAATCCTTTATGAGCGGCTTGGAGACGTGAAGAAGAAGAACAAGGAAGATTTAGGCAAAAGATTGGCATTTCTCGTCTTCACTCTTCTGTTAGTTCCTTTCCTTGTCATAACTGTGTACCGCATGACGGGAACGATCCAGAAGTACGCCTTCAAGGTTGAACAGACAACTTTGGAATTGCAAGAAGAGAAGAGGCGAGCAGACACTCTACTTTACCAAATGTTTCCTCCATCGGTTGCAGAAATGCTAAAGAAGAAAGAACAAGTTCCAGCGGAGTATTTCAGAAGTGTCACAATTTTTTTCAGTGATATCGTAAACTTCACAGAGATGTGCGGTACGATGACACCTTTACAGGTGATGAGTAATATCCTAATTAATGTATATTAATGTATTATTCCGACGTCATTGACCATATAAGGTCAGAAGAATACGCAATATGACACGCTATTTGACAATTACATCATGAGCGCGAGATTTCTATCGCGAGATGATGAAGGCGAAGCTCGAATCAACTACCACGCAATTGAAATCGAGAGCGAATAATATAATTGTTTTAGTATAAACCTACTAGACCTTCAAACCTTAACAACAAAATAAACCAAATCTTCTTCAAAGACACTTAAATCGCTTCCCAAACGCGAAGAAGCGGCCGCCATTTTGTTGACAACCGCTACTCACGTAGTGATACAACGCTAACCGATTTATACAAATACATGTTATTACTCGTTTTCTGCATATATACTTCAAACTCATAAAATTTAGGTAAAGCCATACAAATTAGGCGTATGTAGGTTAGTTTAACAAACTTTTAATTTAAAACAGTTTTTAAATGTCTCGATTAAAACCAAGAGAAAACAAGGGGATTTATTCCCTTATTTTTTCTTTTAAAACTCAAAACCCACAGCTGGAATGGTGACTATTTGTGACGTAAGATTTTAACTAACTAATCATTTGTCAATAAAGAAATCTCTAAATGCAAAATGCTGTCTTTTTAAAGGTAACAGCCATGCTAGACGCTGTGTATGGCGAGTTCGATGAACGGATCAACAGATATGACGTGTACAAAGTGGAGACAATTGGTGATGCATACATGGTTGTTTCAGGGCTTCCTGAGAGAAATGGAATTCGCCACGCTGACCAAATAGCTCGCATGTCACTTGATTTGCTTGAAGCAGTCGACAAAGTGAAACTTCCCTTTTTCTACACAGGACGGTTGTATGTCCGAATCGGCATAAATACAGGTTATTGACACTGTAGTAGGTACTATTCTATAGCTTTCGGTGGCGTTTTTTGTTCTTAGGAAGGGCTTTGAAGATTAAACATTTTGATTGGCTTATTGCGGAGTCATCTGTCTTTAGCCTTTTGAAATTCCCTGGGGGGAGCCAGTTAAATTCACGCCCGTTAACGTACGAAAATTAACGCGTCAGTGGAAATCCACCTTGAGGCTACTTAACAAATCTACCACATTTTTCTATGGTCTAGACTTTTTCTAGCATTTTTCCACTTGAAGCCGACAAATGTATAGGAGATTTCACCCTAAATGTTTCAGCTGAATTTCACAACTGGCAGGATTTTGTTTCATAGAAAAGTCAGGACCGTTTTGCAAAATTTCCGAAAATTTGCGTTATGCTGCTTTACAGGCTTCGTCATTTTCATGGTCCATTTAACAAATAGATTCCATGTTGCCGTGTGTCTGTTCAGTAATAGATCACTTATGATGTGAAAATGTGGTAAGAAGCAGCCGAGTGTGTCACTGATGTTCTTAACACATTTTGACGTCTTCTGTGATCTATTACTAAACAGACGCACGACAACATGGAATCTATCTGTTTTATATAATAAAGAAACAAAATATAAAAAGCTTGAAGTCATCAGTGCATGTTTTCTTGAACAGATCATAGGTAGGAACCAATCAAAATACGTCCACAATTGGGCTTATTATAGAATCTCTTATCGGTAGTTGATCTTGGCTGATAATCGCGCGAGAATTCTCTCAGTCATTATATAACACAGTCAACCACGTTGTGGATTGGTAATAGCAGATCTCCTTTCTCGCCTTTATGAAAACTTGTTTGTCTTGCTTTCAGGGTCATGTGTTGCTGGTATAGTTGGCAACAAAATGCCTCGGTACTGTTTGTTTGGAGATACAGTCAACACTGCGTCAAGAATGCAAACATCAGGCGAACGTAAGTTAATAAAAAAACTATTAAGTGAAGTAAACATTTGAACCAGAGAAGAATTTTGAAAATTCTATTAAGATGAATCCTGGTAAGGGATCTGTGGGCGGGGGTGCGGCGGCGGGGCTGGGAGGTGGAGGGAGTGGGCTGGGTGCGTGAGTGGGAAAAACCCCATGAAAAAAAAAGAGGATAATTTTCGGTAAATTTAAATTAAACTCCTAAAGGAGAATACTCTAAGAGCGGCTCAAGCTTTCTTAACAACCAAAAAATAATTTCTCTTGCCTGATAAGTATAGACTGCAAACACTGCAAGCGATTCTTTTTCCCCATGCAAATCTAAAGGCGACCTTCTGGGCTAAAACTCCTAAAAATATGGGCGTTCTATCCTGAACATCGTGAGACCAATATCGATCAGTAATTTACACTCTGAATTAAGCAAGATAACGAGCATTTCGTCTCTTCATATGGGAGTCTTCCCAGCCCAGAGTTCAAGGATGAAATAACTGAAAGTTTTAACCACAATTGTAACTATAAATTCTGTTGTTAAATCAACTAAAAGATTTCGGGTAGATCTCTACAAATCGGGTAAGACTGATTGTCATATTCTGACTTTCATCTTGCAAAACGTTGCAAAACAACGGTTTAATAAAGCAATTAATATAATATGCTCTATCCCGTCGAATATTTGTTTGAATTAGCCAACTCGACCTATGCCTTTGTAGGCCACCAGTGTCCATATACTTGTATTGCAGAATAATTGTCATCAGACCGGGTTGAAAAACTAGTAACTGTACGAGTTTAAAAGACTAAAACTAAGAGATAAAAAGCTGTTGTTGAATCTCCTCTGAAAGAAACGAAACAAGAAAATTATTTAGGCAATTAAAACTAACTCGAACTTTTTTGTGCTTTCTATTTCTTTGTTTATTATTTATTTTGTAGCTCAGAGAATTCATATTTCTGAAAGCACTAAAGCCGTTTTGGACGAGATTGGCAATTACGAAACTGTCTTCCGGGGTTATTTGGAGGTGAAGGTGAGTTTTTGTAAAACTATTCTCTGTTTAAAGTGTTGGGGGCGGGGGGTGCGAGGTACTACCTTAACTTTCGGATACGTGTGTACCGACCCTATTTAAGAACAAAGATGGAAATAGCCCCACACTTTGAAAGATGACACCCTTTTCAATGAAAAATCAAAAACTAAGAATGGCATGAACGGGTCAATTATGTTATGCTTCTGTAACGTTAATGCTTCAACAGAAAGTTCAGTTTTAACAGATCGTGTCTTTCCGTTTAGCTTGAAAAAAATTACACAATTCCCGAATGTGTTTGCATTAAACCGCATTAAACCACCCCAAAATTGCAACTACTGTTGACGAATCTTGAGCATTTTGCCCAAAAGATGTCGATAATTTTCAAAACGGGGGGGTGAGTTTCCAGCCCCCCAGGGAACGATGCCAAAGGGTGAAAAATGATACCTACTTAAGGATCGAGAACCCTATCACGAATGGCAAACCTCTATAACAGTTCTATAGCCCATATATGGCAGTACCACTCCCCGTGCCGCTTCCCTGCCTGGAAACTACACAACTTACTATTTTCTTTGGAAATTTAATTGTGATTAATTATGAGCGCTCGAATATAATCTGAGAGATTTATCAAAATATTGACCAAAATGTTTTGAGGTACCGAGAGAGCAAGAATAGCGACAAATCCCACGAGAAAACATTTACTGAATCATTTTTCCAGCCAGCAACATTTACGCCGGGGAAGAGATAAAGTGAGGAACAGACTCGTTGGGTATCCCTGATTACTGATACCTGGACAGCAGAAAAATAGTGTTATTCAAACAATGGAAACTGGAGTACCAAAGCACTGTCAAGTGTTCAGACCAAATTCTGTCGTGGGTACTGTTAATAAAAAAACAGTGTGTTTACATTAGTGCCCAGCGAGAATCGTACCTGGGCACCATGCCCGGGCACCAAGTGTGAACACAGCCTAAATAGCCATGTTTGCCTTTTAGCCACATTCTGATGTTATGGAATATTTTTTTACAGGGTAAAGGCAAGATGTGCACATACTGGCTCAAGGGTGTTACAAACACGCTGATAAATTCTACTTTAATTTCTTAGCTGTCTCATAATTAATTCATAAAGTTAAACAAGAGTTAAACAAAGGTAGAGTGTTGAAAATCAGTGCTCAGTGAGTGGTTGAAAAATCTCGCGCCACTTCCTCGACCAATCAGAAGTGAAACGAAAACCAATCGTGACTCGCGTGAGCACGTTTTCCCGCGCTTTGTGTCGGTTACATGTAACTACTTCGAGTTTTGATTGGATCAATGCATTGTCTCCGTCGTTTGTGATTGGACAAAGGCATTACTTTGGTTTTGGTTTTATGACACTCAATTGAAACTCGCTCTTTGCACCTAATTGCAAAAACGTTTCCATAGAAACTGAAAAACTCACGGTGACTAGGTGCTATTTTTGGACAAAAAAATATAACTCAATTCAATGAACTCGAACAAAAGAAACAATTGTGGCCTTAAGAACACTGCGTTCTTCGAACATCATGAAACATACATCAAATTGATCCTTAACATCGATGCAGTACGTACATTGTTGCATTTATCGCTTTGCTTTCTCCCTATTTTCTTCACTCACGAAGCGAAAGGTGAATGGATCAAAGCAAATAACTCATACTGTAACTGTTACTTACAGTTGAACCTCTCTGATACGGACACCGTGGGGACAGAGCTAAGTGTCACTACGATGACGTCACTAATAGTCACTAATATACAGTTCTGAGAAGAGAACTGCTTCATTGTACGTCTCAGTTACACGAATTTTGAAACGAAGCGAACTACAACGAAATGCGGCACCTAAAAAAGTAACACAATCTGTTATAAAAGCGCAGTTCTTAAAAAGGTCTATCAAATGCAGTACAGTTAACAAGTGCCAATGTCTATGTAATCACCAACAGGAAATTGTACATGTACAAATTATCATCACCTGATCACTGGAGTGTCCATAATAAAAAAGTTAAGTTTATGTGCTTTGACTGTATTAGGGGGTCCGTATTATATAGGTTTTCTTTAAAGAAAATAAAAGAGTATTTTATCGGGGTACAGGAAACGGTCCGTACTAGAGAGGTGTCCGTATTAGGAAGGTGTCCATAAGGAGAGGTTCGACGACTATACCCATGTTTGTGTATGGGTATAGTATGGGGTGTCGCTGGAGGATTGAGACCCTGACACTGTTTAGGACCCTGCTAACGCCAAACACAAAGGAAAACGTTTTTATACTATAGCGCTAATATCTAGTCCTGAAAAAAGATGCTATGTTTACTGATGACCGGTTAAATAAATAATGATGAACGTTTCTAATTTCGATTACGCTAAAAGCTCGACGAAAGTCTTGAAGCCATACCCTGTCTAGGACGACTCCATACCCTGTATAGGACTGACTCGCTTGAATTATATACCCTGTTCAGTACTGAGGGGTCAAAACCATACCCTATCCAGCGACACGTCCCCGTATAGTTCATATAAGGGAGTACCCCACCAGGGGTCACTGCTTTGTGAATGGGCTTGGGCCAGACACTTTACTTCTTCAATGCCTCTCTCCACACAGGAGTATGAAAGGGAACCGACTAGTTAAATGATGAGGTTAACCCTGCGATGGACTAGCATGGCATCCAAGAAGTAGCAAAAATATTCTTTATTGCTCCATGCTATAGAAAACAGCCAGAGACAAGCGTAGGGCCGATGGGCGACTAGAGTCTAACAAAACTTTTATAATTACTTGTATTAAAAGCTGCAAAATAGGTTTCTAATTGCGAGGTGGGCGACTAGAGTCGGGCGATGGGCGACTAGAGTCTAACAAAACTTTTATAATTACTTGTATTAAAAGCTGCAAAATAGGTTTCTAATTACGAGGTTCGCTTATTAAGTAATTTGTTGGATGTAATTGGCCGGGAATGGTTAGAAAACCAACGACTAAAACGGTTAGCTGTAATTATGTATAAAATACCACTATTTCAAGTGTACACACATGCAAACGTGGACTGACTCTGAGTCAAATTGTTGTTCCAAGACCGAGCACTGAGTCTGCAAAAGGTCACTTACTCTACGGGGGACCTGTCCTGTGGAACAAGACCTATCCAGAGATCAGACAACGGCGCAATTTGAACTATTTTAAAATATAATTGCATAACAAAAGTTATTTATTGTAAATCATAAATAAAAGCATTGTAACATTAAGACTTTGTTATTCCTAATTCAGTAGTTCTGTAGTTGGGTTACTTTATTGTAGTGTACCAACACGACTCTTAGGAAGGCCATGCAAATGATAGAATAAACCTCGATGATGATGACGTTGATGATGATGGTGATGATGACGTTGTTGATGATGATGATGACGAAGATGAGATAGAGATCCCAAACATTCAACATTTTCGAGTCCGACAATCATGTTGGGCAAATCACGTAACCAACACAGAAAAATGCCTAAAAGCTCAACAATTGTAAAAGGTTGAACATAACGTAGCATAAATAACATAAAACTTATTTAAACAATCGAAACATTCGGAACGACGTGCTGATGTTAAGACGGATATTTTAAAAGGTCGAAACTGGATCTTTCTTTCTTGAGATCTAGGCATTTTTATTCCACGAACACGCAGTTTTGAACTATTGCAATGTGCATGGAATGTTGAATATTTCGTTTTCCTATGTCTCCCAGTTTAGTGGTACACAACACACGAGACCTCCCAACCACAAGACAACGTCCCTCATTCACGCCCACAACCCCCCCCAGGGGCGTAGCTGTTTATCCAGGATTTTTCAGGCTGGGGGGGAGGGGGGCTCACACTGCATGACGCTATATGTCACTATGTTGATTCTCCGGATTCGCGCGTTTTTGTATGTTGTTTACTTAAAATGTCTCACAAGGGGGAGGGGGATCACGGGCACCCCAGGACCCCCTCCCCTAGCGCTTTGCCTGAGGTACTTCGCGACTCGGCTCAAATTTCCACTAAGAAATCTCGCCAGTCAATGCACGTTATCATCAATTACATTTCTTTCGTCTCGTATGGACGCTACCACAAAGCGGCCGCAAAGACAGCTTCAGGTTACTGTTTAAAAATAATGTTTCCTTTTCTTCAAAAAGCAATTTTACCAGCAATTCCGCGGGGAGCTCGCGAGCCGACTACAAGAGCCCATTATTTATAAGTTCTACATCAATAGCACTAAGACTACAATCGCACGTTTTTCATGCGAACAATGTTCCTGGCAGAGAATGTTAAATCTCTGTTTATAGGTGATCATGAAGTCAGTCTAATTGTTTGTTCGTGGGATGGTGACCTTGGCTCTACACTGCTGACAAACCTGCTTAAAACCTTCTTCACGGCATCAGCCGGCATTATGTGATTCGAAAGGATTGTCGGTAGAAGGATCGAACATTCTGAGTACAACCATCTCGGAGTCAATTCCTGGTGCAGCAGCTTCTTGCTTCAACATGTACCTCCACATTTCAACTTGACCCTGAATTCCAACCAGCATTCGTCGCCTCATGTCTGGTTCAGTGCTGAGCCAAATTTTGGAGTGGGATTTGTCCCAACTAATGTTAAAGTATCTAGGCAAATCTCCAATCGGGATGTCATGGTTGCGAACAATTTCACGCAGATCTTTCACTATGGACCTCTCCAAAGAGTCCAGATTTTCAACCCTGAAATCAGAGTCGTTAAAAGCCATGTCGATAAGCTCATTGGCAATATCAAGGAAAAGGTCTTTCAGGTCATGGCAGCGGTAAGTTCTGGGATGACCAGTTTTAGTGGCTTCCATCTGCCGCATTGGAACTGCTAATTTGTCCTTCTCCCATTCGATGTCAGCAATCCCTTCCGATGGAATTTCTCCATCTTCTGCATGTCTTTGTCCCGGGGCAAATGCATTTGGAGCCGCGCCTGGAATGCGTCCCTCCTTTTTGACTTGCTTCACATCTTCTTGATTTTTTATCAAATTCTTAGCAAATTTTAGCGGATTTTCTATGATCTGCTCAACCTTCTGGGCCAGAGATTCAAGACTCTTGGGATCTTCAATGTAATCCACACCAAACAGATTGTATGACGGCACAAAGAAATGCCTCAAATCTTTCTTTGTCAGAGCTTCCAAAAGGTTCCCGAGGAGCTTCATCATGCATTCTGCTCTGTTGTTTTCGGTCCACATTTCGGCACCGGTCTCTTCAATCGTTTGCAGAAGAATATTTTTCAGATGAAAAGCCACCAAACTCGCTAACTGAGTGGAAAGACAAGCGCGATAAAATTTCTTTAGGCATCGGTAACACTCACGCTGGACGTCGTTCATCTCTTGGCTTAATAGGTATTCAGCTTGCGAAAAGGATATTCTAAAGTCGCACTCGGGATTGCCACTGTTCTTTGGGGGCTTTACAACTAAGTGGTAGCCCTCCTGAATATCCTTGTCCACTGCGCCAGGCAAAGGCCATTTTCGGCCTCTTTTGATCCAATCCCTTGCGACCTTTGGCCATCCTCGGGATCTGAAAGCAGGAACGAAATGGATTCCACCTGCCGTCTCGTGCAGTTGGGCTGTCTCAGTGTACTTGAAGTCGGTTTCTTGGGATGGGTTAGTTTTTGCCCCGACAGTGCCTTGTCCGAACAAGTGATCAAGCCAGCCTTTATGTATTTTTCTTTGAAGTTCTTTCTTTTTATCGTCTTTCTTGTCATGAGGAGTGCGTGGTAGATCTTGAGAGGCCAGTTCTCGTCCCTTTTGGCTTCCGTTTTCGTCCTCGTTGCATTCTCCATTGTTTTCGTCGTCCACACATGGATTTAAAGTAACCTGTTCACATCTGGCAACAATTCTTGCTTGATATTGCTGATTTGCTAAAGGCGGATTCCAAGTCTCCAGTAGACCTTCAACTCTCGTCACCATCAGTTTCCATACATGGCTCTTTGTCGTCATTTCTTCCGCTTTCGTTTTCGTCGCGGTGATTCTCTGGCGTGTCGAACTCTGGATAATTATTATTCAGAGCAGCTGCATGCATTCTTCCGGTTCCGCCCTGCATTCCGCTTTCGATATCTCGAAGCCGGGCTCTGAGCTTTTGGGCTTTATTACTGAATAAAAGTTCTTGAATGACAACGGGAAACGTTTGCGGAATGCCGAGTCGACCTTTTTCTTGCAGAGAGGTTTGAACCTCATTTGAAAACTTCAGGACGTCGTTCAAAAACTCGGCGTGCTGTCTTGTGTATTCAATTCCCTGGCAGTACACAGAAAATGAGCAATCCACTCCCACTCAGCTGGGTCCATGTTGGGCAAATTTTGTGGGTCCTTCAGCAACTCCAACTGTTAGGAAATAGTACCAAATGACTGAGCAAATTTAAGGGCTACAGCTGGGCTTGTTGCGCTGTTCGTCAGGTGGGAACTACATCGTAGCACTTGTGAAATATCTTCTCGTGACATCAACTGAAACGTGCGAGTAACTAAGTCAGCTAAATAAGGTGACGCACTCCATAAATTGCAGGATGAAAATTCTTTAAGGCTGAAGTAGCCAAGTACTCTGTTTCGTGCGCTAGGCAGGATTGTAACACGGGATGATCGCACCCTTTCATTTTCACATGCAGTGGATTTTCGCGAGAATATTCTACAAGCCCCTCGTAGATCACCAAGTAGTCTGAATCTGGAAAGATCATTATATCCACATCTCCAACATCACCAGATTCTGGACATTTTAAATCTTCTGCTGCGCCTCCGTAAGGCCGAAAGCGGATGCGATTATCCGAAGTTTTGTCCAAAACTGCGAGAGTTGCTGTAAAACGTAACCCGAGACGTGTTCAGTGTAGTTCTTTCATCTTTCGCCTTCCTTTCCTCGTTCGCCTAGAAGCTTGAAGACGAAGTTCAGTTCTTCGTTTACCACGTCTTCTTTTGTTGCAGCCATGTTACATGTACAAAACAGAAATGTAGAGGCCACCCACTGCGAGTGGGACATTTCCCGCAAATGAATATGACTATTTTTGTTTCGTTTTCCCACAACGGTATTGTTTTGGCTAGACACTTCAGGGGTGAGCGATTATCATATCGAAACAAAGTAAAGCTCGTGATTGGCAATGATACACAATCAAATTTGTACATGAATACATTCTTCAGATATTGCTAAAATCATCTTCCTGGACAAACACAAAGGAAAATTAAAATGTGTTGCAACTTGAAAGTTTTTACTGCGCGACTGAGTGATTTTCAGTTAGATTGAAAGGATGCATTGTGAGAAAAAATAGGGTATATCGATTTAGTGGTAGTGTAACTTGTCAAGAATTGTATTGAAGTGGGGACTTATAGCTAATGGCGACAAATAAGTTTGTTTATAGAAGAATTTTAGGACGCTTTCAGTGGGGAATTTACGCTTCTCTGGCAACAGCTGCGCATAACCCAAAACGAGACAACTAAGCTCCATATTTTCCTTAACCCTTTACTGCCCAAGGGGTCTCCCTTTGACGAGTAAAATCGTCTGGCGTTAGACAGAGTAAAATCTATAAGTCACGCTTGGGCAGGAAAGGGTTAAGGGAGATAGTTTTTTAACCCTTTACTGCCCAAGGGGTCTCCCTTTGACGAGTAAAATCGTCTGGCGTTAGACAGAGTAAAATCTATAAGTCAC
>OX393571.1:14306648-14384148 GCA_947652115.1 Blastomussa wellsi
GCAGACTTACTTTTTAAGTTTCCTTGCATTTAAAGAGAAATATGTACATCATATAGCAATGTCAAATGACAGCGTGAAAGAGCTATTTTCGATAGACTCGTAAAACCAAAACAGAAGCAATCCCGTTGTTCAATCACAAAGGACACTAAGAATCCAGTGAACTAATGAGGGACTGAATAGGCTCGCGGATAAACGGATTTAGCCTTACAAAGATCTCGACCACATTTCAACATTTGCTCAAAATGTAGCATCTGCTCTAAAATGCAGGGGATCACGGATAAGCTGATAGTCTAAGCTCGGATTCCAGACTCTGGTTGCCATGAAGTTCGGATCGTGGCCTTAGCGTATCTTTAGTCTTCGTCTCGGTGTTATCGAGACCCAAACCACCGCTTAGAACTGCCGCAAAACGAAGCAATGAAACGAAACCTCTTGAGAAATTGACATACTGATAGAAAACAACATCTACCGTCCTTTCAGTGAAACTATTACATGGAAAGTTTTCTATGAATGTGTATGCGGATTTCACCGAAAATCGTGGCGGATTGACAGATTTGGCCAAAAAATAGCGCGGATTGGCGGATTTGTGTACCCATATTCACTACCCCCCCGCAACTAATCAAACCAACTAAGAAAATACATGAGAATTAAAACGTGTGCGAGTGAGTTCACGATTGGGCTTAACTTTTTTTAAGCCAATCTAATCACTAAAAGTAGCAATGCAAAACAAAAGCAAACGCGAAATACTTCACCCCACTACTCAGAGAACATAGGTCTATCATGCCGTCACGGATAAACGATGCTACTCACGAGATTCGAGAGTTACGTACATGTAAATTGCACGCAATATTCAGTCTAAAGCTAAAACACCGCATGTTCTATACAGGGTTACAGTCAGTAAACATTCGCTGATTGTCTTGTCCTTTGGTAACTTCCATGATTGGATAAAAATTCTGGCCCATTTTTTCATATACCCCTTTCCCCTTCTGCCATTTTGCAGTACACTACATGTGTACAAGTGTACACGTATATTGCTGTTATGTTTGCGATCCTTGAGGAATTGAAGCATCTACCAGATTCTGTCATGAACCGAATAATCTGAAAAAGTAAATGAAACGGTCTTAGGCCAACTGCTAGAAACATGGATTTGCAATTAAAGAGAGATAGGGAGAGGGGGAGAGAGGATTTGTGCTGCTCTCGTGGGGAAGGAGTGCAGGCTAACTTTTCCAAACAACAGTCGGATTTTTTTCATCCAATTATTTTGAAATTGGACAGCTTGTAGTCCTTAGTATTACATATACATAGCAAGGATACACTGTAATTTTTTATGAGTTGAAATATGAATCAAGCGACAACTGATACGTACATAACCATGCATATCATTATTATAATGTTCCAAAGCCCAATGAAAATCCTGAAGTAGCGAAGATTTCGGAGGAAATCTGTAAACTTTTCAGCTGCATGTAAACATAATGAAAAACAAAATCATATATATTTTTAAGTTACTTGTAACTTATATGAAATTGAATAAAGTTAAGTAACATTCTTTAATTCTCCTCTGCCTTATGAAATCAGATCCCCAGTTAACCATTCTGAATTAAAAAATCCTCATACATTTGTTGAGGCACCAATGATTTTTGTATTTCGGTGAATGAAATTTGTACGACTCGAAGTTTGTCTGCTGTTTGCTGTACCGTATTCTCATTAACAATAAGTAGTCCTATCTTTTTAGTAAAAACTTTAAAGTATTGCATTCCATAAGCTAAGATTTTTTGTACTTAAAAGCCAAAAACCAAGAAAAAATTTCCCTTAAAAGGGCAATGTGCACAAACGTTTTTTTTTTGGAGAACAGAAAACAGTGGGAGAACCAATCAGATTCAGGGATTTCCAATGGTACACAGCTGAGTTTCTACTAGTAATTGTTATAGGCATTATAACCTGGATGCCATTCCTGTCTAAAAGAAAATCTTAGATCATAGGTCTGCAATATGTGCGGACAGATAGCAAGGTTTGATATCCCACTAGACCAATAGCCGAAATCCAGTAATGTACATAGAAGTCAGTCAAGTGCATGCCTTGGTCTACTGATCAGCATTTCATATTGCTGCTTAAAATGACTTTTAAAATAATTTTTTAAAATTGTCATTAGTCAGAAACTGACCGTCACATTAATCAATTGGTGTTTTGGGGCCCAGGAACATATGCATGTAAATTATATCGAGTAATGAAAGAGGGAAAAATTTTCAGCTCAGAAATGTTCATTATGTCATGAGTGCGGTTGGTTGCTAGTAAACAACAGAGCTACAGAGAGCTAGGCCATTTACTAGGTTCATACTGAATGTCACACATGTCCTGCATACTGCTACGATCAGCAATGTCGAAAGAAACTGAGTGTGATAATAATACAAGATGTTAAATTATCAGCATGGTGATTAATTGAAAAAGATGAAATGTTCATTTTCATTTATAAGTTACATGTAAATGCTACAGTAATTTCACGGGTGTTAAAGTATTGCTAGCATAAGTGAGATTCCAAGGTTTTAGGATCTCTTCACGGTTAAAAACATGCAATTAATTTCTTCAGTGTTTCTACATTATGTACGCTCCACTGTATCAGCAGGAGCTCATTTCCATACCTAATGAGGGTTCGTCATTTTCATCTCCAAATGAATCTGTGGGGTCTCTCTTTTTACTAATTAAAAATAAAACGTAAATTAAATGTAGACGAACAAATACTCTGTCATGTATACATGCTGTGGTTCCATTTTATCCGTTGTACACTGGTATTTTCCTTAAGTTTGTTCTGGGGTATGGTTACTGCAATATATGATAACGAATAGGAAACAAAGGAAAATAACAGATTGTGCCAAGAGTAAAACTGAACCACAACATACACATAATTGCAATAACATTGTCAATTAAAAAAAAAAAGAAAAATGAAAAAGCAAAAATAAATGAATTAGTTTAATCATTATTAGTCACCTTTTCATAACTTACAGGGATACCCATATTGCATATGTAGAGTTATTGAGTTATTTTTTTCAAAAAAAATAACTCTTAGTCGGCGTAACGACGTATGTTGCTATTCAGTGGATGGAGGGGTGGATGGGTGGACGAGCGATGTATTTCACACCAATCAGAATTAGGATACTATCGATCAATAACCAATGAAACTGCCACTTGTATGTATCGTTTAATTTTGTATCAGTATTTGTTTCGGATTCAAGGGACGGCCATCTTTATTTTCGTATAAACTTGGCCTTATTGGGCGGTGTTGGCATGATGTCTCTATTTCCAGCACTCTGTGTTTATGTAGCTCTGGTGTACAACGTTGTGTGTGGGTTTTAAGCGGAAAACTGTTTGGAAATTTTCATGGTGGTGAAGAAGGTACGATGATGTGAAATTTTACATGCTGCGAGCAGTCTGTTTTGGCGGCTTTGGGTTGAGGGATTGTTTTTTGATTGCGGTTAGTTGTGAATAAGAGCCATGTTGAATTTTAAAATGTTTCTGACTGAAGTAACGATAGCTTTAATTTTGGTTAAATTTGAAGTTGCGGATGTACGCAGCTTCCTATTTCTCGGAGATGAGTTGTTTGAAATCAGTAGAGCTGAGAGATCAGACTTTGCTTCAGGACATAGTAGATGTCATACGGCATTTAAGAATTTGAAGGTAGGGAGGCCACATACTCAAGAACACAGGGTACAGTAATTCCGGAGAAACAGCTTTCATTGCAGACATACCAGCTCTGGTAAATAATTAAATATGCAAAATCTTTCACCAGGATTTTTCGGCACAAATTTCGTAACAACCAGAGAACAATGTACCAACTGTACCACGTTTTAAAAACCCTTTGGAAAGATATATTTTTTCTATTTGATCCGTTTATTGTCTTTCGATCAAAATAGTTTGATGCGTGTTTAATAAATCACAAAATATGACGCTTTGTGTTGAAAATCAGCGATGCAGAAAACATAGCCTGCAGTGCAGGCGTATTTTGGACGCGCGAGTGCACATTTTCGTATTAGGCCACCATCTTGGATTTGGAGCTGTGGAAGATTGGGGCGAGGAAATATTTTACGAGGGAGTAGGTGTTAAGAACAAAAAATGGGCCAGGGGGAGGGGGAGGGGAAGGAAAAATACCCACCCTTCTCCCCCCACCCCCAGCTCGCCTCTGAACCAATCCTCTAGCAGCCAAGCGTCCAAGATGGCGGCATCGAAAACACGATTTATTACCAAGCGTCTAGCGTTCCACTCCATAATAACGCCTGCACTGCAGGCTACAGAAAACAAAGTGTCATGTTTCAACATTTCGAAGAAAAACAAAAGTATCATATTACAAATAAACAAAAGTATCGTGTTACCGCTGTCAAGAATCACGTTTGGTGTTGCATTCGGCACTGTCGCCAAAGCATCACGCCAAATACTTATGGAAACCAAATATTTTCGAAGTGGTTCGTTCGAAGAATGAAAGTATCTATCTTTCTTATTGCAGCTATATGACACGACTGTGTCGACAACGAATTACCTGAATATCGACTCGTTTCATGAAATTCATGCGTTGCGCATGATCATTTTCCTTTTTTTGCAATTTCACCAACAATATTCAGGACTTGAGTGCTGTTTCTCTTTCCAAAGGGTGAAGAACAGCTGCCGGAAAGCCGAATGTCACTCCACGGCTTGAATGAAACCTACTACTGTCATGGAAACAGATGATTGACGTCCATCAAAACTCATTTTTCAGAAAAAAACATCGTTGGAGGACGCGTGTGATCGGTAACAGCTGTAATTAGAATTGGAATTTAGTCACAACAAGCAGTAGGTGGGTATGTCTTCACAACATTGTAATGCCGTGTAGTAATGAGTAGTGTTAAAGAAACGAGTTTAAAAGCATTGATATTTTCTAAAGATTTGTGGTATGGAATCCCTCAAATATTGCTGCAGACTTTGTGGCGGCAAGTGTAACCGCAAAGTAATCAAATTAGACTTTTAGGCGTCACACCCAAGTTAGCGACGTACATCAATCCAATCAGGTTTGGGGTTGCATCAAAAAACCAGTCAAATTGTCAATCTCGTCCCCAGAGCCCGTTTTTCGTGAGGCTGACCAAAAGTAAAGCAGGCTCTTGGGACGAGATTATGAAATTGTTTGATACAAATGGAATGATATGCGCAGTAAAGTGATTGTTAATCAATCACTTTACTGCGCATGTCATTCCACTTTTATCAAACAATTTCTGATTACTGCAGTTTTTACAGATATATTAATCATGGTCGACAGGGCTAATTTTGCTGACCAAAAAAAATACCCAAAACGTCCACATCAAAACTGAAAAAAATAACACATTGCATGCCTATGTTTCTGTAATAAGGAAAGTCAGAAGTTGTTATTATGACTGCTTTGAAAGTTATGTGTTTACCAAACGAATTCCTATTTGCCTTTTTTAATATTTCTTTTTTTCTATGACAACATTATTGCAATTAGGTGTAAATACTGTAAACATTGAATGATAGAGTATATTTTTCCCATGGTTACATACAGAACTTAGTTTGTTATGATTTTACAGACTCAGCTGACACACAAGTTTCATATTATGTTACACAATTAATGTGTACTGTAACAATACCAACATTATTTCAATAACAACAACCCTCAATTTATTGTAATACAGGATCTACAGTAGCATGCATGCGGAATATCAGGGAATCAGTTGCATCACCCCAGCAGTTGCTAAAGCTGCTTACATAACTAAGTTTGCTACAGGCTCAAGGTGTGCCAGCACAAAGTTTAAGCTGTTTTTGCCCTGGGAGTTGCAAAGTCTAGAAGGAGTCATGGGTTTAAGGTACAAAAATGTCAGAGAGAGTAAGTTTGTGTTAATTTTACTCACAGTTTAAAGTTCAATACTGCACAGGCATTAATCAACAATGTGCTGCAAGAAGTAAAATAGAAATAAAATAAAATAAAGGACATCAATTTTTACACCTGAAAGCAGATAGAAAATTAAAAAGCTTTAAAGGAGCTATGTCACAGACAACACAATAAAAAATGGTGAATTTTTAAAAGTTTGCCATTCATAATATCGATAATTTTCGCCTGCCAAAAACCGTCTTTGTTTATTTTGGGGTTTGTATTACTTCTTGGTGTTTTTCTTTGCTTTATAATTATATATATTTAACGATAAAAAACTGCGATAAAATATTTCTTAAAAAGTCGCTTTTTCTACGTATTTATAATTATAATTACTATTATTAAATTTCTTTGGTTACTTTGAGTTTGAAAGTAATCTAAATAAATTAAATACTCTAATACTCTATATACTAATAATGAACTGAACCAGATAACATACTAAGCAAGTTTGAAGCAATTGAATTTCTATCATTTTACTTCTTTGATTTCTCTGCTCTGTATTTTTCGTTTCAATTGAGAAATATATCAAACACTCAAGAGAGTAAATCATGTAGTTTGTTGGTGACAGTGACTGACGTTTTGACAACCTGAGCGGAAGTCATCATCAGAGTCATTTGAAGAGTTCTTTGTCAGTCGAATGTTATAAGTCTGGTTCGTGAAAACTGATTAGTCAGTTTAGCCGTGATGTTATTGGCTGTAAGACTCGAGTAGTTGATATTTGGTCTGTTTGTTATGTCCATGTCGTGAATTAGTCATTTGTACGGTGCCGGTAGTTGCTGACTTCTGTTGAGAGGATTCTGCATTCTAAGTTAGTAAACCAGCTTTCCAAAGTCAGTCGTTGAAAATAGTTAGTGCTGTAAACAACTCTTCACATGACTCTGATGATGACTTCCACTCAGGTTGTCGAAACGTCAATCACCGTCACCAACAACAGTCCTTCTCAGGACTACCCTCACCCGGATGATCAAACTACATGATCGACTGTTACTCCCGGGTTCAAACCATTTACTGTACTCAAGAGAGTGTTTCATGACATTTCCAAATACCTTGTATAGTTCATCAAAACTGTACTTCACTGCATGTGGTATTTTCAACCCTCTTCTCAGTGTTTGGAAATGTGGTGAAACACTCCCTCTTGGGTTTGATGTATTACTTATTATGTCTTTGACACCAAACTGAACAAAGTAAAATTAGGTTCAAGAAGTTAAACTGCACATGACATTTACAACTTGGAGCCAAGGACCTGATATACCACGTCTTTTTTATGCGCACTTTGAAACACTAGCCCAGACTCACTTGAAGAGTCTCATGTATAGAGTCTTGTTTTGTTTAATGCCACTAAACTCTGGCATTTAATAGAAAGTTTCCAAACAGAGATCGTTTCGTAAAACAGCTGTGGAGCTTTACTGCGGTTTTCAATAACATGCGAACTCTGAAGTTCAAAACCCAACCAACGATTGCGTTTTTCGCTGCCGTCAATCATAATTACGGTAAAAGTTAATGAACCTTGAAAATCGGAAACAAACAAAATGGATCGAAGTCTACCAATCACAACTGACAGATGTGACCTTTTGACCCTGTTCAAGTGTACCTCTGTTTTCTGAGAGGTCCGCTTGATGATTGACGGCAGCGAAAAACGTAACCGTCGACATGAACAGAGTTCGCATGTTTCTGAAAACCGCAGTAATACGTGTCAAATCAAGACTTTAATACCACTTTTAGCTTTATCGCATTCGCCATCAAAAAGGATTTATACATCTATACAATTTCCTTAATAATAGGAAATAAATTAGAAACGATATACATACCCAGCAACAAGGATATCTGAAATAAAAGCCATAATCATCGACAACACAAGCTATCTTTTCCTCCCGATAAACAAAACTGAATTCTTGGCCTGGTTACAATGCACACTGAAATGCCTGGCCACCAAGTCGGTAGTCACCAATCCTCCGTCGGTTTCGTTGCAAAGCAGTAAATAACGCAGTTCACACACTCAAGACAAATTTGGTACTTTTCATTTAAATGATTTATTTTATCCACATTACCACTTCAGAGGTTTTTGCGTTCGTCCCTCTGTCTATTTCCGTATTGTCTGTTTCCCTATGTGTTTATGAATCTCGCTGCAAGTAAATTAAATACTCCGAATGCGATCTTTTGAAGTGTATAAACAGAGGGCACCCATACAAGCACTGTGTCTTTGTATGTTCAAAATATTATAAAGAAAAGTATGCGAATATTGAAAGCGTCTACTATCGAAAACTTATTTCGAGTAATGTTTATTTTTTGGTTGAAATAAACGTCAACAATCATCGCAAAACCCTCCAAATCGCTCAATTTCACGATTTTGATCCGAGGAACGACAAAATACAATACCTGAGGTAAGGTTTCCCTTACTGGCTACGACTTTAGAAGGCCCGCCGCAAGACTTTTAGTGGAGGAGGGTGGGGTGGCTGAAACGCGTGCGTGCGTGGAAACGCGTTCCCGGAGCCTTGTCGTTTTAGGGGTACTTCAGAATTTTGTGTCCCTTGCAGAGCCATCGGAGCTCAAATCCCCTCTGGAGCTCGTCTATGATCCTATTAGAAACACGACTTAGGAAAGGGAGCTACAGGGCTCCTTTGTCAATGTTCGCCATTAAATGTTATTGTTACCCTCCAATTCTGTGCATTCATTGTTTTTTGTTTCAAAACAGGAGGAGCTTTGTTTCCTAAAACTGATCCACGACAACACAGTTCCAGAACGACTTCTCGACGTGCTTTGTTGACTCTCCGTGCTTGTCTTACGGCTTCTTTCGGAGGTACTGCTTAGCCTTCGCATACGTGTGGTAGACATGCCGCTGTGACGCCTTCTGAACACTTCATCCACGCCTGGACCTCTCCTCAAAATGAGCCGGCGAAGAAGTACGCTGATGGTTCTGCGTAGGTCTGGATTCCGGTAGGAGTACAAAAACGGGTTCAAGGCACTTGAACTGTAATGCATCCATTTAACAAAGTGAAGCAGGCGAGAAAACGTGGATAGCGCAGGAAGAGCTGCGGGGTCAAACGTAGCGATCATGCTCAGAGCAAACAGTGGTAACCATGCCATAATGAACAGCAGTGTTATCATAGCCACAGTTAAGGAAAGCCGGATCTAAATTTTAAATCAAAAAAGAAAAATAAATTCTAGACTTTTTTGTTTGGAATGTTATGTCAGCATCATTAATTTGGTCTTAGCGAAACTGACTACAGGGCTGCAAAAATAAAAGCATTGGGTTCGTAACAAATTAATTGGAGACGGTCCTTCTTCGCGGAAACTTTTTGCTCAAAGGTGTAGCAAGGGGGGAGGGGTCCTGGGGTGCCCGTGACTCCCTCCACCCCTCCCCCCGGTTTGTGAGACTTTTTAAAGCAAACACCATACAATATTCAGGTGGCGAAAACGCGCGAATCCGGAGAATCAACATATCGTCATATAGTGTGACCACCCCCCCCCCCCCCCTTTTGAAAAATCCTGACTACGCCTCGGTAAATGTGCTTGCCTGCTTATATGAGTGACTTATAAATTGCGATTGAACTTTCTAAATATTCAAGGATCAATAATGTGATGACGAATGGCTGATGGAAGGTTAGTTTCAGAATATGAACAACTAAAAAAATGTTACATTGTTAAAGAAATAGACCCCACCTCTCTCTCCAAAGTACCCTTATGAGATTGATGCTCGTTCAACGTCTGCTTGTTCTTGGCAGCCACTAAAATAGAACAGTAAGCAGTGGTGATCACCACAAATGGGATGAAAAAGCACACAGTTGCAGTCAGAATAGTGTAATGCATCTGCCAATCTGTTCCATACTGCAGCGGCTGAAATGAAGCGAGAACAGCAGCGATCAACCATGCTGCGGCCACTGCAATATAAAACGTCTTTCGCTGGAGTTGGCGATGCTGGAATGGTCTTAGAATGGCGTGGGATCTTTCGATACTGATGCCGGTCAGTTGAAAGATGGATGCTCCTCCGATGAAAATGTCCGCTGTTATGTAGAACTGATAGGCAAAGTTACTGAATTTATACCTGTGATGATCACAGAAACTAATGTACATCCAAAGCGGCAACGAAACGAGTCCAACGAGAAAGTCGGCTGATGCCAGCCCGATAATTAAGGTGTGTGTGACCGCCTTACGAAGCCTCTTGTTCCAAACGTACGCCGAAATGACAAGACCATTTCCAAAGAAGATTATGGCCACAAGAAGGCCATAGGACACTAGAGAAAAGTACAGCTCAGCTGAAGAGCGACTTGGCTGCATTGGTATAGAAGCTGGTTGGGAGGGCTGCAAAGTGAACAGGTTGCCCTCGGAGTTTGGCAAGTACGTGCTGGAAAATGGCATTTGAATTTGACGACTTGAATACAAATGCCTTGGCGAGTTTCGGTATTGTGCAGATTCAAAGTTGGAATTGGGTGCTGCCTTGTATTCTTGTTTGCACTTTTTTCCTTGCTTTCTACTTCATCACATGAGTGGTGGCTGCCACATCAGTTCTGCTATTCCGGATGCTTTCAGTCACTTTAATTATATGGAGGGTCTGTGGACAAAAAGAATGCCTACATGTGAATCGTTCCATTTTGCAAATAGCGCAAACTTGTAACAATGGCATGTGAATTTGGGAAACAAGTAATAAACATTATGTAGTTGTATTTAATGCCTTTAATGCCGGTAAGAAATATGTGATATTGAGTGTCCAAACGGACATAGAAGGCCCTTTTTAATTCACTTTTGGTGAAATACAATAGATAGGAAAAGGTCATCATTGTCTGTGCCAGTTAAATTGCTTTCTGTGTGTGAATTTGGTGAATACAAAGGGATGAAACCAACAAAGACATATCATCACGTATATTGTGCATCCGTTTAATGCAATTTATCCCCCGAGTGTGTGTGTGTGTGGGGGGGGGGGGAGAACTTGACCCATTTCTGGGTATAGGGGTGCCACTGAAGGTTTGAAAGCCTGACCCTGTAGAGGACAAAAGTTACGTCAAACACCTACCCTGTTTGGGGCAAAGGAAAATCATGTATCCTGTTCAGGACTGAGGGTTAAGAACCCTATCCAGCTGCCCCCTCCAGTATAGTTCAGTGTAGTCCTCCCCCGGGAATTTAGCTCCTTGCAAACTGGTGTTCCGTCATTGCATTTTAGAAATTGTAAAATCTCTCTTTCAACTTCCATCGTGTTTGCCAAATTGCATTCTTGCATTTAAAGCTGGCACTGGCTTGACTAATTCATCGCGAGTGTGAGACAAAAACACGGTGTTAAATATTTGCTGACGAGTTTTGCGGCTATTTTTAAAGAGCCACCTCTTTTGTCCAAAAATTTTTCACAGCCAATTAAACAATTATAAATCCTATAATAGTCAATCGCAGACAACTGTCATTTATTTTGGTGGTAAAGCATCCAGGGATTGGTGAACTCTTTTGAAACAACTGTCTTATGGAACATACCACTTCAGGACAGGGTTTTTATTCATTAAATTTCATAAGCTGTTAAGGATTAGTATTATGAGTAGTTTTTGACAACAAATAAATTCCTTGGTCTTGAATGAGAATGAATGGGAGCTGATGGAATTGATAAATGACCTGCTCATCAGGGTCGTACAAATGTCTTCCTCGCTATTTGCGATGGACACCCTCGTTGGTTGCTAAATTTAATTAAGTGAAAATAGCTTTACACACTGACATTAATTGCTTTATCGAGTCCCTTTCTCTCTTTAAGCTTTCTCTCCTTTATTTTTCTTTTTCTCTAAAACTATATAACGTATGCCTTAGCTGTATTAATGATTTCATGTATTTGCCCCTCTCGATCTTGGTGCGACCCTCCTCCGCCTTCTCGGGAGGGGGAGGGGAGGGGTGGTGGTTGAAAACAAATTAGCTCCTAAAAGTAAAATATAACTTCAATATAAGTAATCGATCAGCCCGGCATAGAGGTTTCCTCCAAACTGAGTAAAACGACGAAGTTAGTGGTGTGAAGGTTTTCGGAGGGTATGCATCTGGAATGCTGTTGGAGAGACAAGTCAAACAGTGAGGTACATTGAGGCGTGTCGCTGGGATCAATATTTGCGAGTTAGCAGCCAGGTGATTTATATTTTCTAACCCACTGGCTCACAGTCCCCCCTTCTCCAACCGAATTGTTTGTTTTTACTACTTGTTTGACGCTAAAATTCTCGCATCGACAGGATCGCTTATTATCACTCAACTGAGTAAAAGTTTGGACCCCCTATCAAAAATTCCTGGATCTGCCCCTGTACCGATGTGTCCGGAAATGCTCTAGTCCAAACGAAAACGTTTTTCCGAACTTTTTCGAAGCATGTTATTAAACATATTACTGTCAAAAAGTACCAAATAAGCCATTTTAAAAAATTAAAGCCCACAAAAACACAACAGAATAACTAATTAATGCATTCTAGTTCAAGTTGTGCGGACTCTGAGCTACTGGCAGTATTTGTCACCATGTTCAGTACAAATAAATCACCCTTGCATGTCTGTAACTTCCCCATAGAAATTTTGTGATATCAAACAGCAGAGATCTTTTTAGCTCCTCGTCAATGGTAAAAAGTCGCTTAGAGCAAACCTGAAGCCAAAGCGACCGAAATGTGCTAAAACAATTGGTCAAAAGTTTTTTTGTCTGAAGTTTATCCATCCAAACTGGGTGATTACCATAAACACAATAAGTCGGAACATTTTCGTTGTTGAAGTATTATCGTCAAAATAGCTGAATTCACATCAGGTTTTCGATAAGAAAAATTGATTTCACTCCACTTAATGCGTCATAAAGCGAATTTACTCCCTCTTCGGTTTTAAAACTCGAGTTTTGCCTTAATAGTTTTGCGTTATGATTCGAAGCGAACTCGGCCCTGGCATGGAAAAACTCGGTACGTACTCATTTCAGAAGAATAGCGTACTAAGTAGCGTAAAATTGTTTTAGCGAATTTCATCTCTTCCCACGAATGCAATTCATCGATTTAGAATGCGTAGCTAGTTCCCACAGTATTACAAAGTAGTTTAAATATTAAAATCTCAACGAAACATACGACTTATGATTACAACCAACCGGCTTAGCCATATGGCCGACGTTGCAATGAAAAAACAATTAAAACTGCAATTAAAATTAAGGCAGGCACTATGGCAAAGGGCACTTTTAATGGGCCAATATTTCGACTAGTAAAACTAGTCTTCTTCAAGGTCAGTGCTGCAAAGATATCTGGCAACAAGAACTACTCAGTATTATTCTGTGTTGTGCTGTTTCCTGCATTCAAAGGTTCGACGTTGTAATCATATAGCTAAGATTACAAAGTACAGTACAATAAAACATACACTGAGATACGAATAACAACTTACATAGATCATCACTGCTACCGACGTGCTATGATGAGCAATTACTAAGATGATAGGTATTTCTGACGTACTGTGCCGAAACTTTTTGTTGTATGTTGCGCTGAAAGCGAACAAATCTATCTTTCCTTCAGTTCACCTGGATTACTGCCAGCCAAAGGCTTAAAGCAAATTCTCCTGAGAGTTTTTTAACCTTTATACTTATAAAAAAAACAAAGGGAAAAGAATGCTGTTTAGTACATTTACCTTTCAGTCAATATTTAGATGCAACATTTTTCGTGCAGGAAAGACTGCTCAGATGTCCTTGATAGCTCGCACGATGTTCAAACTCGACGGACACAAACCAGACATTGAAGAGATGTCCCTAATCACACAGAAAGCTAAATACTTCACTTAATTGCGCCTTTTCAACCTTCCTTTGTCATGCGTTACACGCATCAGGGAGTAACGAGCATGCTTTAAGCTTTAAGAAATTACTTTTTACGCAGTTATATAATTTGTTTGGTAAGCGATTTCGATTTTGTCGATTTGTCACCCAACCTTTTCCTTTTTTCGCATTCAAAGAGCGTAGTGACGTTGTCCCTTGGGCAGGTGCGTTTGTTGATAATTCCATTGTGTATGGTGTGCGTATTTTTTAAAAAAAAAAACCTGTCCGCCATTTGTGCTATCAAAAATTGATCATTTCTTAATCTCCACTAAATCATCATCAAAATGGCTGCAAATTTCTTGTCTCCCGATGTTGTTTGTTGTTTTCTTTGCAGACGCAAGAACGTTTTCTGCTATAAAGACTTGCGCATGCATAGGGTTTGGGTTTTTTATGGTTAATTTATGGTTATGATTAATGGTTAAAAAATTACGATATCTGGCAGTTTGCACTTCGGTGTAGCTCGTGGTTATGCAAGTGTTTGATCTCAGATCAAAACCCTTAACATCGGATAACAAGATTTATCCACCTGACTTAAATAGGGTCATCACAAATTGGCTGGTGAGCTCATGAATATTTAATGAAGCTGAGAACTATAGATGAAATTCCACGTAAAAGTTTAGGTGTTCTCAAGTAAACCTAATGTTTCACATCATAATTGCAAACAATATGCTGGCGTTGCTTATTGTCGTCTATGATCAAAAACAGACTGAACTAAGAATATAATCTATAGTATTAAATATGCATATTTATATAATAAAAATTTAATGGAGTGGTACAATAACAATAACTAAATGAATTAATAAATATATAAATATAGGGAGCCATAAGGATAATGATCTGTAAAATAGCAATGAAGCTCCATACACGACAGATCACCTTATGCTATCACAATATAAATATTAAGAACATACATGTCACTAAAGCATGTTTTTGGTTCGCAGATTGAAATAGCTATTCCCACATGACGAACATTGAGATATTTTTGGGAATTCTTTGTATCTTCATCTTTCAACAACTTCATGAGCTTCAAGTTGATGCTGGCATGTGACTAAAAAACGTAGTAAAGATGTCAGGTCAGTTAATGTCCCCAGAGCCCTTCGTTTTTCGTACCAAGGCCCAGCCGGCTAAGATAAACGAAAAGGCTTATGGGACCAGGTACATGGTGCCTTACGACCAACCTCGTTCCCAGGGTCCTCTCCTTCCCGTCCCCTGGAACGAGAGAGAGAGAGAGAGAGAGAGGACGGGAAGGAAAGGACCCTGAGAACGAGGTTACCCTATGGCCTGAATAACAGCCGTAGATCACGACCAAAACTTTACCAAATTATTGGATTATACAGCAGACATTGTCGTTTAGAAGTCTACGCACATTGCTCTTATAAAGATAACCGTTGAAAAAATAGTTAAAATGCTGCCTAATAATGATTATGAAAACATTACATTGCATTTAACAAATTATCATTAAATATTTAATATCTGTCATGTTATTGCCAGGAATTTAATTAACTGAAGGTTGACACAGCGTTCATTAGCAAGTTTCAATCCCATCTCACATTTAGTGTGTCAGTTGATACATTATGGCAGTCAGGTCTTTCTTCTTGATTTTATTTTGTGGGTTGATGTTTTACCATTTCTCTGAAGCTACATGCAACCATGCTACTGACAGGTAAATAACTATTCAAAAAATCGCGCTTGCGTTATATTATAATAATCTGTCAAAGGGGGAGATTTCCAATCAACCAACGCGGAAAAAATCCTACGAAAAACGGGCACAAGCAATTCTTAATCAACCGGCAGAGATTATAGAAATATCCGGCTTTATGAAGGCACGGCATATTTGGTATACACCCAGCAGCAGTGACGGCAAACTTAACGGCTCCACAGTCAGCGGCAAATAAGGAAAATTGTCTTCTCAAAGCTGCACGCATAATTTCCCCCTTTGTAGTTGCAACATCCATAAATATTAAGTAAACTTAAGCTTGCAGGTTTTTTTTTTAATTTGAAACCTGGTGGTCAAGGTAAGCATCGCGACATGTGAAGTCTTCATAATGAAGTAAAAAAAAAAAACAGAAATTAAATTCTACACATCTACCCTATTTTATAAAAATTGAATCTTGACAACCAACCATATCTTATAATAATACATTATTTGTTCCTTTCAATGTAATTTTTCATCAAATCGTGAGATTTTGGTGGCGCAAAATTTGCCTGTTCCCTTTTCGCAAAGTAAGTAGCATTCGAATATGTACCGCTTTCAGGTAATTTTCTGTGTAAGGCATCACTGGCCGAGACCAGCAAACAGCTGCTTAACGTTAGGGCTAATGAACTAACAATGAAGACCTATGCAGATTTTGTTGTAGAAACTAAATACATGCGTTTCAAAACGAAGCAACGACAACACCTAGGCCTATTTTAGCAGATCCCCTTGAGTTGACGCTTAAAAATGCTTGGTCATTACAATGAGTGCAGGTGGAATCGATCGATAATTAAATGGATTGTCTTTTAAAATCTGATATATCCTAATTCTTCATAATTTCTGGAAAATACATATAATTACATCACCTTTCAAGCACATGCAAACACAGAGTTAAACAGAATAAATTAAAAACACGAAATCTTGTGTTATGTTATTTCCTTATTTTCAAAATTTAGTTCCAGCGAAACGGAGAGGTTGCTCGGGAACGAGAAAATACCTCCAGTTAGCGAGCCTCCGAATGCCACGGACATTTTAAAAGAACTTTTTCAAAACTACGATAAACGACTGAGGCCAGGACATGCAGGTAGGCATCATTTGGGTTTAGATGTATATAACAAGCCCAATTGTGGACGTATTTTGATTGGTTCTTACCTATGATGACGTATACATTTGGTTTCTTCATTATATAAAACAGATAGATTCCATGTTGCCGTACAGGATTCACAGGATTCTTTATTTACTTTATGATAAAGATTTTATGCGCCGCGAGTAACATTTCGCTCCTTCTACTCTCCTCTCGAACTTAGAAGCTTTTTCGACAATTTCTGCAGCTTGACTCAGAATTTTGCCGGAATTTCTGCATAGAAAATGTTCTCCGCCATCTCTTGCGAATTTTAACTAGAGTAAAGCTGTCGAAGAACAATAAAACACGCTCTTTCTGTGTTTTATAATCTGATAAAGCATGGGTTTTTGACCAATCAGAGCGCGCGCAGAATCCTATCTATATTATAATGAAAAGTAGAATTGCCGGAAAAGATTATTGATCGATGTAGGCAACGTTTTAGTTTCAAAAAAGTGTTTTAGGAACACCGGCTTTTGCGCTTGAAGAAAACTTCGAATCGTCCACCATTCGATTCTCTGAACCTTATCCTGATCATGACGTCAGTCGCGCGTCGCCATTAGTTCGGGTCCAGATCTCTTGTTGAGGAGGGCAGTAGTACAGATTTAGTCCGCGGCCTTTGATTGGACTCTCAGACGGGTTATAATGACCACACGAAAGAAAATAAACAGATGATTACTAAAGCACTAATGGAGTGTAATTGCTTTTGCAGGAAAAGCTCTTACAATTACAGTGTCACTTGGTTTTTTGTCCATTGCAAACATTCAGGAAGAAAACATGGTTTGGAATTTATAATCTTAATTAATCTTAAATTTCTTATCCCAGTGAATTGTGCTCAGGAACCACTCCTGACTTATCCAATCAGCCTTTTCAGTTTTCTTTGCTTATTGTAACGATGTATTTTAAACTTTTTTTTATAAAAGAGCATCGAGAACTAACAATTGTTAGTATGCATTCACGGCTTAGGGCCGACTATTCAAACGAATACGAAGCTAGATTTGATGTATGGCTTTATGACACGACTGAGGTGCTATAGACAGAGGGCCGCTCATGTCGAGATTAATGTTTCTTTTACAGGAATTTAATGCTGATATATACATGAGGCAGATATGGAATGACTCAAGACTGGCATTTGGAAATAGAAACCACGCCTTGATACTACAACACGAGGCGCTCGATAAAATGTGGCTACCAGACACTTTCTTCGAGAACGCGGTGAAAACCTTTGTGCAACAGCAAACACGCACAGCCGTCGTATATGGAGACGGCTTAATAGCTTTTTCTCAAAGGTAAATTACAGTCGGGGAGGAGGGGGGGGGGGGGGTGGGGAGGGGGAAAATGTTATTTGATAACAAAATCCCGTCTCCGAGACGGGACTGATCCCACGGTGTTCGTCCCTGAAGTTGCTAAACAACATGACGTGTTTGCTCGCGCGATTACTTTCGGTGTATTCGCGAGCTCCTGGCGAGCTCTCACGCTAGTTTCTGATTGGATAGAACAAGTCGGAAGCTCCGCGAGTACTTTAACGAAGATTTGCCAAAACTGACTCGTGTTCCACTAGTGAATTAGAAAGATAAGTAGCTAGGAGTTCCCAGGTAACGTGACGATCGTTACATAACAGATCGAAATATTGTTTCTGTATCTCCAAAAGCCACAAAAACGCCAGTAATACAAAATGGAGAAGAAAGATATAGCCAGATAATTCATTAGAACTTTCCCGGCCTCTTAAACCAGAAGTGTTCCCGGGGCGCGTATCTCATGTTAGACCTTGATCAGCATAACAGGTCTAACAGTACTTTTTCTTACGGGTGTCAGTTTTTGAAAGATAAAAACATGATTTTTCTACAATTTTTGATGACTTTTAATTTAATTATAAGAATATCTTTCATGGGGCTGGACAGAATAAAAAGGTTAATCGGGGCGTAGTTTGTATATGCGGATCACCATGGCACATAACCCAACTCTTATCATTCTCACCCAAGGCTATGTTCACAGTGCCCGAGCACTGGTACCTGAGCACCAAGAGAAGCGTGTGCCGTGTTCAGACACTGAAACCAAAGTACTTGAGTACTGTCCGTGCCCGAATTCTGGCGTGGGTTTCTTAAGGTGTGTTCACATTGGTGCCTAGCTTAGAATCGTACTCGGGTACAGTACCCTGGCACCAAGTGTGAACAGTGCCTAAGAGTAAGAAGCAAGTTCTATTAGCAATCCACCAATCGCTCCCTCCATAATCGTAACCTGAGAATGAGAATAATGAGTGCCATTAGTATGTTACCAGTGTTTATTTTATGACCGTGTCTCACGTGGACTGGAAACTAGCGAATTCACGAATTTGATTGGCTACAATCGATATAGATTTTCCCATCTAGACCAGCATCTAGATCGGTTGCATTTTGGGGTCAGAAAGTTACAAACAAAACAGAAACACGTTGTCCCCTTTTTCTCTAAAAATACTAAATGGAAAATTAAAAAAGCTTGGCAAGAATAAAAAGTAAAGATACGACCGAACTTTTGCCAATTTATCGAAACTTAAGTTCATCTCATCGCCGTTCGCAAACAAATCGTCAGCGAGAACGAAGCAGTGTCGTTAACTTGAAATTTAAGTTTTCGTTTGGCCATATATTAAACATCTTATTATCCGAGCTTGTCGGTCTGTATGGGAGAATCTTGACCTCGGTCGTGAGTACAGACCGAACGCAGTGAGGTCTGTACTCACGACCGAGGTCAAGATTCTCCCATACAGACCTCCCGCTCGGTTAATAAGACCTAATTAAAATATCGTTCATCAGTTGTATCTTATACTCGTTTCCAGGGTTACGACAACAGCTACAACTTTGATGAATTTCCGCGCGTATCCTATGGACAAACAAATTTTCCGTTTGGACATCATGAGCTGTGAGTAGTAGCTTGTTTTTCTTGCTTTCACTCACTAACAAAGTGATCACGTAAAATGCCATGATAATTAGCATCTGGAGGTATAACGAAAAAGTGTTTCGGAGATCGGGCATTTGCGGTAGCAGCACCGAGGAGATGGAATGAACTGCCTACAGAAGTAAGGAACAAGGCGAATGCTGATCGTTTTAAGCAGCTTTCTAAAGACATATTATTTTAAATTAGCTGATTATTGATTATTGATGTCAAGGTGATTTTACTTCTTTTATCTATTCTAGCATGTCTTGTAATTTGTTTCCTAGAAATCATTGTAAATTGTAAATTTGGTGATTAGTTTATTTTTTAGGATGTAAAGGGACAGCTAGTGTTTCATCTTATTATTTCCAAACACTGAGAAGAGAATTGAAAATACGACGCACAGAGGAGTAGAGAGTTAATCTGAGGGGCTAGATCGGGCTAGAGAGTTTATCTGAAATGCCCTATATTTTATAGTGGCGTTTAATTAAAAAGAAATACGATAATCATCATCATCATTTAATCGCCACCTTGTAAAGGAATTATTAAGTTACAATTGGAACGGAATTAGCGAGGCGAGGAGACCTCCTAGAAACCACCAGGCTTATAGAAGGAGGCCACCTCGGTTATCAATATATTTTGAAAATTAGGCTGTGAAAATGCGGCTAGGCCAATTCAGAATCATTTCATTAAAAATCCGATTACATTTTTCTTAAAAGTAGGAAAGCTTGTTGAACCAATAATGTTGAACCCCAGTAATGTATGCAATAGTAATAATGGTATTATTACTTTCACAAATAAATTCAATTAATTCGTTCAGGATTTTCTTGTCATCAGACGCAAGAGACATCCAACAGCTGCGCTACAGAGGAACAAACGTTCAACTCTTGAACAAAGAGATGTCAGAATTTGTAGTAACCAATCAAAGTATCGAGATTACTGTCAAAGAACTTTTTATGGGTACGCACATTTTTTTCTTTATAACATGCATTGCTGATGAAAATTTAACCATAAACAATAGGGTCCCAACCGTGTTTAAAGCTAAAATTAAGGTTATGGCACCCCGGTCATGCCAAATAATCGAAACTTGTTCGCCAGTGGTAGCACTGGGAATTAAAGTATAAGACCGAGAATATGTAGTCACTAATTATAACTCTAAGGTACATTAAATCCAATAGAAGTAAAGTTAAATTGTGATCGCTTCATAGAATGCCAAAAATTATAGTCACTAAGAATTTCATAACAAACTGCTCGGCTATCAAACTCAGACTCTTATTGCTTTACGAAATAATTCAGCGATCAATCTGATTAACAATCACAGCGATTGCTTGTTCTCGTACAGGCTGTTTTGACATGCTGACAGTCAAGTTCAACGCAAAAAGAAGGGTTGGCTATTACATCATACGAATCTACTTCCCATGTAGTCTTTGCACCGTTGTATCATGGATGGCCTTTTGGATGGACTGCAGAAGTATCGGGGACCGTGGGACAGTCGGCATCACCTCTCTCCTCACTCAGCTGTTTCTGGTTGGAAGTATCAACGACTCTATGCCTCATGTTAGCTACGTGAAGGCGGCTGACTTGTTCTTGATCGTATCCTTTGCGTTTACTTTTGTCGCGCTTTTGGAGAGCGTTATCGTTTTTAAAGCAGCTGCTTCTAGAGGACGAAACCGAAGGAAAATTTCACAACAAAAAGAAAAGGTGAATACATTTCCTTTTTCCGTATCTTAAAGAAGCTACGTCATCGTTCGTACACTTAGCCTAAATTTTTCAATATCGTCATTTCCAACCCGTTTCAATCATCTCCATCCACAGCCATCCTTGTTCCTTTTTGGTTTAGTATCACTCCTTTGGTGTTTTTCTTCATTAGCAAACTATTATCTTTCGGTTTCCTAAATTTTAAGGGTAATTTAGGTTGTCGAAGAAATAACTCAAAATATGCATTAGTAAACGGACAGGGCCACTCGGACTCCTTGCAATCGCCTTGAATGACTCTCACACTTCCTTCGTGGACTCCGGATCAAGCAGTCTAGGTCAAAACCCTCCTGAGCATACAGTAAATGGTTTGAACCCGGGGGTAACAGTCGATCGTGTAGTTTGATCGTCCGGGTGAGGGAAGTCCTAAGAAGGACTGTTGTCGGTGACAGGCGTCGTGTTCCAATGAGCACTTTACTCTCATAGTGCCCCTCTCCGCATGGGTGTATCATTGCGCACCGCTAGCATAGGGGGTAACCCTGCGATGGACTAGCATCCCATCCAGGGGGAATAGTAATACTCAAAGAAACCAGGATAAGACCCAGCCTGATGGGCCATTAGGCTAGCCGTGCAGCAGTCTACTACCCGGTATTTTCTGAAGCGGAAAACTGAAATAGTACGAGGCTGCACGCAGGCTACCATTAGTCTGATACCATAACATTTACTAAATAACATTGCAGGACTATAAATCTACCGTTGAAAACTACGAGATAAATGAAGAAGAGAACACGTGCTCAAATGGTGTAAAGGCCACGGGAGTCAAAGAGGACATTTCAATGCTGCACAGGCTTGCACGTGTGAAAGTCATAACAGGATTGTTCGAAAACAAGGCAAGCATGGGCGCCTGGATAGATCAAACGGCTAGAGTACTTTTCCCTTTAGGATATACGATTTTTATCATAAGTTATTTCTTGAACTATAATATTTAAATAAGCTTTGGCATGCCGCCATTCTCGGGCACTCAGGGGAAGTTAGTCGGGACGAAGAAGGCCCTTCGTGAAAACTCGATCATCGTTGCTACGATTTTTGCCGAGATTCATCCCGAAAAACTTGTTACTTATTTTCCCGAAAACAGAGGAGGTATAATTCGCAATACTTCAATTTCGCAGTTTGGCAAAAAATCGCGTTGAAATGAACTACTGAAATTTCGGGTAATAACGGAATAAGTGTTATAGTGGTTAAAGCCATTTTTTCCTAATGACATTCTACAGAACCATAAAACAGAACTTTTAACAGGTCGACACGTTACTAACCTTTACCTAACCGAGCGCGAGGGCCGTACTGGGAAATATTGGCCCTTGGTCGTCTTTGTACGGACCTCGCTGAGCACGGTCCGTACTGCCACGACCTCGCACCAATATTCCCCAGTACAGCTCGAGCAAGCTAGGTTAGTAATTATAAGTAGTTTATTATATGGCACTTGGGTCATGCATGCTTGACTTAAATTCAGAGGTTTTCCGCCTTTTAATGCCTCAAACTACTCAGAAAGAAAAAGCTACCACAATTTTGTTTTTCAATTAGTATATGTAATAGGACTACATGCTGTCCAATTTGAAAATAATTGGATGAGAAAAAATTCCGAGGACTGCGAAATTGGACGAGGCCGTAGGCCGAGTCCAATTTGGCAGTTCGAAGAATTTTTTGAATCCAATTATTTCCAAATTGGACAAGCATATAGTCCTGTTAGCTATTAATTATATAGCATCCAAAAATATATGAACATGGCAAATGTTTCGCCTTCCAAACTAATATTTCTTGACAAATGATTGGTTTATGGAAGGTATCCAGATTTTTCTTAAATTGGACAGTTTGAGCAAAAACTGTCCAATTTATTTTAAATTTGGACAGTTGGCAAAACTTAATAAAAAATGCATCTGTTGACAATTAATGGATTTTGATGTAGCTATATAATTAGAGTATTTATATGCGTTTTCTTTCCACAGTTCTAGTTGCAGATTATAAATTATTCAACACGCGGCTTAGGACCGTTTCTATGAAAACGGTCCGTATGGCAAAATCCCGACCAAGAAAGAACCAATCAGAACGCTCGGATTTTCCTTGCCATATAATAAGTTTGCGATAAGGCGATAAAGCATCACATTATAGTACACAGTTCAGCATTTATATGATGTCTTCTCTCGAACTCTCGTTGTTCTATGATTCAGAGGAAGAGAGCGTGAAGACGTGAACTGGCATCAAGCTTTGACAGGGTTTTAAATTTGGCCCTAACTTTTTTTTTGCTGGTCTTTAATTTTGCGACTATTTTGCAATCGCGAAAATAAGTATTAAACAATAAGGTAATTGTCCTGGGTTCTCCGAGGATGGTGTGCCATTCACACAACTTGAGAAAAGCTAGAAGAGAGGCTGAACTATGAGGTAGAGCTGTAGTAATGACCCGAAATTGTAATTTTTGGAGGGCAGGGGACAGGACGGGACAGGGGGCGGGGAAAAAGGGAGAATAGGGGACGGGGGGGGGGGGGGGGTAGTGTTCGGGAGATGGGAGGAGAGAAGGCGGGATACGGAATAGACCAATTCCGATATATTAATATTCTAACATGTCGCCGAGGCTTAGGGGAATAAAACAAAAGATTTTGCATCGAGGCTTAGGGATGAATATATAATTTCTTTTGCTTTATTCCCCCAAGCCTCGGCATCATGTTAGAATTTTAATATATCGGAATTGGTCTATTGCCAAGGTACAGGTGCTGGGAAACGGGAACATTTCGCAAGTTTCGTAACATTTTGCAATAGAAATAAAACAAAGAGGCGGGAGCCACTAAAGAAGGGGTGGGAGCCAGAAGTAAAAGGTTTGGGAAGTGGGGGGTTCAGACCCCCCTGGCCCCCCCCCTCCACTACCTTTCTTAGGTGTTAAACAGCCAGAGACATCGTGTTCAAGGTAAGCGAGATAAGGTAAGCGTATAAATGCGAGAACAATTTTGCTGAATAAAATATATTTAAGAGCTGTCTGTGTAAGCCTTTCTTGTAAATTGTGCCCCTGATTTATGCATTGCACTGGACCAGTTGATTTTCCTGTTATTGAGTCTCTTCTTATCTGTCTTATATCTGTCTTTTGAAGCTTTACCACCGACATATTTAATTATGTAAATACTAGTTAATTTCACTCAACTCGATGTTGATTAGAAGGGTAATTGTGTATGTTATGACCCTGTCAAGATCATGAAATTAGATCCTACAATGTTAATAAGGTCAAATTTTCATGGCAACCCATTGGTGACCGTATTAACAGGTTTCCTCATAACAAGGTATCTGTGGGTTGAATCATTAGTACAATCCCTATAGGCGTGCTTAGGCTCAGTGGTAGAACCTCCTATAGAAAGACTCTCTCTTTCCTATCTCACCAGGTAATTTACTAGACACAGTATTTTCCTTTTTCCTTTCCCCTATCCCTGCTTTACTTCCTTCCTCCATTTCTCTTCCTCCCTCCCTCCCCTCATTGACTTCCTCTCTCCCCTTACTCCTTCCTTTCTTCTGACTATCCCTGCTTCCCTCTACTTCCATCTCAGAGGCTGATCTAGGGGGAGGGTGCAGGGGGTCCACAACCCTCTCCTCCCACCTGAGATGACTTTCTAATATAACCAACCCTCCAAGTTTATTTTTTCCTTAGTGGCCAAATGGCCAGTGGCTGTTTAAAGTTTGGTCGCCAGTGCAAAATTTTAGTCACTAAAGTTAGCTTAAGCTCTCAGTCCTTCTTCTCACTTTCAGTTGCCAACTGGTGACTTTTGTTGCAATTGAGTCGCCAGCTCCAAAATTTTGGTCGCCATGGTGACTAAAATGGTCCCAACTTGGAGGGTTGAAGATAACTGCAGTAGTATTCTGCTTACGTCACCCAGCAGTAACATCATTCTTTAGTGGTGCATGCCTCCTGAGAAAAATCCTGGAACCGCCCCCACATCCACAATAATTTAACATGATCGTGTTCTTTCAGTTTCACATATGTTAATTGATTTGCTTTAACAAGTTATTTCTGGGCACCAAAAATAAACATTTCAATGGATATTAAAAAAGTAAAAATATATCCTTGATTATATAAAATAACTCTTTATGATTTTACATGGCTTCCAAAACTTGTTTGATGTCTTGTGCTTCCTGAAAAGGAAGGAAACATGAATGCATATTATTATTAGTTCTGCTGGAGAACAAATAATGCAATTGAGTTGATACTATTTAAATTATTTTATTTATACAATCTTATTACTGTTCAAATATACACACTGTAAAAAAGCGTTCTAAATTAAGGTCTAGAAGGTTGAAGGTTCTAGATTGTATTCAATTTAGAGTTTCTACTAAAACAATTAGACTACTTGCCCATTTTCTTGAATGCTAGTCAACTCGGCTTCTCCTTGTTGACTATTTTATCCATATAAAACTTGGGCTAATAAAAGTGTGAGAAACAATGAGATTCTGTAGAATGCTCTGAGTTTCTACTTATTTTGATATCTATCTAATTTTTGCATGCTATGGATAATTTTCCCACAGGAAGAGTAATTAAAATTATACCAAGGCATGACAAATCAACAAATTTTTATTGCACCTGTGGATTTGTAAACACAAATGATCTTGAAATATATAGCTTCTTGGTTTCATCATCAAATCTCCACATATTCAATGAGACACCTAAATGAACAATAAGCTCTCACTAACTGCAGGCAAGGGATGTATTGGCCTGTGGTTGTGGCAGTAAGCAGGGTCGGCCAGAGTTTTTGGGTATACAGTATTACAGGGGCATTTTAAATTGGGTATGTGGTATTTTTGAACTAAAATATGGGTACATGGTATATAATTTCTGGTAGTCAAATACTCTGTAGATGTTTAGTTGAAAGTTTAAAATCTGTTCATTTATCTTTGATCTAGAACATGTACTGTACCATCCCCATCAGTGTTTTAATTTTGGGTATATCAGGTCATTATTATTAGGCGTATCAGTATGTTACTACCCCCTTCCCTCCCCAGCCCAGCCTGAGGAAGGACTGGACTGAGTGCACCGAGGTCCATACAAAATTGATAGAGGGCCAATTCCAGTATGGAATGAGCAAGTAACGGTAGTTTATTATACGGCACTTGCAATTTTGAATTTGCTGGCTTTACAGAACAAAAGATACATGGCTTATGACCGTTTTCACGAACACTGCCCAAAAGCCAAAATTCCGACCAAGAAAAAAAAAACACGATCAGAATGCATGGGTTTACTTCTTGGCCATATAATAAATACACCTTATAACTTATAAGTCTGGTGGTCCGTACAAAAAAGGCAGATGACCGCTACTCTCCCAGTACAGTCTCGAGTAAGCTTGGTTTTATAAATAGGGGTGGACAGTAGAAAGAAGAACAAAGGAACCAGATTCAGAAAGCACAGAACAGGTGTTTTAGTCTGGAAAATTTCCCCTATATTATATTGCATGGTAGGGGTTTTAATGTAAGCAAACAACAATGATAGGTACATAAAACCCCAGATTTGATAATTCTTGTTTTATTCATTAATGCCTTTTGTGTGTTTAGGATTTATCCATGGAAGAATTTGCACGCATAATTAATTAAGTCACAACAGAATTTCGGTGTGATTTGGTGAAAAACTACTTCGCTTACCTTGAACAGTCCTACTAAACCTTGATGACTCGTCGCCAATAAAGAACGATCCATTCGTGAAAGTGAACTGCTCGATATTCCTTGTGTTTACAATCACATCGTCTTTCAATGGGGTGTACAGTGTTTCGCCTTTGGGTCGAAAATCTTCAGACTCGTAAACTAAACCGCTCGCATTTATTGGCAAAAATCTCCTGGAGAAGTGCGAAGCAGGGGGAGAATAATTTATAGGCTGGTCAGGTCTCTTGCTAAAGAACAAACCATTCTCGTTTCTCCGTTCAAACCCCTCGCGCGATAAACTCGGGCCCTGATCGTCTTCTGTTCTTGGCCTTTTAGAAGAAGTGAACCCATTTCGTGACGGTGGGCACAAGAAAGGTATTTCAGTCTCAACATCCATGAAAATTAGTGATGTCAAAACAATACACTCTGAAGAAGTCTCCACGCATAATATTTCATGACTTACTCCTTCTTATCAATTCTCGTGTAAGCTATTCAAATTGTAACAAGAAACCAAACGAAAACAAATCAACATAAAACTTCGCCATATTGGACTTGGTAACCGCTCTCTTGGTTTGAAAATCTGCGCTTTTGACCCTCGTTCCAGGCTTCCGCACTTGCAAAGGAACTGAGCAGATACTCATGACTGGAATCCAATTAACAAATTTTTGAAACTGTTCTTGCATTTTTAATTTGATTTGGTATTTTTCACTTTTAGAGGGGATAGAGGAAGGGAAAGAAGAGGGGTTGGGTGAGGTATCTCGGAAGAGGTACACGTATTTGACAAAAAATTGGCTTGTCACACCACCAGACAGTTGAGCACCCCAGGTTAGTAGGGGACTGTTTGGTGACCATCTACAAATTTTTAACTTCAAATTCCAATTTTAAAACTACATTTAATCTTCAACATTTCATATTTTCGGACATTTTACTAATCCTTTGACAAAAAATATCTCTTTCCAAAAATACTCAAAAGTCAACCAAAAATTTACAGAAAACCCCAATACATCGATTCAATCATAGGGATTTGGCATTGCTTGAAACACAAACAAGATGTTATGTGGTGTATAAGCAGCTTTCAGGTGTACCCCCCGCCGCCCACCTTAAGACTGTCTTTGAGCCTGGGGGCCCAATCAATCAATCAATCAACTTTATTTAAAACATGGTAAATGGCTCAGCAAGCTGGTTTTCAGACATGCCGTGTAAGAATTACAAGATATAAATGCTAAATCCATCAGGCCAGAGCTTATCCCGGTATCATACCAATAGCATTTTTACTCCCCCTGGATGGTTTGCTAATCAATAACAAGGCTACCCCCTCCCCCCCTCCCACCAGCATTGAAAAAATTTTCTGGCACCACTTTTTACACTTGGACAGAGAGGGGCACTACACCTATGAGAGTTAAGTGTATCACACAGCAATGCAATAGAGTGACATTATTAAGCATTATCAATAACATTCATGTCAACTCTCCCGGATTATCTGGGAGTCTCCAGGATACAGAATGAATCTCCCGGTCTCCGGTACAGGTCACCAAATCTCCCGGATACAAAGGAGGAAATTTTGAAATATTTGACGCATTTTTGTAGATGAATTGGCAGAGCTCTATTTTTAACTGCGTTTTAAAGGCATCTTGACGCAAAATTGGCGGTCTCCCAGACTTTTTTAGGTTGGCATCTCTGCAATAAGTTATGTGATAGAACTGCATCTTGCCAAAAGGTTCTGCCAGGATTACAAGGGTTCAAAAATGTTTTGAAGTAAGCATTAGAAAATGGAAGTGTTGGCAGCTGTGACATTTCAAATGTTATTTTGTGCTGATTGGTATAACCTGCAGAGTAACCAAGAACATACAATCAAGTAACTGGTGGAACTCAGTAGCAAATGGCTGATTTTGAAATCTGTCAGAAATTCTCTATAGTGCAACGGAAAGCTCAACCTTGGCCTAGACATACTTGACCAAACACTGCATCCAAGTAAGGAAGATCATGGGTTTGTAGCCTGAATATTTTCAGGCCTCCTTTTCGAACAACTACATACCTACATGTGCATACATGTAACTAAACCTTAGCAGGAATTTTCTTTATAACCATTATATTTTTAAAATAACTGAGTGTGTATAAATATATGCATAATTTATATGTTAAAACATCTAGCACAGATATTTAATTAGCAGTTTTTGTTAATAGAATTACTATAAAAACCCAATAATCAACTCAACCTGTTAGATTAAGATAAGTCAAATCCCAGAATTGATGTTCTGAAATAACCCATTATTGTTTAAAAATGTTCTTTTGGTGGATAAATAGGTGCCCAAATGGACAGCAACAAGTACTATACACATAAGTTTACTGATCTGATGACATATAAATTAATATATATTATAATATAATTTAACAAAAATACCCTTGGAGTACTTTCCCAAAAATATCTCAATATTGGTAACTGAGACACTTATCTGCAAGTTCTCCCAACTAGCATTATAATTTTAATAGTATGGAACCAGTATGTAGTAAGGGGACTTTTAATTTTGATATCATCCTGTCACGATGACAAAAAAGGTTAATCATAATCATCAAGGTTTAATGCGGGAGCAAAATTATGCACCATCATTTTGACTCGTTCTTTGCTCTTTCCAATTCTTTGCACAGTGTCTTCAATCATAGAAAGTCTTTCCTTCTCCTCGTTGTATTGATGCTCCAAGCCTTGACATCTTTCCTGACAATTTGCTTGTTTCAATTTAATACCATCAAGTTCAGTTTGCAGGTGGTTTATCTTTTGTTTCAGTTCATCTTCATCCATCTGCAGTTTTTTCATAGATTTCTTTTCATCCAAAAGCTGTTCAGTGACTTCTTCCATGGTGTTCAGAATACTTTCAGCTTCACCTGAGTACAAAATATTTAATGGCACGCAACGTGAGCTAACATTTCTTAATGTGCAGTTCCAGAAAATAATCCATACTCATGCCATGGAAGGTCATTGCTTATTCTCATCCATGAATCCAAACAAAATCTTCACCGCTTTGATTGGAAACATGCCAATTAACATGCCAGCCTCTTTTCTAATCTTGTTTCTCACTTTTTTGCTCACCTTTAGAGTACATGTACAAGTGTTTTTGACAGTGCAATGGGTGGGGGTGGTGTTTGACGGAATTTTGGGGAAGGTACATAGAGAGGGTGGGGCAGAGTGTGACAGGAATGGTGCCCACTTGGCCCAGATGAGTGATTTTGGCTTGGAGACAATGGTGTAATCAATCGAAATTGTCCTTTGTCCTTTGGACAAGTTAAGTTTCAGAAAGTAATTGAAAAGCAATACACCTTAAAAGAATAAGACAAACAACTGGGTTCTGGTCAATAAGCAACACTACAATACCAAATGTCCTCACCATTCAGTGTGTTGCATCGCAGCGCGAGAGATTGATATTCTTCTACATATTGTCTTGTTTGCTCTTCAAGCTTTTGAAGTCTTTCTTTCTCCTTTTGCACTTTGAAGTCTGTGATTATTTGCTGAATCACAGTATTAACTGCAGTTGACTGCACAACTGTCTGACAAGTTGGACATTTCTTGCAGTCCCTTAAGCATGGCTGGCAGTATGTATGTCCACATGGTATTGCTACCATGGGTGTGTGTCTGGGCCCTGTCATAAGCTTTTCACAAAGGGGACAAGAGTGACTTGCAATGCCTGATCCATTAACTCCCTGAATACTCTGTGGTTGTTGTTTATGACTGACAGTGGGCTGCAATGAAGTTTTCAGTCTTTCCGCAACTGTATCTGCTAAAGCATTGAGCATGTCTGCAGATAACTCTGGCGTGTTCATTTTAAGAGAAGCGTTATTTGCAAGTTCAGCCTTGTTTTGAATAACACCCTGACTTTCACTTAAAGGCTCTTTTCCGCCATTTTCAGATACTTGATTGCCATCTTCTGAAAATTCATTACCATCATAACCATGCAGGTGATTATCAAGTTTATCATTACCATCATGGAGATTTATATCAGATTTTAGAGATGTTCGTGATGATGGCCTAAGCTTATTATGCAGAGTCTGCTTACTCGAGGTAAGAGGTGCACTATTTAAAGACCCTGCGGAACTTGAGCTACCATAATTAGATGGTAAATACTTCATGTCATGGTCACTATTGTCTCCAATATGGGACCAGCTTGGGTTCTTTTTATGAGAGCTTGATGCAGAAGGTGGTCTCTGTTTCCTAGCAACGGGATTATCACCCTTAGCTATCCAAGAAATGACGTCTGAATGATCTCTCTGAGGTTCGGGATACAACGGTTTCCTTCGTGGATTGCTGTAAGGGTTCCTGTTGGCATAATTTTCTGTTGAAGAACCGCTAGACAAACTTGAACGGGTTCGAAATTTTGGTAAATCAGGTAGTACAGCGTGCTCCTTGTTCAGCGACTTGGGTTTTGTTGGCGAAGATTTCGAGGCTTCTCGTTCCTTCATCCATTGACTTTGTTTTTCACGAATTGTTTTTACTTTTTCAGCCGTTTCTTCTTTGGATGCGCTCTTTTTACTCGATGATTTTGTTTGTAGCTTCCTTCCTTGTAAAGACATGATAGAAATGTCACTTGTATCACTTATCGGAAACCGTAGAAGACGAATATGAACTTGATAATGGCGTCAAAATTTTTCGACCCTTCCAGCCGCCATTTTGTTTTGTTTGCGCCCGACCGTATGGTTACCAAGCACAATACGACTTGCGTCAAAACTACTTTGTTGGGAAAGGGGTAGGTGGGGGAAATTAATTAAAGATTATTTTGAAGCTTTTCTATTCCTTGATTTTAACGAAACTTTTCACTGTTTGGATTTTTAAGCATTATAATATCAAATAAATATCATACTTAAGGTGTTAATATTTAAAATAACTAGCAGTGGCTCATAAAACAAACATTAACTTTTCGTACCCCTCCCCAAATAAATATTGCGGGCTCTTTTCCTGTCGAGTTGGCCGTGCGGCTCTAATATAGGCTATTGACTGGCGAAAGACTTGTTAAAAAGAGGTTGTGTTTGACTCCAGTTGCGCTATAAGCTTTATTATTTGATGCTGTAGTGTATTTTCAAGTTTTTTTCTTGAACTGAAACAGCTTGAAGATGTCTATGTCAGCTGTGTTTGTCCTCGACATCAAAGGAAAGGTGGGTTACGTTGTTCTTGTACATATATACTGAAATATCTTCGGGAAAGAATGCGAAATTCTGAAATTGTGCTTGCATTTATATCGTTTAGGTGATAATATCTCGGAATTATCGTGGAGATATCGAGATGTCTTCAATCGAAAAGTTCATGCCGCTTGTTTTGGAGAAAGAAGAAGAAGGGACGCAAACACCGATCTGTGTCCATCAAGATGTCACATTCGTATACATCAAGTACAATAATCTATATCGTATCCTTTTACCTTTATGCGATCAAATGTTAAATAAATCTAAAATACAAAGGAAGAGCAGAGGAAATGTTCCGAAGAGTACCAGAGTCTAAATGATTTTGCAAGATCAAAGATCATGATCAATTTCTTGCATGTGGTGTGGAAGTTGCTATAAATTTCCTGCTACTGTGACTATGGGGTGCACCATAGGTGTATGTCTGAATACGTGATATTATTAAAAACTAGCTAGGGTATATTGCATTTCCTGAGTTTTGATTGGCTTAGAGGCAGTGGTATCTGAGCCCATGTTCCATTGATTCACAAATATGGTAGGTGTACACGTAAGAGATTGCATTTTTCTCAATGTTTGTACAATATTTTTGGTGGAGTTTTATATAACAGCTAACACCCTTGTATAGTCAAAACCCCAAAGTAGGGTCTCCAGAGTTACTCCAGTAGATAATGAGGGTAAACTAAGGAAGAAATGCCATACCCGTTAAGTATTGCCAGGTACTGAATAATTTCCAGGCTCAGGTACATGACAGATCTACAAGGCTGGGTTTTTCAAAAACATTCATATTCAAATGAAAACAAGAGGAAGGAATGTTGATGATCACTTCTCACTTTCAAAAGGAAGGAAGTATTATTTATATAATATAATTTGGTTTTATCAACTGGGTTGATAATGTCAATTGGCCACCGTAAAGAGATTCAAGAGCTGAATCTCTTTAAGGTGGCCAATTGACATTATCAACCCAGTTGATAAAACCAAATTATATTGTTATACTTCCCACCAATGCAGCACCACAGTTTCTTTAGAAACTTACCCCCTCTATTATTTATATAACCTGTCAAGTACAGTGCAACTGACTGTCAGTATGAATTCACAAAGTATACGCACGTGAGCGATTTTCACATGGGTGTTAGGATTGGATTTTGGTTTTGCATTACTTCACATAGGGGTGAAACTTGTCACAAAGAGGAGGGCATGGCATTCCGGGTGTTGTGGTCTGGTCTGTTGTGATGTGAAGGTTGGGGTGGGAAAATACTTGGCATTTTTGCATAGTATTGCTAAGAGGCCTAATAAGCCTCGTCAGTCCGAGGCTAAATAAAGGTATGATATGATATGATTCTTCACGATTGGCCAGAATGATAACCTTTTTTGGTTTTGGTTTTATGGCACTCAGTTGGAAATCACTCTAATTACTAACGATAACTTTGAGTGTCAGTCTACTTCCTTGACTGCATTTTTTAGTTGTGTCAATGACAAAAAAGAATGCCAATGTGGCTTTATTATTTGTCTTCCTTCACAAGATGGTGCAGGTAAATTATTCTATAAATTATGATACAGATCATTTCTTGATCATGTAATGAGCAGAAAATGTTTCAAAATTATATCCTTTACTACTTTAATTTATCAGTGAAACTTTTACGCTTTCACTTGTTTCATTCTATGAAGCGCATTTGTCTATGAACATTACTTTAGTATGGATTTTGCACTATATAAATATATTTTTATTATTATTATTATTATTATTATTATTATTATTATTATTATTATTATTATTATATTTATAATCCTGCAGCATATTTGCATGGATTATCATAGATTATATCATGGATTATATTATTATTATTATTATCACTTTAAGTTAGTACTAAGCCATAGGCAGAGTTGGCTAAAATCAGAAGATATATATATTCTGCAAGATTGAGCATTATAAATCAACATATTGTCAACAAATGATTGAACACATTTTACAGTTACTAAGATAAAGTGTGTGGCTGGGAAGTGCTTTGTTATGCTTAAGAAGAATATTTCACAATCATCCTGCCAAATCACGGTCTCCTTTATAAATCCCCCCTCCCCCAACTGGGGTGCATCTTTAGTAGAAAATGAGTTCATTAATTCTATGACAAGCTGGGTAAAGGTAAGGTAGGAATGATAATGTAATCAACACCATTGCTTTCTGTATATTGTAGGTGTTTTCAGAATACTTCAAAGAACTTGAGGAAGAGAGCATCAGGGATAATTTTGTTATCATTTATGAACTGCTTGATGAATTAGTGGACTTTGGCTATCCACAGTTCACTGAAACAAAGATCCTACAGGAGTAAGTAATGTGCATGTACTGTTTGCATTTATTGTGAATAATTATCTTGGACAGTCTAATGTAAATGTTAATTTAAGTGGTCATGCACTTAGCTTTATAAGCACTAAGCTGAGGTAGTTTTCAGACATGCTACTGGAACAAAGGAAACAAAATTTTAAATGAACATAACATAGTAAACAATCCCAACTGGCATGAGGCAGACCAGTTGGCTATTTACAAGGCGTGACCGAGGTTTTGGTAATAAAGGGACTACCGAGAAACAAATCCTGCAAGTGACAGGTTGGAGGCCTTGAACCCAGAACCTCCATATTGCAACACCAGCGCCCTAAACCACTCGGCCAATAATGATGCTGCCTACTTGCTGGTTAAGTGTTGAACAAGCTGTCTGGTTTCTTGTGGTTGCTGGGGTCACTGTGTTGTGTTGTGGGGTGAATATATTTATGTAAGACGCTGTACTCTGACAGTGCTTCTGTCCATCAAGGAGTATGTATGGGTGGTGACAAACTGAGCTGTAAAGACCAACCTTGATACTTCAGGAAGAGTAGCAATACCCATAGAGTCATTTCCCACTACAGAGTTAGTTTGTTTTCTCCATACCATTAGGCACATAAGGCCACACCTCTCACTCTTCAACCATCCCTGTCCTCTCCTGTTCCCCTGGCTTCAGCCCAGCTAGTCCACCCCTCCTGTCTACAGTACACTCTGTTTCTTCTCCATATGGTCTTTGATCTTCTGACTTGTACTGTCTCCTTCAGGCTGCCATGCCATTGCCAACATGCATTCATTGCTCCTATCCATTCTGAACATGTGTCCAACCCATTTCCATCTTCTCCTTCGAATCTTATCACTGATCTCATCCACAGCTGTTATTTCAGATAGTTTGGATGTGTTGTGGCCACCATATTCCAAGGATCTGAATCAGGCACTACAAACGTTTAAAGAAATTCCTGTTGTTAGAAAAGATTTGAACTACTGTAATACTATAGACCCTTCAGGAACTTATAGATTGCTGATTCAGGGCTTCAGATAGTTACCTGAAGCTTTCATGATAGTTATTATACACCACAGTTCATGTTTTGTAACTACCACTTACAATAGATATAATTAGCCAAGGTGTTAGCAGAGCACCTTAAAGAATATTATAGTCCTGATGTTTTTTTAATCACCTCTTTGTAAATTTTTCGGGCAGGTACATCACTCAAGAAGGTCACAAATTAGATGTTGGTGCCCCTAAGCCTCCTGTCGCTTTAACCAATGCTGTCTCCTGGAGAGGAGAGGGAGTGAAATATCGAAAAAATGAGGTTTTCCTTGATGTGATTGAGTCAGTGAATTTATTGGTACGTTTTCATTAATTTGAATTACAGCTAAGTTGCTTGTCAAGTTTTTAAAATAATGTTGAATAATATGTGGGTGTGTGGAGAAATGAAAATAATTTCTCTGAGAGTGTTAAACTCGGTGAGATATTGAGCTGAACATACTAATAACAAAGCTATTGACATTTACCCAAAGATTTTCCAATTTTTTTCTCTGAATGCTTCCAAACATTTTCCACCAATTTCCAAAGATTACTATAGATTTCCAAAGTTTGCTGAAGACTTCCCATGGAGATCCGAAGATGTTTCGACTATACACCAACAAATTTTGGTATAGTAAAATTAAACATATATGGTATCAAACATAAAGTAATTTATATTATCATGTAAAATATCTCTTCTGCAAACCCAAGACATTCTTAGACTCACAAAAGAAACCAAGACTGAGGTAGCAGCATTATGAATTTAAAATATGTCGACAGGAAACATAAAATTTGCCCAAAATTCTGTGCTCTACCCCAGTAGATAGTTTTTGAAGGACCATTTTCTCTACATTCACCTTATATTGGCATTTTACTTTTTTCCTAGGTTAGTGCAAATGCCAATGTACTACAGAGTGAAATTGTAGGATCAGTCAAGATGAGATGTTATTTAACCGGCATGCCTGAACTACGGCTGGGATTAAATGACAAAGTGTTGTTTGAAACCACTGGTAGTAAGTACTAAAATTTCTATTTTGGTATCTTCATTGCAGTTGTCTTTATTTTATAATGTATAGCCAACTCTATCGAAGCAGTATTACTGTAAGGCAGTTATCTCTCATATACAGTACCGGTATGTAGTCAGACATGGTTGGATGGCTGACTCTGGCCGAATTTCTCTTGTTTATGAGAAAAGGCTATAACTCAACTTGCCTATTAAGGTGGACTGTCAACTCTTTAAGATGGGTGTGGTTGGTTGGCTGCCTGGTTCTGGTTAGATTTTACTTGATTGTTTAATTTACCTGTTATTCAACTCCTCTCTAAAGTGGACAGCTTAATTTGGTTCAAAATGTTTATGCTTAGAGAGAGTTCACTGTAGTCATTCAGTGAAGTCAGTTTTGTGTTCCTGGGCAAGACATTTGACTCTCCCAGTGCTTCCTTCCACTCAGGAGTATAAATCGGTACTAGTGAACTGTTAGAGAAACCTTGACACATGGTGATAGATCAGCATCCAGGGGGGGGGGGATAATACTCCTACAGTAGTTGCAAATGTAGTATAAGCACCTAAGTGCCCAGCAGCTTTTGGCCACTAGAATTGTGAAGGACATTGCCTTTACATGTAACTTTGTTTTCTACATGTATGTGGCTGGGATTTTATTGAATGTCCCCTTACATTTTTTTTCTACAGGAAGCAAAAGCAAAGCTGTGGAATTGGAGGATGTCAAGTTTCACCAGTGTGTCCGTTTGTCCAGATTTGAGAACGACCGTACAATTTCTTTTATTCCTCCAGATGGTGAATTTGAATTGATGTCCTACAGGCTCAACACCCACGTAAGAGTTCAATCTACACTGTCTGTTCCTGTACACTAAATATTTACTGGCAATTCAACAAATGGTGCACACACATGTGGGAGCTCATAAGGTCACTTTTATCTGAATATCTGAATAAAGCTTACGAGTTTAACAAAAATTGATGTCCCTTAATTGTCCCAATTGCTTTCTGCAACTATCTGGAACTGGCCGTTTGTGATGGCACCAACCTAAATTTCATCACCTTTGTAATACCAGTAAATCCTGGACTGATATTTTTCACAGTTAATTGTGTAACTGAGTCAACTGACTCATAATTTAGCTTTGGAAATTATTTTTCTCTCTCTTTGTTACCACAGGTGAAACCATTAATTTGGATTGAGTCAGTAATTGAACGTCACTCTCATAGTCGAGTTGAGTATATGATTAAGGTAGGTCTCACTCATTCTCGGTACACTTCAGTTGTTATTTGTATCAGATTTTATTTTATGGTTTTATGTCTCACATGGACTGGTAACTACCAGATTCACAAATTTGATTGGCTCAAATCAACATTGACTGCGTGCTAGAGTTTCCCATCTTATTCTAGACTGTTTACAACTGTTTCCACATTAGTCTTTAATTTTGCCCTTTTTTGCAGCTACAAGTGCAATTTTTTATAAATAAAGTACAATATAGAGACAGACATGTGAGGTGTCTATAAATGGAAGGCGTCATTTTGATTTACATGTAATTAGTAGAGACTCAAGGGCATTATTATTTTGTTTCTATTTTGTTTTTGTTAGACTTCTCTTATTGACGTCTGACTTTTTTTCCCATTTGTGTTTGTGTCTGTGACTATTTTTATACAACGTATGACATTAGTAATGATTATTTTGTTTCTTAAATTTTTTTGATTTATTCATCTGCTAGCCTATATGATAAAAGTTTGTGTTTTATATTCTAGGATTTAGGAGGTCCATCTCGTATAAGCCTTGTGGTTTCTTTTGGCCCTCCTTGCCGCTTCTATTAATTTATGAATGTATTTATTATTTCGTGATGTGTAATTAATTGTTGCTAAATAATAAACTAAACTAAACTGTTCTTGCAGGCTAAGAGTCAGTTCAAGAGACGCTCCACTGCCAACAATGTTGAGATTCATGTTCCTGTTCCACCAGATGCTGACTCTCCAAAATTTAAAGTATGATTCAGGGCTTGAAACTAACAATTTTGGCGACTGGCCAAGTGGCTAGTGATAGCAACAACAATAACAACAACAACTACTACTACAACTTTATTGTACCCTTCAGAAATGTTATTATAATATAAGTTTTAAAAAGCTAAAAATGATAATGATAATGACAATAGTAAAGGCAATGGCAATGATAATGATGACAATAATTGTGATGATAACAGAACTCTGGCACTTCTACAAGGACTTTTAGAAAATTTTAAATTTACACATTACCTAATTTTATATTCACAAATTAAACCTCAGTGTTCGCTCTCCTTCTTTAGACAACTGTAGGAACTGTAAAATACACTCCAGAGGACAACGAAATTGTGTGGAATATGAAATCCTTCCCGGTAAGCTCAAATGACTTTCATTCTTTATTTTGGGCGAGGGTCTTGAGGTGGCAACTTGTACCTCGGTTTGATCAAGAATCACAATGAGCTACATTCCTCCAAATGTGGATGTTGTAATGTTTCTAATGTGGTAATCTATTCTTTTTGTCTTCCCACTCTTCTTAAACAGGGAGGAAAGGAGTTCTTGCTGAGAGCTCACTTCAGGTTGCCAAGCGTAGATTCAGGTTAGTTGCTCTGAGCAGGAGTTTCAAAATGTTATGAAGTAGGCACCAGCAGCTGGAGGACTAGGTGTCTGTTGTAAGTAAGCTTGTTTGTCGTGAGCTGATTTAAAATGACCAGAGTAACCAGTGAAATTTTCTCATGTAACCGGTACAATACTCTAGTAGTCGCCAGCTTGTTTTGTACTGTAACCCTTGTTTTAGATAGCCAGTGCTGTCCAGGCATGGACAGTCCAATGTTGTACTTTCACGGAATTTTCTCTGGTGAAAAGGCAAGTGGGAGGTGGGAGTTGGGGTGTCAATTTCAGCCGCGGACTGAAAATGCTTGTCATGTTATCGCAAACACTGTTTCAAGAATATTTCTTCTGGAAGCCGAGCTGAAATCTCACGGCTACTAACACAACTGAAATTTCAGCCAAAGGCTGAAAATCAGGCTCTATCTCACTCGCACCATTGTTTGTTTTTTTAGAAATTGATGAAGGTAGACCACCGATTAAAGTCAAGTTTGAAATTCCTTATTTTACGGTGTCTGGCATACAGGTTAGTTTGTGCATTTAACAGTCAAAGTCAATAGAAACCTGTTGCAGCCACATGAGGGAACTTGATGTGAGTGCTGGATTATCAGCTACCGTTTTAGGGAACAAGTGTCAGTTGATGACAAAATCCCGCCTCCTATACGGAATTGAGCCCAGGGTGTTCATCCCTGAAGTTACTAAACAACATGATGTGCTCGCTCAAGCAATTACTTTTGGTGTATCATGTTAGTTTTTGATTAGATAAAGTAAGTCAGAAGCCCCTTGAGGGCTTCAACAAAGATTTGCCAAACTGGGCCTTGTTCCTCTCATGTATGTACGAGCCTAGCAGCCCACCAGGCCAGAGGTCATCCCAGTTCCCTTAGCATAAAGGGACTGAGAGAGTACATGTATTTCTACTCCCCCCTGGATGGGATGCTAGTCCAGTGCAGGGTTACCCCCAGCATTAAATTTGCTGGTACCGATGTATACACCTTGTGCAGAAGAGAGGCACTGTGAAGATAATGGGTGTTGCTCATGAACACAATGCATTAACCCCAGGCCGCTTGAACTGGGCTCGGTATTTCGAAAGGCGGTTAGTGCTAATACAGGATTAAAAGTTAAACTTTACTTTTGATTTCTCTTCTATAAAATTGTATAATAGGCTAACATTTCTTGGGTTTTTCTTATAGTGTAAGTGAGCATACTAAAATATAAGCAGGAAAACTCAGTGCAAAGCATACAACTACATAAATAGGTTACTCCAACCCTGGGTTAGCTTAATCGTGTTTCAAACAACCGGACCCTGGAGTCCAGCACAGTAAACAATAGGTCACCGCACTTTTCAGCTCATTTCAAGGCCGGATTAGTTTACTGTTAGACCCAGTCCAGACCCTTATGTGCTAACTTGGGCTAACTTGGTTGTCAAAGCATAGTTAGTAAGTGTATCATGTATCTTTTCAGAAAAATTAAACCAAAAAACACATGTGGTTGTTGTGTAGTTGAAAGTTTGTTAATTTACGGTATCTCTTTGTTGTTGTTTTTTGCAGGTTCGTTACCTAAAGATTATAGAAAAAAGTGGTTACCAAGCCCTTCCATGGGTTCGTTACATTACACAAAATGGAGGTAAGTTAGTATTCATTCAACACTGAAAAAAATAATGTCCCCAAATACCAAGCTCGGAAAACCGTGAAGCCACGATGCCAAGCTAGGGAATTACGCTCAAGTCAAGTCAAAATTGATTTTGGTTCTGCTTCGTTTTGCTTTTCGGTTGTAAAAGCGGCTTGTTTTCTCTAATTGGTTGAACCAAAGCTAACACGCGTTGAGCCCAGGCCAAACGAGAATGACATGTAGTTGATGAGAGCTGACTCTCATGAGAGTTTTCGCCAACTCTCATCGACTCTCATGAAACATTTGAGCACGTTCAAAGTTCATGAAGATTCAGTGAGAGTGCATGAGAGTTTCAGGCCAAACGCCAATATTCCTAGTCTCCTTCGCAGTCGTTTTTGGTCACAGAAACGGCTGCGAAGGAGACTACAATCTTCCTTGTTATTTCTTTTACAGATTACCAGCTGAGAACGACATAAACAAGAAAGAACCCTTTTATTAAGTAACTACATTTAATGTAATTAAATTTACACCTGAATCAACTGTCGATTAGAAATTCAAAAAACAAATCAATAATGAGATTGCCTTGGTGAGGGGTGCTACGTACTCTCACATAATTCTATAGAAGAATGGCTTGATACTAAAGCTGTTTGTTAGTTTTACTGTAGTGTCAGCAAATTTGTTTGACTGACTGCAAAGTAGAGTTCCTGGCAATTTTTGTTTGGGAATTAAAAACTCTTCATGACAACCGAGAAATGTTTTGCCTAAGATGCTGTTAACCCATACTTGTAGTTGAACTAAAATCGGACAGAATGAGGAGTAAATAAAGCTTTGTTTTCCGTAAGTTGTCTTTTCCGAAGTTGATACTGTGAGTTCCCCTGTGCTCTTATTATAGGACTTTTGATCTAGAGCAACCCAACAACCAAGTTTTGGACTGTGGTTCGGTTTTCGTACATAGTGTTCAGAGCTTTCTTCGAGCTGGGGGTGGGCGTAATTTACAACGCTCCAAAACGGAGACAAACACGCAAATGTATCTCTAACTTCATTTTTCTTCAGCTCGCCATCTCCCCGCCAGCGCAATAAACGTAAAATGACGGGCAGGATAGCGCGGTTTAGAAATAGTTTCTAAACGCTACATGTATATAAAAGACACCATTAGATTTGGCTGTCATTCTATCGTCTGCTCAGTAAACTGAACTGAAGATAAACGGACCGTTAGTATTCTCTTGCAATTCAAGAGGAAGAAACATTTTACACTGAAAGGCGCGAAAGACAAGCAAAATTACCGTCCATATAAACCGACACAAGAGCCCACACAAAAGTAGCTACGAAACAAATGAAATAAATATAACATAGATTTAGCTAAACCCAATGCAAAAGCGAAGCTCCATATAAGCCTGTATTTTTTGTGCTGCTTCTTAATGATAATTTGTGAAAATGCTCTCGTTAAAACACTATCACTGACGTTATTACTCGGCAACCTTCAGATCCAAAAATCAGAGAACGAGCCAATATAATGAGGAAAAACAGTGCCAAACTAGGAATCGTCCGTACGAACATACGCAGCACTGGAGAAACTTTTTCACATGAAACAATTTGATGTCTGAATAAAAATGCCTATTATTTCTTTACCTCACCTCATATACGGTTCTCGTTTTGTCCCCGTTTTTCTTTCCCTTTCCTGTTGATATTTGCTACATAGTCTCCTTTGCCGGGCGCTTTCTCGCTGTTCGCTATTTGTTTGCCTGTAATTTGGCCGGGAAGGTTCTCCTTTCTCGCTGTTCCACGCTACTAAACTGCCTGTTTTGTAGGGCATTCTCTTGCTGTCTTATCGCAACTTTTTCGCCAAAAACATGTCTCCTTGAAGTTGAAACTACTATACTCTTGTTTGTCGACATCGACATAACAGGAGCTCCGAATAAAATAGTTTTTTTCTCATATTCTAAACTTGAGACGTCGACTTGATTGTCGTTCTTGAAGATTCTTGAATCTTCTTTGCCGAAACTGGCCTTTCGCGCCAAAAAAACGCGGGTTGCCACAGGTGTTCATTAGCACCCAGTCCTTTTCCGTGCGTACGGACGCATGTTCGGTAAACGAACAGTCATGTGACAACCAAATTTTTTCGGCCCGGTGGATTTTAGAAATCGAATTTCTTTACCAATGGGGCTCCGGGTTTTACTAAAATATTCACACTTACAGAACAAACTTGAGCACGAGGCATCCCAAATGCCAAGGGACTAAAAACAACGGCTGTAGATGATTACACCAAGAAATGGAGTAAACGAGAAGGTGCCCACGTGTCAACATTGGAGGAATGGTCCGAGACAGTAAAACTCATCATCAACAAGAGAATAAAGGGAGAGAATCAACACCTTACAGCGTCGCAAATTTTCTGGTAGTCCTAAAGTCTTAGAAGACAATCACGTCAAGGCGTATTTGAATGAACTACACGAAAAGTACGTTCTAGTCCCTGCTGATAAAGCTGGAAACAACATCATTTTTGTTTGCAAGTATTATTACGTGCAAACGCTAATGGAAGAACTTGGAATTAATTCTTGCACTACCATCAACTCTACATATGAAGCCCAAGACGTCACAGCTGATGAAGTTATACGGAACCACACAACAACTTCAGACGACTTATTCAACATCACATTACATCAGAAGGAGAAAAATTTGCCTCAAATGTATTGGATACCTAAGCTTCACAAAACACCATACAAAGCACGATTTATTGCAGGATCAAGTTCTTGTACCACTACTAAACTATCTAAATTAATTACTAATTACCTCAAACTAGTTAAAAATCATTGTCATGCCTATTGTAAAACTATTCTACAAAGAACAGGTATTAACAGCATGTGGATCATCAACAACTCACTGGATGTACTTCACACTTTGCAAGACAAACAACTTTCGCTAAACAAGTTAAACACCCCTCTGTAACAGACCCAGTAGAATCTTTATCCTCACTGGGTTTGCGGGAAAAAAGTCACCGGGTTGGCTAATTTCCCACTGGGTCCGCTCCTTTTCTGTTTTATTTTGCTTATTTATTATTAATTTTTTTGCAAACAAAATACGCTGGGTCACACCGCACAGTCATTTGGTAAAATCAAAATATTCACTGGGTACTGGGGAGACTAAATTTCCGCTGGGTAGGGGAATATAATCCACTGGGTAGGGTCTCAGTGGGTCTGTTACAGAGGGGTGTAGTTAAAGTGCCTATGAAGTAAAAAATATCTTAAGCCTATCGGAAAGCCTTTACAAAATGAAGAAGAATGGTGTTTTTCTTTTTTTAATATCTCGTTTCATTCCAGAGATATTCACGTTTTTGTATTATGCAAATGAGATCACCGATGACATCATTAGTGGTTCCAGTATGGGGTCAAAACACAAAGCGAAGAATATCTTTGCAATGCAAATAGCAATGCAGTTCAAACTTGGCATGAGTAGTGTACCCTAAGACATACACCACTTGGTGCTTATTTTGATGTTGCTATGGTAATGCTTTTGGTTCCAGTCTCTTTCCTCTCTGAATGCGTTATTGCTGTTTGTGGCTTTGAAAGAAGAGGTACATGAACCTGTTAAAACATGTACAATGTCCACATTGCACTAGGTCTCCTCATTACCGTTTTGGAAGTGGACAATGTTTGGTAGACATAAAAAACAGTAATTGTCAGTGCCGCATAAAAGAGATCTCTATCCAAAAGTGTTGCCATAGCAACATCAAAATTATCACCATGTGGTGTATGTCTTTGGGTACAATACTCATGCCAAGTTTCAACTGCATTGCTATATTATTTGTAAAGATATTCTTCACTTTGTGTTTTGAGCCCATACTGGAACCACTAATGACGTCATCAGTTATCTGATTTGCGTAACACAAAAACGGGAATATCTCTGTAACAAAATAAGATATTAAAAAAAGAAAAACACCATTCTTCCCCATTTTTGAAGGGCTTCCAAATAAGCTTAAGATATTTTTTACTTCATAGGCACTTTAAGCACTTGGGACTTTTCAACTCTATATGCAAGCCTACCGCACGCCAAACTTGAACTTCAACTGCATGATCTACTGGAAACAGTTTTTAGCACCAGAGGAAAGAGTTTCATTGCAACCAATAACTACCACACTTTCTGGACGAATGATAAGAAGTCGTCGAAATACAGTTACTTTTCTTGTAGAGAACTTTGCTGTGCTATTGACTTTCTTATCGACAACATCTACGTCCGTTTCGGAAACTCAGTTTTTCGGCAAGTTATTGGTATACCGATGGGCACTAACAGTGCGCCTTTATTGGCTGATCTCTTTCTCCACACTTTCGAGTACGACTCAGTCATGAAACAAGACATGTCAAAGGCCGCAACATTCAGCAATACCTATCGCTATATCGACGATTTATTCAGCGTCAACAATGCGAATTTTGGAAATTGTATCCACGAAATTTACCAGTCAGAAAAACACTACCGTGGCTACAAATGTGTGTTATCTTGACATTAAGATCATTCAGGGAGACGACAACACACCTTGTCGTATAAGTGTCTACGACAAGAGAGATGACTTCTCATTCCGGATTGTAAACTTTCCTCATATGGACAGCAACATCCCAGCCATCCCATGGTGTTTACATATCTCAATTGGTGCGATATGCTAGAATTTGCTCATCCAATTTGGACTTTATAGACAAGCTTCGTAGTCTTTCTTCACGTCTTCATCACCAAGGCTTCAACACTACTGCGCTTCTCAAATCGTTTAATAAATTCCTCAAGCGCCACGGTGAAATCATTCGCGTTCAATACGACAGTACACTTCGGGAATTGAGATCAGCGGTTTGTGATTGAGAACCAGCACCGTATCCTTTGCTTGTTTGTAATTGTTACGTCGTCTTTGTTACTCTAATTCATTTATACGCGCTCCTTCCGGGTCCTTCATTTGGATTTGAAGGCGCGCGCGCGTATTTTCGTATGTGGTGCGCGTGTTTGGTTTATTTTTAATTTATTTTTCGTTGTTTTCCTTATTACTTTTTCTTGTCGGTAAATGTGCTCACATCGTGGGTGGCTCCACCTGAAATGTTCTGCAATTGGTATAGGATTTAATGGAGCCGAAACCAGTTGTGGAATTACAAGCATTTTAGGCATCCTACTGATGAACGGTTATGGCAATTAGATATTTTTTTACAGGAGTCAACATTAAGATTGTTGTCTGTCGCCTTTGAATTCGTTATACCGGGTGGCTCGTAATATCGGAGTCGTTACACCCGGGGGGGTTCGTTAAATTATATACCGGGTTCATTCTACCGGGGATTCCTTTATCTGGGTCCCTGTATTAACACAACCTTCTGGCGAGGCTGAAGAATATCGTTCATTATGAAGGGCGTCGTACAATCGATTTTCCACTGAACAACACGTTTGGTGCACGATCAGCGAAGTCGCGATTGGCGCTACTCCCTTCATCGTCGCGTCAGTGAGCCTTGTCGCAGGCTACGAAATAGTTTCGCTGTGCAATCATGGCTTATTTCACAAGATTTTCGTGAAACAGCGGTATTCGCGAATAAGCTGGAGAATTTGTGCAATATTTCCTTTTTTTAATTAGCCACTTTTTCCGCAGCAAATTCAAAACTGCGACAATTTCGTCTAGCAAGTCTCACAACGTGAACTGTGACATCAATATATGAATATGAATGGCGATGTCTACTTGACTGGAGTAAAACTTCACTGATTGTTTCTGCCCACAATAATATCATGATAGGCCAAAGCAAAAACCTATTTTTTTTTAAATTATAAACTTTAACACGTTAAATGTCCACACCCTAAATCTGTGTTGAACTCAAGAATATGTGACTTTGTTCGACACAATTATCTAACTAGTAAGGTTATTTTCGAACTATTTTTGTTCTTTTTACGTGGAAATTAGCGATAATTTTATAAGTTCCTACTCCAGCCTCTTTTTAACCAATTAAAACAAACCTACTGCAGTACTAACTTTCTCCTGCTTCTCATCACATTATACAATAGCAAAGCGCGAGTGAAAGATTATCGATCATCATCAAAATGACGGGATTGAAGCTTTCTTCAAGCGCGAAAGCTGCGTTCCTAAAACACGTCTTTGAGACGAAAACGTCGCCTGCATTCTCGAAATTTCTCTGAGAACACGCTAATGCTGTCCGAGACTAGCGGAAGGGTAAATCTATTTAAAGGCGTCGCGAAGCCTTAAAAACTGGCGTTGAGATTGTTACAATATGGATTGAAAGATTCAATTTATAAACAGGAACTTAACTTGAACTTAACTTAACTAAATTAAAGACTCTTTTATATTATAAAAGAAAATAATGTCACGCTCCAGTTATTTTACAAAGTACAAGAACAGCTTTGCAAAGGTATGCAAAATAGCTTCTCTATCAAATGTTGGCGCTGCTAACAGTCCACAAGCCGCGAGTTGACTGTCATTATTAACAGCGGTTTACCTACTGATGATGTAGGTAAACCCAAGTGGGAGAGCCAATCAGGCCACAACAACGCTGTGAACCAATCACAACTCGAAGTAAGCGTGGCTGGCAAGCGCGGGAAAAGTTGCGTACTAGCACTTTTTATGTCTGGTACGAAGGCGCCCTCTTTTTAACCTCATTGGCTGAAGGAAATTGCAGCAATTTGTTGGCGCTTATTTAATACAGAGCTCATACAAATACAAACCCGAAGCATATTTGAAATAGTAAATGATTGCTTTAAATTCGGCAATCAATTGAAACCCGCCACATTACGTGCACATATCGGCACAAAAATGGTCTGATAAGAAATACTATTTCCTAGAAAATTACAAAAATTGTGACTGTACATGGATTATTCGTTATGAAGGTATGGTGCCATTTTGACTTTGCAGACGCGCCACGTGAACGTAAATCTTCAACGCAGGGCCTAATTTGATTGACATCCCCGTCAATACGTCATTTCTCGACATAAGGAGCAATGCTTTACCATCGATTTCCTACAAAACAAGAGTGATTTCGGGTTAGTTACATGAAATATCATGGCAATTCACTTAAGGGGTATATGTACTGGCCAACGTCATGGGGATGCTTTTGGGCGGGGGAGAGGGGTTGGGGGAGAAGCCTCTAACCAGAGGTCCAAACCCTACTCATTTTAAATATTATTGGTAGTGCATAAGATTTTGACGAGTAAGTCTCTCATTTTATGCTTTTTGCTCTCACCTGGTTTTGAAACGACTTTGCCTCTTCTGGAAATCCCAAAGAGCTAAAAAATGACACAACCTCGGTGACTGTCCAAAGAGAAGTGTCTGGTGGAAGATTGCTTTTGCTCTTCTCTGTTTCTTTAGCTGAATCTCGAGTTGCACTGGATGTTCCTTTACAAGGAGAATCTGTGAAAAATAAGAAGAATACATGATAAAGACAGTTGAAAGTACTTAAATCAGGCAATCACAATTCGTAATAAATTGATATGTTGTTTTCTTATAAAACAAATAATTTTTTTTTTCGGGAAAGGACATCTGTTCATCTAAGTCTGCAATTTGACTGGACAAAACTGTAGTTTAGCTTGGATGTTGTATTACAGAACGGCTTGATAACGTGTTGCCATCGCAAAACAGTAGTGGTTGCACCGCAAGGCATTCTGTCCAACCACACTGGACATTGGCAAATTGTATGATTTCCAACCGTTAAAAGCTCTTGATTTTCTTGTATATTCCTCAATCATTGAATGCGGAAAAAGAATCACAAGAGAAATGAACACAAACAAAAAACGTGAGGTACAAGGGGTGGGGAAAGCGAACAAGAAACATTTATCTTTTGCTTGCTTTCCTCAATCTCTCATGCTTCACGCTTGTGCTTAGTTCACTAGATGTTTCTTTTGCATACTTTTGTGTTAAAAAATTAAAGATATAAAATGCTTCCTTGAGACTGCTCTGGAAGAAAATCAGGCCTTGGACTGTGAAGTACACATCTCGCTGCACATATGCTGATCAATGTTACCAAAACCAAAGGCCAAATAAAAACATCAACTAAAAATAGTTGTTACAAAGCCAAGTTTTTATTAGTAATTTTTTGGAAGCATCACTTACTAGGCAAACCGTTAACAATGCTCTTTGCAGCTGAATGCACTCCATTGGACTGACTGTGACCAGATGCATCACTGTTTACTCCTCTTGGTTGTGCTAACGAGTTTGGCTTAGGGTCGTTTGATACTGTAGACTGACTTAGCATTTCCAGCTCTCGCTGAACATTTTCAGCATCAACTTCAAGTAACAAAAAATGAAAACATAGTAAGTATAAGCAAATTGAAATGCTCTTACTACTTATTACTTCATCCTCGTTATGATGATTGAACACGTATCATGTGGTACATTTGGTTGTTCCACATGATCAACTGTTTTTCACATCAAAGCACTTGCAAAAGCATTCCCCCTAAGGACACACAGATTTGATAAGTTTTCCTTGACGTTTAAGTATCTGTCATCAATGCTACCAAAATGATTGTATTGTGAATGCGCTAACTTTTTGCTTTTTCCTATGCGAAGACCGTGCGAACCAACTCTTGTCATGCACCAGCCACTGATCATGTGGTACAACCAAACAAACCATGTGACATATGTTCAATCACCGTGAAGATGGTAAAAAAAAAATGTTGGGTATCGCAGTCTACAGGGAAGACTGGTAATGATGATTTTTGTAAGTCTCACCTTGAATATGAATATCTTTTACTTCAACAGTACATTCACCCGTGATTTCTTCATCACACTGTAAGTGCACGTCATCTCTCATCATCAAATTGCCACCACCTTCTGACTTCATAACTGTCTCAAAGCTGCTGGAGTCAGAAATACGAACTGGATTTATGGGATGATTCTGGCAATTGTAACAAACCCATTTTCCTGTTTAGAGAAACATGAAATGTGGTTATTACTGAGTCACATCTTCTAACATACAATAACATTATTAAGGAAATAAGAACAAGAATGTGATGAAGGAGATGAGAAGATGAGAACAAATGGCCATGATAAGGGGAAGGAGAAAGAGACAGAGCTCAGCAGGAGGAAGGGATGAAGAGGAGGAGATAGATAAAAATGGGGAGTTGGTGGTGGTAAGGAGGAAGAGGTGGAGAAGGAGGTGAAAAGAAAGAGGAGGAGAAACAGGGGGTGGTGATGGTAGAAGAGGAGGTGAAAGTGGAGAATGAGGAGGAGGAGGTAGAAGACGATCAGAGGAGGGGCACATAGAAGTGGAGGAGGAGGTTGAAGAGGAGGAGGAGGGGAACGTAAAGGTGGAGGAGGGGGAGGAGTGGGAGGAGGTGGAAGAAGAGGAGGAGGAGGTGGAGGTGGTGGTGGTAGAAGAGGAGGTGAAAGCAGAGAATGAGCAGGAGGTAGAAGAGGATTGGAGGAAGGGCACATAGAAGTGGAGGAGGAGGTAGAAGAGGAGGAGGTGAACGTAAAGATGGAGAAGGAGGTGGAAGAGGAGGAGGTGGAGGTGGTGGTGGTAGAAGAGGAAGTGGAAGCAGAGAATGAGGAGGAGAAGGTAGAAGAGGATCGGAGGAGGGGCGCATAGAAGTGGAGAAGGAGGAGGAGGAGGTAGAAAAGGAGGGGGGGGACATAAAGGTAAAGGAGGAGGAGGAGGAGGTGGAAGAGGAGGAGGTGGAGGTGGTGGTGGTGGTAGAAGAGGAGGGGAACATAGTGGTGGTGGAGGTGGTGGTAGAAGAGGAGGTGGAAGCGGAGAATGAGGAGGCGGCAGAAGAGGAGGAGGGGAATGTAGAGATGGAAAAGAAGGTGGAAGAAGTGGAAGAGGAGGAAGAGAAGGTGAAAAGGGAGGAGGAAGAAGTGGTGGTGGAGGAGGAGGAGGAGGTGGAAGAGGAGGAAGAATAGAAGAATAAGGAGGAGAAGGTCACTGAACAAACTGGCAGACCACTAATATCATTCTTACCAATGGGCATTGTCGCCAGAGGGGGTACATGGCATTGCATATGATATCCCTTGTCGCAGGCATCACAGAACAATAAACTACTCTGCAAAAATAGATGAAAAATATTAAAAATATCAAGTAATTAACTTATGAAGCATTAAAAAGAGATCAGAGTCATTAGTTATGGCATATAATGAAAATTAATAAAAAAATATACTTACTGGATCGCCACTGTCATTACATATAATGCAGGCTTTACAGTCAATGCACTGCCATGCACTAGCGTCAGACGTGATTCTATGCACAAGCTCTGGCGAGTAGTTCATACAACTAGGGTGTGCTGAAAATGTAAACAATAATGCTATGAGACAAAAATTAAAGTGCACCTAACCCCAAAATACTTTTTTTCGCTAAAATACACCTTTGCAGCAGTTCAAAACGAATTTCACCTTTTGTTTCTCCTTTTCATCAAATTTTGCTACATGTATTTATAGCATTTAAAAGTTTCGAAAAACTGGGCATCATTTGTTCCACGACCGAGTCAGAATGGGCGTGGGTCTATTCTTGATTTGACGTCACAAACTGATTTGCATGCATGTTTACAAAGACTTAATGTGATGCACAATTTGTGACGTCAAATCAAGAATAGACCCACTTCCCTTTGGACTCGGTCGTGGAACAAATGATGGACAGTTTTTCGAAACTTTTAAATGCTATAAATAGCCAGAATTTGGTGAAAAGGAGAAACGAAAGGTGCAATGTGTTTCGAACTGGCACAAAGGTGTATTTTAGCGAAAAAAATATTTTGGGGTTAGGTGCACTTTCATATAAACTTAGCAGTGAAGACACATACAAGAGAAAAATGTGTACCTTTGTTGCCACAATCTCTGCATATCAGGAGATTTTCTGGTTCTCCTCGTCTGTTTGCTGCTGCAGTTTGTAGACAGAAATCACAAACTTGGTCACATGCTGGAATTTCTCTTTCAGGGCTCTGTAGATTATAATAGCGGGAAAAGACTGACACTTACAAGTTCATTTTGTTCCCTAATAATAATAACTGTACTAACCAATAATGATAGTATTGATAATGACAATAATAATAATCATGACATTCAACCAAAAGCAATTAATTTTTCATGTTCTCCTACTAGATCCATGACCTTCCACAGACTCCACTCCAGGGACCAGACAGATAATCTCAGGCACATATTAATAAACTAGCTTCAAAACATTAAAGTGGTACTACGATGAAAAAATGTTGTTCTTGTTCTCTTTCCATTCCGATTTTATATTTGGCAAGAATGCACCATGCCAATTACTTTGCCTCAATTTTCAAAATAAGTCCATTTTTTTCAACAACGTTTTCTTGTTTAAACTCTCCGCCATTACCAGATTCTGCTTCAGTTGAGTTGCATTGAGAGCGCTGAAAAATGAAAATGACATCATCTACTCACCAGTTTAATATTTTTAACAGCTTATTTGGTATGCAAAACAGCAACTTACTTGCAAAAATAAACTAGTGAGTAGATGACGTCATTTTCTCTCTTGATCCAGCTCTCTCAATGCAACTTGACTGAAGCTGAATATGGTAATGACGGACAGTTTAAACAAGAAGTCGTTGTTAAAAAAAATACTTATTTTGAAAATTGAGGCGCACAATAATTGCCATGGCGCATTGTTGCGAAATATAAAATCAGAATCGAAAGAGAACAAGAACAACATTTTTCATTGTACTAACACTTTAATGTGGCAAAATTCCCTGCAGCATAGATGCTGTGGTTTTGTCACATCTACGCATATGCAATATATCAAACAGCAACAGTATAGAAAGCTGTACATACACCACTACGCATTTAGTAACATGTATGATGATAATCATACAAGATGAGGAGGATTATGAGTATGATTATGATCATTTTCTCTGACCAACTGGGGAAATTTTGAACATAGTCAAACTGGGTAATTGTATTTTTTTTAACAAAAGTTCTGATTATACTATTATGCTGTTGTTTCTTTTAAACAACAGCAAAGTCTTTTTATATTCAAGGTGTAATTTCAACAAAGTAAACGGATCAAAGGGTATTATTCTTTGTTGAAGATTAATCAATTAATTCGATTATTCAGTTTAGTGAAACTAGCAAATTATAACGTTTATATTAATCGACACATTTTTACAGTTAGTATGGTTTTACATCAAATTTATTTATCAGCCATTGAAAAGAAGGATTTAATGTTCCCATTTAAACTTGACCAGCAAAAAAACAACGAAGATCGATTATAATTAATGCGTGACGCGGAAATTCAAGTCTACCGTGCGTCCAAAGACTGCAAATGGCAAACAAATGTCTTTAAATTACAAATTACTAATGTCATCTGCTCCGGACTGAACAGAAAAATCACAAACGATGCTACCCGAATTTGGAGTGAAGAAATATATATTCTCTAACACCAGCTATGTATTAGAGGAAAAGGCATGGTTTCCCTCGAGTCGCGTGCAACTATAAACACCATTTGACCGTATCCACATGCACCGGACAGAGAACTTTCTGCCGAAAACTTCATGAATAGAGCCGTTGTTTGGTTTCTGACAAGCTTACCTCCGCGGACTCTAGTAGTCGATACATCCCTTCGCTTACAGACCAAACTCGACCATGATCCAAATCTTCCTTCAACGCGATCTTGATCCTGGCTTTCAAATTATGGTAATACGGGTGCCGAGCGCTGATGTATTTCTCAAGATCCACTGCGCTGACGCCGTAGCCACGATCAAGTGCTCGAATCGCTTCGCCCACCCATCGGGCGGCCCTCGAAACTTTGCCGGACCCGATTACTCGGTGCCAACCGGACGCATTGCGATAAGAAATTGCGCCTTTAAAAGACCTCTTTGTCACGATTCCGCTAGCGATGAGCGCGGCTAAATCTTCCTCCGTGTCTCGCTGATCAATTCCGTGACATTTATGCATCGTCCGGCAAATTCGCTCCAAGTCTGGTCTTGATTTCCGACTTCGAAGCAAGTTTATGCATTCCAGAATCCAGTTCATATACTTCGGTCGCTTCTCGGCCATGTTAGATACAGCGAGATTTGGGAGGAAAGAAAGCGAAGACTTTTCCAAGTGCCAGTGGGTTAGGGAGGGTTTCGTTCTTGTAGAGAAACGCCGTGAGCCCTCCTCGTTTACATACCGACCGAAGAAAATGGTAATTTTTCACCCAAAAACAAACCAAGCGCGCCGCCGCTGCGCCCGCGATTCCAGCAGTACTGTATCTCCGCTTCGCAACACAACAAATGCGCTGTCAGACTTGGCAATGGCGGTTCCATGACAGCACCGAGCGACAAGTTTTGTCGTTTTTCTGCTTCATAATCGGATTTCAAACCGGGAAAGACCTTGTATTGCATCAGAATGGATACAAAAAGACTGTAAATATTGGCGATAGCGTTTACCCGCGAAAGCGAGCTGAATGTTGAAGCATTCTCGATAACGTCTGAGACGTCAGACGCGATTTTGACCGACAATGAATTATGTATTTTTGTTTTACAGTTGTCTAGTTAGACAGTCTGAGAGACAACGTGGACTTTCTAACAAATCCTGAGAACATGCATTGAGAAGCAAGATAAGCGAAGTAATCTCGGTTTGAAATGGAAACTTCAGAAATAATACCTGTGTCTTCGGAGAATTCGAATGGCTTGCTTAAAGATGACGGAAAATTGCATCAGGCTCAGGAAACGAAAGACGGTGAAACGCAAGGTACTCCATTAAAAGACAGGGCCAGAACTTTAAAGAAGGAAAATAGAAAGGAGGTAAGTGCTTGAGAAAGTCGGAATTGCTCTAATTTTTTAGGCTTCAAATTCATCCGTCAATGGGCCATTCCATTGCTTTGCCCCTCCACCACCCCCTTAAGAAATCTTAGGGGGAAGTGGGGTATTTCTGAGTGGGCATTTATGTCGGTGCCTTTGATCTGTTATTTTTCCTGAAGGGGGAATGTGTCGGCACTTTGATAATAATAATAATAACTTTATTTAACGAGGGAAGCACTTTACAGTCCTATACTGAGAAACCTGTGGCCCTCACCTAAATTACAACAAGGAAAAAAGTTACAATTTTCTTTCTAGAGAGGCATGGCAAGCTGTGGCAATGAGAATTGCCACAGCTTGGGGGTTTACCTCAGTGTAAAAACCTGTGACTTTTTTCTTTGTTTTTGATCCATTGTTTTTCTGTCCTGTATTGTTTCGAGGTTCTTTGTTGTCTTGTTCGTTCTTTGTTTTACGTCACTTTTGAGTTTCACAGGTTTTTACAACGAGGATGAGCCCAGCTTGGAGCGTAGAAGCATAATTTGCTCCCAACTTTCCAATACAATCTAAACTAACTTTTTCACTGTGTAACAAGCTAGACCAACACACCCATCCCCATTTGTAGAGAAAGTGCTCTGTCACTGTACATAGCATTTCTAGTTTTAAAAGGTGAAAACTGAACAGCAATTATCTATAATATTGTTTTGTTTAATCACATTAGGATAGGGGAATATCAAGTGAAGACAAGACAAGTAAAGAAAAGTACTCTGAAAAGACACTGAAGGAGCTGGAGTCTCAATTTGTTGTGCCGTCTGATAAACTGAAGGTGTGTACTGTATCCCCAGATACTGCAAAGACCATACTGTAAAATTAATAGCAACCTCTGGCCAACCCAGTCTGCCAACCCTAGTCCACACCCAGCCCACACTAAAGGTCGTCACCATCATGATAAACATACCATCTTCCAGGGTACAGGGAAGTTCAATTTTCCTACTTGCCCTTCGGACAAGCTGGAGCCAAGATGCACTAGCCCGGCGGTCATTTCCACTAGCCTGAAAAAATTCTCAGAAGTGTAATGAATAAATAAATTAATTAATTTGTGAAAACTTTCACTTGCCCTTCTGGCAAGTATAGGATAAAATCCACTGCACCTAGCCTGATGGCAAAATCCACTAGTCCCGGGCTATCAGACACTAACTTCCCTGTATGCTGATCTTTGCACAGGCAACCTGCTTTTTTTAGTTCTACAGGGTTCACACGCACCTTGAAAGTCCTTGAATCTCAGATTAAAAATTCAAGGCTTAAAAGTCTTTGAAAATTCAGTCAGTGCTGGAAAGTCCTTGAAATTTGTAACTAATTTCAATCAACCTAGACTTGAAAAATGGAAAATGTGTCCTTGAAAGTCCTCAAATTTTTAGTGCTAATAAGGGTACGAACCCTGGTTCTAACTTTGCCATAAAATCAGTCGCATGACCAATATTGGGGGAGAAGACTTGCCACGCAAGAAAAATGCTGACTGTCAAATGCCTGATGAAACACAAGTACGTCTCACTCCAAGAGAGCATAGAAATCTGACACATGCACATGTCTCATCACTGCTGACTACTAAGGGAGTGCTGGCGTTCTTTGTTGTTAACTCCATTAAATTGCATTTAACTGCAGTGTTTCATTTAATTTCTGTTAAAAAACACACTCACTACTGACATCACAATCATGTTGATTCGTTAGCTCTTCCTTGATTGTTATTCATTTTTTTGTTATTGTGTTTTTCAGGATTCAAGTAAATGCTTAGATGCTCCCTTTTACTGTGAGCTGTGTGAATCAAAACTGGCAAGTCTTGCAAGATGCTACAGTCATTTTAAAAGCAAGGGTCACAAGAAAGCATTGAAGGTGAGAAAGATTCCAGTGTGACCTTTGTCAATATATGATACTGAGTTACTGTTTGTGTTTCAGGTAATATATCAAACATGAGAGACACGCCGAGAAGAGAGATAAAAATATGGCGCACAGCAGAGTATTTCTGACAAACACCGAGGTGTTTGGAAATGTGATGAAACACTGTCTCAAGTGTTTGATATACCTCCTCAATCAAAACGAAAACAACAGAGAAATTAAGGTCACATTTCCAAACCACGTTTATGGCTCTGATTTTTTTAATGTGATGAATTGTTAATGAGTTTGAGAAAGAAACATCTTTTAAGTGCTAATCTGTACGCTGGTGTGCATCATACCTTTCCTCACTCCCCACTCATCAGGGGTAATGAAAGTCATCTCTTCTTTGTCAGTACACAACAGGGCATCCAGTGAATTTGCTAAGGCTTCAATTTTTGTGCAAAATCGTTTAATCTGGCACATGGTATTTGGCCCTTATGCCCTCATCAGAGCCCCAATAGCTTCCTTGACATTTCCTAGCATGCATGATGAGGATGTGTGGTTGGACTGGTCATTGAAAATCCTGTTGTTTGTTGTTTAGACAAGAGCAGAGTTTCAGTCACTGTTACAAGTCCCCCCACCTTCAGAACAGCAAACTTTGGCTCTGAACAAACTTCTTGATTCAGTGTTCTTGGAACATGGTTTGTGTCCTGTGAATGATTTACCAACCCGACAAAAGGTTGCAAAGGATGTTGGCCAGACTGTGTGTGCCAGGTTTCCAGGTAAATTACCTCTTAGTAAATTATTTTTGATTAATATATTCGAATTATTACAGGACCTAGGGTGGGCAGGTGTGGGACCACACAGTTTGTCAATTCTTGCCACACAACTGTAATTCTTAAAAATCCACCAAAACCCACAGAACATGTTTAGATGAGGTTATACAAACACAGAAAAAGTCCTCTATTGTTTAAAATTAACAAACACTCTCTGGGTTTCCAGGGTCAGGGAAAAGCAATAATTTTTCAAGGTCAGGGAATTTTGTTAAAGGTCTGGATTCTGTTGTTCCTTTAATTTTATTTATCTAATCTAAGGTCAGGGAAAATTTTTCAAAGGTCAGTGAAAAGTCAGGGAACTTTTCTCTGATAAGTGGCAACCCTGACTTTTAAAAAGCAGACAACTGGTGTTGATCCCTGCATGGTCATGTAGTTTTTCGTTCACTTTACTGTATCTAAATTATTTATAAGCCAGCCACCCTTTTCTAAGACAGACAATTGGTGCTGGTTCCAGTGATGTCCATTTTAACGTGAGTTGACTGTATCCCAAAAGAAATGTTGCATTCTTATTATCTTGTCACAGAATGTTCAGTGTCAATTTACGGATCTTCCTTTACTGGCTTTGGTTTGAAAGAGAGTGACATCAATCTTGATCTTTCCATTCCAGATGAGGTACTGTGTGCAATTTTTTGCATGTAAATCCAAGTATATTGTGGCTTTTGTAGGTGGCTAAATGTAATTAAGGCTAAGTTAGGCTCAAGCCAATGCTGGCCAGTGGCTTGTCGCGGTGGTCATGCACTCTGGGGGTTACATACGGGGCTTTGCAGGTCTTATGCGTTTTTGCTGCGTGTGGACGAGCATTTTTCTCTAACCGCTGACTCCTTGGAACCTTCCCCAAGCTCACCAATTGCAATGAGTTTATCTTGGAATGTTAAGTATTTCTCATAGCTCAGTTGGTTAGAGCTCACAGCAGTGCTTTCAATAAGACCCGGCACTCGCCGGAGCTCCGGCGGGTACTCTCTCCTAAATCACCGGCTATTTGTCCTGCATTAACGTGCAATGAACAAATATTAAAATAGAAACAAGCAATTCACCTCAATTTCATGGTTAGTTTGTATTAGGAAACTAATAAAAGCGTTAAAAACAGAACAATTGTTTGATTTATACTCTTATAATTTGGTTTTATCAACTGGGTTGATAATGTCAATTGGCCACCGTAAAGAGATTCAAGAGCTGACGTTTCGGGTGTCCTTGATTCGCTCCGACGAAGGGCTAACGCTCGAAACGTCAGCTCTTGAATCTCTTTACGGTGGCCAATTGACATTATCAACCCAGTTGATAAAACCAAATTATACTGTTATACTTCCCACCGACGCAGCACCACAGTTTCTTTAGAAACTTACCCCCTCTATGATTTATACTCTCCCTTGTGATTTTATCGCTGAATACGCTGACGGTTAGTAGTGGCCGATTTTGTTTGCATCGTCGTAAACATCTTCGTCACTGACGGTCACACTCCAACATACTTCACATAACGTACCTTCTGATTTATGGGGCCTCGTTCCCATGCTACGCCCTTAAACATGGCGGACGTCGGCGTCCTTCAAATCAATTTAGCATCTTTAGTTTTCCGTCTTGCTACAGGGAAAGATACGAGTGCTGATAAGCGTGTAGATGTTGATGAACAACTCGAGAACACTATCTACACTCAGGAAGTCATGGACCAAGAAAGCCTCAGAAGTAGCAATGGCAGTAACACTATTAAAGCTTCCCGAGAGTGATTCAGAGAGTAGCGTAGACTCTGACTTCAAATATCATTATGAGTAACACAGTTCTCAAGTCTCGTGCATTGAGCGTGAGAGTAGTTCCCACGCATTTAAGGTTCTTTGCTGCTTTAGTTACGTACCAACAGAATTATTATTTAAATACCTTTTTGGATATAATTACTTTGTACGCGCTTCGAACTCTTTATTCTTGTCAACGTTTTTCTGGTCAGTGGGATCTAAACAGTTGCTTTTAATGCATCACATTTCTGCTCAGAATGAAGGAAAACATGTCTTAGCTACTTCAAGTTTTCAAATTTTTCTGGGTGAGCAGACTCCCCTAGGAAAGTTAAGCCTGTGGCGTCACAAACGATGGCTTACTTTTTGCCAGCAAATCAACTTGAGAGCTCTGGAGTAATGAAATGTCTTCACATGGAACTCGGCAAGAAGTACGAGTATTTGCCCAGCAAGTACGTTTTAGGTTATATTCTTTAACTGAAGTAAACAGACACCACAGTAATTTTGTGAAGAACCTGTCAGCGGGCACTACAGAAAAATAAACCAGTCAAAGTCAGTTGTGGAAATGTTCACAAACTTGTTTTGCTGAAGACGCTTTGTACTTTTGTATGTATGCATGTAGCAGGTGTAGGCAACCACAAACCGGTTTGTATTCTCTTCAGTCTTATAATAAACAGACATCATGGTTGATAAATATTTTATTAATTTTCACTACGACATACCTGGTTATCTGCTGTATATGCATTACTGACGAGATCTTCATTAACTGTGTGTTCAACCAATGCAAAAAATACTTGTTTTCTTATAAATCAATGGAAATCGTGTTTTTGAGCTTTCTCATTTCAAATTTTTCTGGGGGGCACACCCCCAGACCCCCCAAGAGGAAAAGGGGCCGAAGACCCCTTTCAGTCACTCCGGCGGGTGCTAACATTACATAGCCACCTACTTCAAATCTTACTGAAAGCACTGCTCACAACCTGTGTCTGGGAGTTCATGGATTCATTCCTGACTGGGACTCAGATGTTTTCTTTGTCTAATGCTTGTGTGAAAATTGATCATTTCATATTTATCAAAGTATTATGTTATCTCATTCTTGGTGTTCTCTGACAGGTCAGTGTTCCCCATGTTCTGTTGTCCATTTTGTATTTGCTTCAAAAAGATGGTAAGACAACATGGAACAATAAGCCATTTCCGAGATGCTGTTTTCCTCTCTTTCAAGACGAGTCTTGGTACACAACCTTTCACATGGAAACAAGTTTTACTTGTACTTCTTTTGTCATGAAAATCAAACTCATTTCCATATGAAAGGTTGTGCACCAAGAGTCGTTTTGAATAAAGGTAGAAGGAAACTCGGAAATGGGTTATTCTCTGTTGACATCATTGCTTGCATCTCTCAGTTAACAATATTAGAAATTAACTTAATGGCAGATTCTTAACTGTGAAAGGAAGCAGTTTCAAACCTGCTTCACTCCCACCCACCCTGCATTGTGCCTCAATGTGATCGTCACCAATGTGTCTCCATAGCTTTGCTGTCTGGATTCTTAAACTCCTGATAGGGTCACCCATACCAGAGGTCAAAGGGTAGAAGCCTGAGGACGAATTTTCCCCTGGCCTTCCAGCTTGAGGGTTGGGCATAAGGCTACTAAGTTATCTTGCCCCAGAAAAGACTGTGCATGCAAATGAAACGACAGACCAAACCTACTTCCAATTATGCCATTTGCCAATCAATTTTAATGGCATTGCATATCAACTCTTTCCTCTGCAGTACCAGTGATGAGATTTGGAGAATTTTAAAAATTGCGCTTATGTGTGAGCTTGTAGGGTGTTTTCCTTTGCATGTACAAGCATTGACCAAAGTTAGCCTTGCAAGCAACAAGCAGCTTGTGAAACCTCCACTAAAAGCCAAGTATACAAGCACTTGGAAACAATCACTCAGTAAAATTTTGCAAGCTTTTCTAGCAGGCACTTAATTTTGCGAGGACTACAAAATTTGGAGGGATCATCTGTGACCCCCTTTGACAACACTCTTCAATCCTGTCTGACCTTGTGTTCAAATGTGGAAACTGAAAAGCAGAGCTCCACATTTTCAAATATTTGAGCCTGCAGTCCAATTGGAACTTTAACTGGTCAGTAGTCAACTTGCAAAAAACATGTCACCTCAACAAGCTCTACACCTCAGCTAGTGATATTTTCATGTGATACTGATCATGGTCTGCTAATAGCTTTTGATGCAAGCTGTAGGTTTGCTTATTGCTTACCAAGGCCTACAGTGTATTTGTGGAGTATGGAGTCTCCTCTCCCCCCCCCCCCCCTCCAAAGCCTGTACGGAGGGATGGACAGACACTCGTACCAAATTTTCTTGGCTTGATGGGCTTTCCAAAATTTCTTATCATGGTGCTGCGGTCCACTGGAGCTCTGCTTAGCCTAAAATCTTGACTACATGCTTACTGATAAAATGCTAAAAAGCCTGTTACCATTACTACTAGACACACTAATTAAATTTACATCAAAAATCTGATTGACATCTGATACACATGATATATTTTAAATGTTTCAGAGCATTACTGTGATGTGAAAAGTGAATTTGATGCCAAGGTGCCAAGAATATTATTCAAACATCTTTCAAGGTTTGTAGGCTGTTTTATAAAATAAAAAAGAAAAGAAGAGAGAAATGCAGTGTTTAAATAGAACTTTTATAATTTACTTTCGATTAATAATAATAATAATTTACTTTTCTAAAACATCCATGGATATGTTGTGTTTTAAATTTATCCGTGGTTTAAAATTTTTTAAAGGAGAACTGAAGGCAAAAATTGTTATTTTTTGTAACACTTTTTTTAGAAAGTCTAACATCAACAAAGTCGAGTTTGGATAGTTATTGCTGTCCGTTCCTTGGTTTTTGCGAGAAAATTAGGTTTGAAACTGTGTTTTTCCCGCTTTTCTGGCCTTTTCATTGCGGGCCCGTAATGCGTGTCAGCGGTATGCTATGACGTATGATATGGGGAACCCTGATTTCGTAAACAAGAAGAAAACAGGCGGTATTAGCTGAAAGTTGTCGTTCTGTTACGGATTTCCTCCTGGTGAAGAACCAGTTGACTCGGAAGAAGAAAGAGACGAAGGAGACAGCGGAGCCAATTTTGATAACAGAGTTGGAAACACCGAATGGTGCATTTGTGGGGGCAATTGTGTTCCAATGTCGACGGCCGATGAATGTTTTTGTTGTCAAGAATTGGAGGCCCTCAATGAAAAGTTTGACGAGTCGGGCGTTGAATGCATAACCGACCACGTAAAGTTTAAAATTGTGTGCCTGGATACGGACGTGCTAAATACTGCCCTTGTTGCAATTCACAACGCACGCTGTAATCCCTTACCGGAACCCATCGAGAACAGGTTAGTTGTTTTTAAAATCTAGCCGCAAAAGTTATTTGTTCGTCATATAATTCGCATATTTGTGATCTTTCTAGAACATGGCGTTTAGCAGCCTACCGTCAGTTTACTTGGTGGGTTCATGGTGTACTGGGAAGAAAAAACCGGCGAGTGATTCCAGCGTGCGTTGTGAAAGCAATCAGAAATGAATTTCCAGACGAGAGTGGAGAATATGCCGGATTCAAACCGGCGGAAATCGATTTAAATTGAAATTTTTTAGACGAGCGATAGTGGATTTTAGCATGCTTTATTGATATCGATTTTCTACAAATTTATGTTTTGCAAAAATAGCACTCGTCTTCGGCTTATTACATTGTATATTAATACTCTTATACTGAAATTAACCAGTCCAGTTAGGCTGGTTCTTTTAATTATTTTCTTTGGATTTTCAATAAGTTGTTCAATTCATCGTGGAAATATTTATAATTAATAGTCATGATCAAGCACAATATGCATGGTTTGTTCTGAATGAATTTTGATTTGAAATTTGAAAGAAAAGTATTGTTTGCTGTTGTTTTCAATGTATAGATTGGATGGCATGCATAAAAGAGTTGTTGCTAATAATAATAATAGAAGTAATAATTGTTGAAGGGCTGACTGGGCAAGATGGCCTGTTATTATATTGTTCAGCACACCAACATCATTGCTTTAAGTAACCAAAACTTGGCAACAGTTTGTTTTGAAAGTTTATTGGAAATAACTTTTCCCAGAGCAAAGCACCAAAAAGCTAATTTTTTTTGTTTGGTGTACATGTACAAAAAAATTACAGAGTGAGTGAACACATTGCCAAAAGCCCTTCAATAACCATTACATCAAGTTCATTCAAGTATCAGAAAATCTAGATGTGTGCCTTGCAATAACATGTGCCTTATCTGGTCGAGGGGTGCAAGCAATGTTGCGGGGAATATGTGGTGCTGTGAGAGTGGCACTTCTTTCAGCAGCATCTTGAAACTTTCTTTGGATAATTGCATCCACCAATGGGCGTACATGATCTCTTGTTGTCTTCTCCATAATTGGTTTTGCAATCCACTCCTTACTTCTTTTGGGGAAGACCACCTTGAAACGAAGCTCACCCTTGTTTTCTCCCCTTGAAGCAGTAGCATGGCCTCTGCTGGTGTTGGCGTTGTGGTCAAGGGCTGCTAGCTGTGTTCGAGCAACCATGCCCTTATACCAAAAGTGCTGACGTTTGGGGAGGTATTTTGTCTGGACGCTGTGATAGACCTCCAAAGATCCAGTGTGACAGCTGAGTGTCAACTGCTGGATGTCTTTAAGTAGATTTTTGGCAAATACTACTTCTTTTAATGCCTCATGTGCTGGTGCACCTGGCCTTAGCCATCTCTTGGTTCTGGCCACATTTCTTGGGATGGGTGGGTGGGGACATTCATGATAATAATCTGCACTGTCCCAGTGATGGATGTTGGCAGTGTGGTGGACAATTGATATCCACTTCTCCCGTAAGAGTTCTTTGTCCCCATTGCATGTGTCAGCGCACCACCAGAGATGGTTGGAGACTGGCTTGATCCAAGGAAAAAGATCACCACAGTCCTTCTTCTTTGCCTTTTCAGTTAGTTTTTTAGTGACACTTTTTGCTAAATGCCACACATCAAACTGGTGATCCACATCAGGGTAGATGCGTTTCATATCTGACTTTATGCTTACATGGCGATCAGTTGCCACAACCTTCACTTTCGCCCCTTTACCCTGGATATTTTCCATGCATCTTTTAAATCCTTCTCTCTCCATGGCATTACTGCTGGTCACTTCCCTGACCTGAACAATTTGGAAGTCAACTATTTTGTCACTGTGTTGATTGATCATGGTGTAGGTGCCATATTTTGCATTATGCCCTGGGCTGTCACAGCAACCATCTCCAGAAAGCCACAACTCTTTGTCTTTCAACTCATTAAAAACAGAATTTTGTTCTCCCTCCCAAATTTCATTAATTACTGGAAATAAATATGAGTCTTGAATGTTACAAAATGTTTTCTCACTGAAAAAGCATAACTTAAATATTTCAGCTAATGTAGCTATCTTGGTGTAAGTGACCCCACTTAGAAGAATTGACAAGGACATCAAAAGGTTTCCAGCAGCCATGCCTTTGATCATTGGCTGGCTGTTCCAGAAGTAAGTGTGGCCAACTGAGAACCCTGGGTAGATTCATATTTTTTTCTTATGCCTGCACCACACTCGGGACATCTTTTGAAAAGCTTCACTAATTCTTGTTTGAAAACAAGGAACTTAACATCATCTTGTGGGTTGACACTTTTTGAATCTTCAGTTTCTGACTGTGAACTGTTTGAATGATCTGACGTTTCATCATTTTTCAGTGGTACATAAGATGGATCCTTTTGAGGTGAATTATCTGGGGTGATTTTCTGTTCATGGGAAGGGTCTACTTGATCAGAAGAGATCACTTCCTCTCCATCTGTTTGAGTGCTTTGGTCACACAGGATCACATCAAATGAAGACTTGTAAGTTTGGGACTCGGTTGATTTCATCATGAGTTGTGCTCCTCACGTATTAATTTGACACCCAACATCACTGGTAAACTTATGTATTGGTATACTCGTTTCATTTGCTTTTGTTGAATCCACATTAAGTTGCTGCAATGGCCCCTCAAATGCAACCTCACTATGATCTATGCCCCGGGAATCTAGGCAGCCAACTTCCGGGTAACATTCACTGGAAGTACTAGCTACAGTTTCTGCATGTACACCGTGGGAATTGTGGGAGACAGCTGCTGAATTACATTCAGTGGAGGTACTAGGTTCCACAACATTCATGGGGGAATCATGGTGTGTCGTGGTGAGTGATTCAATATACTGAAAACCAAAGCAGACATTTCGTGACTTAGTGTTGAGCAATTGCGTGAGCGTTCCCTCCACATGTAAGATTACTTCGAGTTGATGTAGCTAAAATTAATTCAGATTCTTACCTCTTGCTTTGCTCTGTCATGCAAACGGTTTTCAGACGATAGTCGAGGCTTCTTTCTTGGTCGATGGACGAAAATTGTTGGTACTGCATCCGGCTTCAATGTACGTTTTGCTTTCAACCCAAGTAGTTCTGCTTTAAGGTCACGTTCAAAGCAGTCAGGCTCGAAGTGATCAGAACACAACCGAGTATCTTTGGTAACCACAAAGTCAACTCGAGATATTTTTGCTAACCACTTTTGCAAGAGAGAATTTTCTGTAGGAAGACGGTGGAAACTTATTCCATGCTCCTTGCTAACAGATCGAGAATCGTTCGAGCATCCAACAGCACAACAATACACCATTACGACGGAACAGTAGAAACGAGCTATATGCACATAAAGTGAGTACTGAGTCTTACGCAAAACGGATAGCTTTATTTATACCAAAAAGATTGACGCAAGACCGGAAAAATCAGCCTGAAATATTCCAAAAAGGTGTGATAAAACATTACCAGTTGCGAAAGGAACATGACGTGCATTGTAAATCGAGCTCAGTAGTTTACGAAATCGCAGTCGTGGGATTTTCCGTCTATTGACTTCGAAGCGCTATGCTAACTAGAAATATAATTCAATCACAACCCTAAAACTGCCGCATCATTACTTTAGAAGCTTTTAGAAGCTGACAATGAATAATTATGCAATTAACTAAAAAGACACAAATATAGTCACACGAGAACAGATCTGGCAAGCTCAATGTTTATTTCAAGCTCGGAGCATATGCACTCACTACTTCACTACAGCTGTCCAACGTGACTTGACGTCTTTCACGATACTGAGAACAATTTAAGTAAACAAATGTCCAAACCAGGTGAATTTCACAGCACTAAACAACAAGGTCAACATCACTCAAAATCCCTAAAATCCTGCCTCTGTTCATCAAGTCTCTCGCACATGTTCCCCATATCATACGTCATATACTCCTTAAGTGACCGCTGACCCACCCATTCTGAGCCGCAATGCAAATAGCCTAAAACCACAGTAAAAACTTACATTTGAAGTCCAAAAAAGGCCCAAATGGCAAAAAAATGTTTAAAACATCTATATACTAGGTCTAAACTGTAAGAAAAAAAATACTTGATTTTTGCCTTCAGTTCTCCTTTAAACCAGTTTGATATTGATTTCCCTTTGTTTCAGATTATGCTAATCAACATGAGACAAAGGGAAATAAAAATCAAACTGGTTTAAAAAAATTTAAACCAAGGATAAATTTAAACCACAACAGATATATATTTTTTCGTAATATTTATACATCACAGGAAATTCGATTTTTGAACTTACCTATTGTACAGTAAAATTTCACATTATTATTTTTGTTGGTAAAGATGGTTACCAGTTGATACTCATTGAGTCTCCCATGAAAGAATGTTTACAAGCCAAAATAAAAAGTTTGGGAGAAACTTACCTTTTTCTTAATTATTGCCGATATTTGCCAGGATCTTAAAAAATCTTTTTACTTGAAGCTGCCTCTTCCATTCTGAACCCACACTGAGACTCCAGTTATACTTTCTCTGGGTCTGTTGGGTTTTAATTCATTTTGAACTAGTTTGGTTTGTACTTTTCTTTGTCTTAGTGGACTGGCTTGTGAGCTTAGCCCTGGAAATTTAACAGTAAGTATGGAATAAAATGTTAAGCACTGTATTTTGTTATACCCCTCAACTCAAATGCAGTTTTCAATTGGTCGAGAATGTATCGCATGTCAAAATTGTTTAACTCCCCAGGACCAATAAACTCACTAACTCCTCAGTGCGACAACAGATTGACACTTAGATTTGCCTGTGATCGGGACGTGCAGGTCAAGATTGTGCTAGGAATGGGAAGCAAAAGCTACATGTATACCGCGGTCAATATCAATTTTAGCCAATCAAATTGGTGAATTTGCTGGTTTCCAGTCCACACGAGACACGGCCATATAATAATTAATAGTACTGTACTGCCCAAATCACAAATTGAAAGCTTACCGCAAGCAAGCAGGAGTAGAGCTAACCGGTAAGGGGGCTAACCACAAATAAACTGGAATGGAACTAACCCCAAGCAAACTGGGTTGGAATTAACCAGCACCAACCAACAACCGTATGTAATGATCTGTTGTTCTGGACATTGCCATGCCATGTAAAATGTCATGAAATGTCTAATCTGATCCTGGTCAATGTTATGTAATGCTAGATTTTTTAAAATCTAAAGGAAAACTTGATAATTTGATTAACTACGTTATCTGACATGCCTACAGTTTATGGCAAATGAGTCAATTTGACCAAAGACATGTTTTTGGCAAGAGAGGGCTGGGTTGAGATTCCATTTTTCCATTCTGTAGTGCTACAGTGGACAGAGTAGTGGCCCATCTTGTCAGTTGCTGTTGAAAGTTATGGGTTATGTTAACAAAAGCAGTATTTTTGATGTTTTTCCAAGGCTCTAAAATGTCATAGCATATGCACAGTAGGAGCGCACATTGCAAAATAAAAGAATCACTTTAATCTCAATTATTCTCTCTCTCTTGCACTTTTTCGTACAACTAATACATGTAATCTTCAGTTGTTTCCCTTTTTTCATTTAATATGAATTCTTCATTATAACCAATAGGCCCTCAAAACAAGCTGTTTGTTGAAGAAGTACTGTGACTTTGATTCTCGTGTGAGAACTCTTGTTGTTGCTCTAAGATACTGGGCAAGGGTGAGTATTAAACAATAGTATAGAGGTTGTTCTTTTGTTTTTGTAATTACCTGGCTGCCCTCGTGGCTAAATACCGACACAGCTTGGCTGAGAAGTACAGTACCGCTCAAATGTAAGTTACCACCTCTCGTCTCGTTTCTCGCGATACGAGTCTCGTTTCCTGCGATACGAGTCTCGTTTCTCGCGAGAAGGTTCTCGTTTCTCTCGAGAGTCACTGAAGCGTTTAGTATGGAATATATTACTCGCAAGAAAGCGGCTTCCATGTAAAAGATTTTTGTTTGCAGTCCACAACCGACCGGCGACGCGATGTTAAAAGATGTGGTTGTTTTTGAGATTTTTGACACTTCACGGCAGTTGCCGGTGAGCTTGATTGCACTAAAGTAGACCGAATTTGCAGTTTACATTTAAGCTGATAGACAGTGCACCGAATATTGGCTTGTTTACATGCGAGCGATTGAATCGAAACTCGACGCGTAGCTAAACTTTATTGTTCTCATCTGAAATGCAAAACTTGAATGAAAACAATTTCAAAAATCGAAAATAGAGACACGGTAAAAGTGCTTACACAAAACTGCACAGGATGTTTTTACTTCACGACAGACAGCGCATTGAATTTGCATGTTGGCATGTTTGCGTGCGAGCGAACTCAAGAAAACTTTTGAATCGAAACTTGTCATGTTGTTAGAATTTATCTTAAATGCAAAACATGAGTGAAAAGCATTGTCAATAATCTCAAATTAATACACCAGTCAAGGTACCTGCGGAAAAGTTTGCACTTTTTTCTGTTCATTACCAGCGTGGTGAATTTGCATATTGTGTGCCCGAAATATTGACCGCAAGCTTCTGTATCGAAACTTGCGTCGCTAGAATTTGGCCCAGTTTGAAACGATCGATCACAAGGAGTCATCAAAAAATGCAAGCGACCGCACGAGGTTGAAATCCCAAGGTTTTACAAACAACTTTCAAGACTCCCGCAACGTACGTGTAGACGCAAGTAAATAAAACTTGTGACATGCCAATGCGTCACGCTTTTGTCATGCTTTCTTGACCTTTGCTCGCTTTCCCTTGAATCTGAGAATCTTGTCTACATCTATTATATTTGAAAGGCATATATACTCAGCGGATTTCTGAATATTTTTTGTTTCGTTCAACTTTTCCACACCCATGGAATAATGCAAAAATCAAAATAAAAGAAGTTGAAATTATCGAGTTCTTTTCAGCCAGAATGCACGTGTTCGACGTGCTGTGTTTCCAGACTTTTCCTTCCGCCGAAATTGAAATTGACCAAAGAAATTTACTTTTCATCTGATGAAAGTAATTCTTATCTGCATAAAGAAAAACCAAAATTCAAGCCGAACGACAAATAAACAGCTAGTTGAAAGCAGCCAAACAAGTCCGATAAGTCCGTCACAGCGATTAGTCGACATCTCAACAACTCGTCGAGTCGACTGTTTGATGAAAGTAAAAGTTTTCCGAAAAGCGAAGGTGCTACTTACACAAAATGTTTTAGCTCTAACCTATGTAATTCACGAAGAAGTCAGTTGAGTTGATTTTATGCCACTGAATGTATGTAGAACATGCACAGTGTATAGTCAATTAAATCGGGCGCGTTGCGGCGCCGATACCGATATCGAGTGCCGACCAAGTTTCATTTCAATTTAAGCAGTTTAAGAACAGGCAAAACAAATGTCGCTCAATACATGTATGTAAACATTGCCCACTGAGCAGTAACAATAAAACTCCAGTCGCACATCCCCCATGCTTATCTCACCGAAAAAATAAACCAACAATACATGCTCGCTGAACGATTTTTCCAATGCACGCGAACAACTGTTTGCACAGAAGCAGTTTATTTTGTTTCTCCAAAAAAATGTCAAGTGGTACTTGCAGTGCACTCGCGAGAAACGAGAAATTTCTCGAGAGACAGTTCTCGTTTCCTGCGATACGAGTCTCGTTTCTCGCGATACGAGTCTCGTTTCTCGCGATACAAGTCTGGTTTCTCGCGATACGAGTCTGGTTTCTCGCGATACGAGTCGCGTTTCTCGCAAGACGGTGGTAACTTACATTTGAGCGGTACTGTAGTAGAGGGGGTAAGTTTCTAAAGAAACTGTGGTGCTGCATCGGTGGGAAGTATAACAATATAATTTGGTTTTATCAACTGGGTTGCTAATGTGAATTGGCCACCATAAAGAGATTCAAGAGCTGACGTTTCGAGCGTTAGCCCTTCGTGAGAAGTAGTAGTAGTAGTAGTATTATAATATTATAATGGTGAAGATTAAGATTAATTTGATGATAGGGATGAAAAGGATGATCTTGATAATGATAATGATGATGATAATGGTGGTGGTAGTGGTGGTGATGACGATGATTAGTATGAAGATGATGAGGATTGAGATAATGGTGATGAGGAAGAGGAAGAGAATGATGATCATGACGATGATTGATTATTATGATAATGATGAGGTGATGACAAAGACAGCAACAATAATGAGGATAGAAGTAGGCTATGTACAAACATATAGCTAAAGAGTTGAACTAGGGACAACCAAAAACAACACCAGCTAATTGTCAGAGTGGGATTTGAACCCATGACCTCCAAATTTCAAGTTCAGCAATTTATTTATTTATTTATTTATTACAATTTAATGGCTAAAAAAAAAAAGGAATATATATACAATGAGCCATAAGGATGGTCTGCAAAAGAGACTGGGTCCCCATGCTAGGCAGACCACCTCATCGAACATTACATTATAAACTAACCTAAAAGATAAAAATTCCCTAACCCACCTTTTAAAACTCGAAAAAAAGACTACATTAAACTAACCTAGAAGATAAAAATTCCCTAACCCCCCTTTTAAAACTTGAAACACTTGGTGCACTGCGGGTTAAAAATGGCAGAGAGTTCCACATATCCACGATACGATTAAAAAAGCTAAATTTAAAAACGTCTATTTGTGCAAACTGTTTCTTTAAAGTTAAATTGTCTATGCCCCTCAGGGGATATTGATCATAATAAGAATAAAAATCTATGAAAGCGGAGATGTCTATATTAACTCCTGCAACATTGCCTTTATACAGTGCTCATTTACACCAATCCTCACATATCGAGGTAATGGTATGGTCAGGTCATTAATTGGCATAAAATGTTCTTGTTCATGTTAGATCTGTAGCATTGATTGCCAGTCAGAGGGAGGCCTGCCAGGATACTCATTGGCTCTAATGGTTATCCAATTTTTACAAGAGCTAAAACCTCCAGTTCTGCCAAGATGGGTGCCATATGAAGTAAGCATGTTTACAAGTTTACATAGCCTCTCATACAGACATTCTTTTGACTTGTCACACAATCTTAACCAAAGATTGTGTGACAAGCAAAGGATGTTTGCGTGGGAGGCTAAAGTTTGCTCTGCACAAGAATAAGTCTGAACTTGTATCATATGTGCTACATTGCTAGTTTTGGTTATCTTTAAGATTTTTTTAGAAAAGACAATTTGTGGTTCTTGTTTGTCTTGTGAGCACTGTTTACAAGTAATGTTTTCACAGTTCCACGTGTACGTGTAGGTGTCAAACTTACACCTTCCTTATCACCAATGCAACTAAACATTCAGTCAGATGAATGTTTTGATCCATTGTTCAACGTTTTGCTTGAAAGTGAAACATTTTGTGAGTTTCCAGCAAGAAACTTTATCTTGTCAAAGTTTTTACCCTCCAGGGAAAATACCAGAAATTTAGGTCAAAAGGGAAGGTTTGATTCCTGTTAGATGACCTCTGCAACAGTAATCAAAGCACTGTAGCCACCATGTTTTCAGTGGTTTCATCTGACAGCCACACTATGGGCCCATTGAATTAGACACATATTCTTCTTTTACTGTTTAATAATCATTAAAATGCATGTCAGCACTCAAAAAGGGGTCAATTAAACAGATTTTGTAACATTGAAATTACATCATTGATTTAACATCAGAAATTAAATTTCATGAAAAATGGAATAAAGTCTGTAAGTTACCGAGTAGTAAGAGGGTCCAATTTATCTTGCTAGGCCATCGACAAGGATGGCTCAGATGTTTCCCAAAACTTTGTTAGTGACAATAAAGAGGAGACTGGGAGTTTGTGGTTTCAACTTTTTAGGTAAGTTTAGAGTTTCAAATATTTTTTCTACCTGTAATCCATTTTTGTTCTCTGCACCATTTTCAGTGCAGTTCTTGTCACTTACATGTATTTTAGTTGTATTCATGATGGCTTGGCTTAGCATTCTCCTTCCTTCTTGCTCGCCTACTGCAGTTGCTGGGGTGTAGGTATTTTGTAACAGCATGCTGTAGCAGGGTTGTCAGTAGGTTTTTGAGTAGCAGTTTCTCCAATATCACGCTCAAAACTGACCTACTGACATTCAGAGTAGCCGGCGCAGTATTCGGAATAGCAGGTGAAATGCACCAGTTGCTGGCTTATTTTGACAACCCTGCTGTAGGCAAGCTAATTGTAGGCAAATGACCCATTGCAAATAACTGCAAGCAAACAACTGCATCTACAATGTACATGGTTGTATAGCCACTGCTTAGTGCTGAAGGAGCATGGCCGCCCCAGGCTGCATGTGTGGGTCTACCTCTGGCCAACATTGTCTTGTGATTGATATCTTGTGCCTAAATAAATTTAGCTGCATTGAAAGCTGATACATTTCCCCCTAGGTTTTACTGTGTTGATTTTGATATTCCAAACCTGGTGATATCCATCAAGGATCCAATGCCTGTTTCAAGAGAGAAAAAGAAATGGAGCTACCGTAGAATAGCAGTTGAAGGTGAATTTCATGTTAGCGCATCTAGCTTTACTTTTCAGACTGCTACACTCTTTGACAAACCAAGTTGAAACAAACAAATATTGCACTCTTTTCTTAAGTGTCTTGACTCACAAGTGGGGAAAAATTTAGTTAATCCCCTCCCCTGCTGCTGTTTCATAATTATGATGTTTGCAATTCACCCGACTTTGCTTTCACAGCGTACAAACCTTGATATCACGGAAATGGGGGAGGGGTTGAAGAAGTGATATTTGGTAACCTGGATGAGTGTAAATTTCAGTAATGTTCTCCAACCCTTTGTTCATTTCCTGCAAGAATGCACTTATTGTTAAGGCGAGTTTGAATTTAGTGTTGTAAAACCAAGTTAAATACTTTGGTTAATCACAAAGGACGGAGATAATCCAGTGAACCAATCAAAACTCAAAGTAATCAAAGCGCAGGAAAACATGCATGCTCAAGTTTGAATCGCAGCATCAAAATTCTGTTTCACCAACCAAGAATTTTCTGTGTGGCAAATGGAAAATTGTTGCTAGTTTTTGCCTCGTGTCTGGCAGTTAAGACTTCCCTTTATATGTTACTTTACTCTGCAGATCCATTTTCTTCAAAAAGAAATGTTGCTTGTTCGTTAAGTAGTGACAGAGGTATGCTTTTTTTTATTTTTTTTGTTGATCTTTCTATCCAACTTGCTTCAGCTACTAATCTTCAATATATTGCTTTTCGATGCCAACAGGATTTTAATAGAAAATATGGAGTTCATCGAATCAAAACTGTGTTTAATTTTTTATTATATATTTCATAACCAATTTAACTGAAACCAGCATGTCTATACTTCAGCTGATGGTACAACTGTAGGTTGTCTCTTAAAGCTTGAGAATCCTTTGGCTCCAAATTACCAGAGCTTATTTCCAAATTAAGTAATAGATTAGACCCCTATGCCCAAGTATGATATACCATTTGAACGCTACTGGTCTGTCTGTTTCAAAAATTGTTCTCATTGAATAGGTTTTAATATCAAATTCACCCCAGGACCCCCCAGCCTTACCTTTGACGTTTATGTTCTGTTCTTGTAAGTGTTCTTGTAAATGCAAGGGGTACCTGCTCAATATTTGATCACATTGTATGAAATTTGGAACACAAAATGGTCTTGGGAAGATCTGTCTTTTTAAAACATAAAATCATACCCCCCTCTTATATGGGACCTGATTAACCACCCCTGCAACTTTAGCAATTTTTTCCTCTTTTAAGTTTAAGGTCAAGTTAATATCTGATGACAAGCCACAAATAAAGAGCTGCAAATTAAGCTATAGTTCAGGGGTATACCCAAAATATACGAGGAGTAAGATATTTTTTAATGTTTTTTTGTTCTCATTTTGGAAGGCTTTGAATTGAGACTTCCTCTAGGTCTATTACTGTGATTTATGGCATACAACAATCAATACCTTGCAAATGGTGTTTGATGTGGTCTTAATGGGTCCATAGTTACCGATTCACAAAAATGTCATATTTCCCACGGAGTGAGAGGGTTAAAAAGGCACATAAATAGACTGTGAGCAGTCTTGTTCTCCTTAGTTGATATCTGTGGGACGAACCAAAATGAGGAACTGCTTAGCAATGATGCTGTAGGAGAAAGGGGGGGAACATGCTGTGATGACATGGTCTGACAGCCCCTTTGCGGATTGTTAGTAATATTTGTATCTGTTTCCTTTTTTCCACAGCATTTGACTACTTCTTGACTTGCTGGAGAAACAGCTTTTTATATTTCAGTTCCTCACCTAATGGTAAGTGGAACATAATTTTGTGCAGGGAATTATCCACTAACAGCAGTTGTCCTGTGCCCCTTTTGGCAACCTGTAATCTTGGTTGTTTCTTTTATTTTCTGTTTATTTTTTAAGGACCTGTTACAGAAGTAAAAGATGACAAATCTGACCACTCTCACAAGAAAAACGACAACAAAGCAGGCAAAAACAAAGTCCAGGAGGCCAAACTGTTAACTGACGAGGAAGCTATTTTTCAAATGGATGACTTAGATTCTGCAACAAAACAAATGCAATCACTGGATCTCTCTAACAGTGACTGTAAAAATGACAGTGTGCTTCAACGACAAACTGCAAAAGATCCGCCAAGCTTGAAAAGCGAGGATCAAATTGATGCAGAAAATGACGTTGAGGTAATTTTGAATGGATCAGATTGCGAGGATGACATTGACTCCAGATTTAAAGAAGCTGTTGAACTTTGCAGCTCTGACGCTATTACAAACAACACCACAGATGCTACTCTGCAGAATGTCGTATACAGGTTCGATGCCCAAATTTTCAGAGGCAACAACCGACCTGTAAAGACCTGCTGTTTCTGTAAGGAGGAGGGGCATGTCAAGGAAAAATGTCCAGAATTAAGGAAGCCATCACTGTGCAAACTGCCACCAATGACAACACGTTTTGGTGGAGTTTTGGATTATATTTGCAGGAGGTGTAGAGGTGTGTGCTTTTACTCTTGTTTAAAAATAGTGGCACTACCTGGTAACCAATCAGAAAGAAGCATATGACCTTATTTGCATCTTTTATTTTGATTGTGTCCCAAGCAATACATAGTGGTCAGCTAATGTGCCCGAAAATGGTTACAACAGTCAAACTCGTGTAAACATTAGTCAAGAAGCCACTGAACACATCCTCAAAGGACAATGAGACCTTTGTCATCTGGAATCACATGATAATCATTAGTAGAAACTCAAATCTGTTTTTTTGGAAATCCTTGGTTCTCCGACTGTTTTCTATTCCCTAATAGAAAATGATCGCTTGCATGTTGCTATTTGAATGCAAGATTTTTCTCGATCTTTGGCTTAAAAATACATAAAACAGTAGCTTTTGGAATGCAGTCCTTTAGAGTTTCTACTAAATGCAATTAGACAACTCACTCAAGTTTTCAATGAGCAAGTAGTCAACTTGGCTGCACCTCATTGACCATTTGCTCATAGAAAATGAGGGCAAATAATTAGCGAGCGGTATGTACTAAGAGCTATGCAGCTGTTTGGTGCTAATAGCTTGGTGTTATTCTTGTAGCTGATTTCGAATTTGAAAAGTCAGAAGTTTCATACAGAGAAAAAGTGTTGAAAAATTTAGAAGACTACATCCACCAAATATTTCCAGGTAACCTCAGTTGAAATGTGGTAGAGACCCTGTTGTAGTATGAGAGAGCTTGTTTTATTTTCCTATGTAGGTTTACATGAATTACATGTGAATGTGAAAATCGAATACAAAAGCAATCAAGGCTTCATGCTCAAAAGCGTTGCGACTTCACTTTGTGAATAAAAAGTTTACTTAGATTATATGTTCGAAGCCTTGCTTCGCATGTGAATGCTATACATACATGAACCAAATAATTATAAAGTCAATCGAGGTTTCAAACTATACAAGAGCGTGGCGCCGCCGCCGCCGCCGATGTAGATATCCAGCACGAACAGACAAAATAAAACAAATGCGAGTCGATCAACATGTAAAACAAAAATCGTCCACTGAGCGCTAAAAATATTAACTTTGTAAATGTAAAATTTTAGGTGTTTTATATATATATTTATTTATTATTATTATTATTATGATTATTATTTTATAACTTATTTTATCTATTTTAGGTGTCCCCTATTAGTCGAGGGTTTCTACCCTCGGCTAGACTCGAATTGACACGTAAATAAAGTCTTCCATTCATTAATTCGTTCATTCATTCATCGGTCGTACATCTCCCATGCTTATCTAACCGAAAAAATCAACAATATGACACACGTCTGTTCAACGATTTTCATTACCCAAGAAAGTTTCTCGCGAGTGCTCTCTGACATTGATGTTTTTCCCATCTTCATCGTAGGTGCAAGACTGTTCTTATTTGGTTCATCCAAGAATGGTTTTGGTTTTCGAAACAGCGACATTGACATTTGCATGACTTTCGAGAATCAAGTCAAAGAGGACATCGATTTTGCTGATGTGATTATTGAACTGTCCAAGCTCCTGAAGAAACACAAAGACTGTGGCAATGTGCTAGCTATAACAACAGCCAAAGTTCCCATTGTGAAGTTCTACCTTCGCAGTTGTAAACGGGAGGCTGATATAAGCCTTTACAACACACTGGCATTAGAGAACACCAGGATGCTTGCTACCTATGCTAAGCTGGATGATCGCGTTGTAACTTTGGGTTATGCTGTGAAGGTCTTTGCCAAGGTAAGTGTATGCTAGAGTGAAAGAGAAACAAGCCATATAAACTAAAGGATGTTGACAAGAGGTTGTAAATCCCAAGATGTCACTGACTTTGGTGTCGTATGCCTGGGACTAATGGCTGAGGCAATGAAATCTGTTTCCTTGGGTAAGTGTTTCTTTCCGTGCAGGGAACAACCCCTCGACAAACCAATATCATCTAATCCATACATGCTAGCAACAACTTGCAGCCCTTCCATTCAATAACAACTTGAGTTATATGCTAGGTTTTGATCCTCAACACTTCTAAAATATTGTAACTTTGTGTTCAGTAGAAAATATTCAGTACAAAATATTTGTGGTATTGGAGGCGGTGCTTGGGAGGGTGAAACCAGCTGTCTTGTCAGAAGTTTTGTAATGTGGCTAAATGTAATTTAGGCGAAGTTAAAATCGAGACAATGCAAGCAGCGGTCTTCTTTATGGCGGCTCGTGTTGTCGCGGGGTGGCCTGGTAAGTTGCAGGGGTTTTGGTATTTACAGGGCTCAGGTTTCTGCGAAGCCTTCGTGCTGTTCTCCCCCGCCCTTCCCCTTCCCTTTCAGGTAGGTATCATCACTTCCACTGAATTGCTATTCAGTGTGACGGTGCTGGATGGTGGTGGCCGCTCACAGGGTTGCCATGGTTACCATGGCTCTCGGCTCGTACGTTCTCGGTCCCACCATCCGTATAAGCACCATCCCCCAGCCTCATCTATTGTTGATGAGTTTTAACAGGTAGCAACTACCTCTCTGGGGCCGCTGTTTTATTAGTCCACTGTAAGCACTACATCTGTTGTTTTCAGGGCTAGAGGTGTTGTTGTGACATGTTATTTATTGTTTCAGAACCAATGACATGTCTAATTCCAAGA
>OX393571.1:14386648-14396648 GCA_947652115.1 Blastomussa wellsi
AATCACGAAGCTAGGAAATGCGAAGGTTCCAAAGCAAACGTGAATTACTTTCGACACTTAGTTGAAACCCGCTTCATCTTGTTAAAAGTCTAATATTCTTCTGTGTTCGTACCAATGTGTAGCATTTTGCGATAATTTGTAAGTTACGAATGCATGAGTATGTGCTTCAAGGGCACACTTTCTGAATTGTAACTAAATGATTTGAACCTATACTTGAAAACCTTATCCTCGTATTGTAGCGCCATCATTACTGATCCTTGCTTCCTGGGGTTTTCTGTTATCTGTTAAATACTGCAGTTTACAAAATCCAACAGGTTAATGGGTTCACTTGACCTTGGTACGTTTTTGAACTTCTCTAGATCATCCAAGGCAAGTTTCAATGAACGCACTTAAATAACAACAGCTTCGTGTTTGGGACAAAAAAATCATCTACATTGCATTTCTGTTCCAAGCAAGTGAAAATTGTCTAATATAGACAGTACAAATAGGACATTCTCCACTCAGTCCTTGATCGACTGTACATTTACGGAGCGTTTTTATTTTTGCAGACCCCTTTAACCTGGACCACAACTTGGGCGCTGGTGTAACAAGGAAGATGGCCAACTATATTCTGACTACCTTCATCAGAGGACGTGAAAGGTTTGGATTTCCACGATTCGACCTACCACTGGAACTTTTACAGCGGTACTTCTTTGATGTGTACTATCTTACAGATGGCTACGAGGCTCCAACCGACAGGAACTGTCGTGTTTGTGGCAAGATTGGGCACATCGCCAGAGACTGTCCACATTCAAAAGCCAACCGAAGAGCTGAACAAAAGAAGGAAGAGGAAGATCGCAAATTGGGAAAAGAACCAGGCGAAAAATCCGACATGAGCCAGAAACCTTTCAATGCACGTCCAAGGTCAGCTTCTGCCCCGAACAAACAGTTGCAGGACACAAGTGCTGAGAGTAGCAAACCTCTGACTACAGCAGAGCCAAAGCAAATCCCGTCTAGCCAGGAAGAGAATGTCTCGAGTGGAACTCAATTATCAAGATCTCAACCAGACTCGCAAGTTGATGTATCCCCTGTGAAAGTGAAGCAGGGCAACAAACCTGAAGAAGAAGTTATTTCAGAAAATGTCCGTAAAGCGGTTCACCCTGAGACACCCCATATGCAATTGCCTGTTCAAAATCTTCAGACAGGTGTAACTAGTGAGAATGCGGCATTTGTTAGTCGGGAGGCAATGCCAGATGCACGAGATGTCAAGTCAAGCGCTGTATACGGTGGCTGTATTGTGAATGGCAACAATACAACTGCAACTGAAACAGTGCAAACCTCGCCATCGATCAAAAACCCACTATCACAGACACAACCCAGTCATCCAGGGAGTGTGAAACCACCTCCTGGGTTCTGCACTCCAGATGGTGCAGGTCACATACCTCTTGTGGCAAGTCCAGGATCGCCACAACGTATGGGCGGAGGCGTGATACAGTCTCCTCCTCCAGTCGGCATATTCCAGGGGCAGCCCATTGTCATGGGCACTCCACCCCGGCACCATCCTGGTATGTTCAGCCCACAAAGTAGTCCGCTTGTTGGTTCTCCGATCCAACGTGACATGTGGCTAAGGCAACAAGGTGGGGTCATGCTGAGTCCACATTCCCCACCTGCTATAAGACCACTCGTTCCTTATCCTGTGTCACCTGAGATTCACCCCTTGCAGCCGCAGCAGCAGTGGAGAGGTGCTTCTGAAAACTTGCCTGTCAGCTCTCCAATTCGTGGACACCAACGTCTTGCAGAGCACAATCATCACATGCATCCTCAGAGCCCTCCAAACATTTCCAGAAATGTCATATGGCCGTTCGCACCAAATATCCCACGTCACAATCTGCCAGGTTTTCAAGACCCAGCCATTGTCAGAGAACAACAGTTTCCTCCTCCAGGCCATCATCCTCTATTTCCTCAAAGCAATTCTCCCAATGTGCCGCCACCGCAGACCCTATTTCCTCACGGTACTCCTCCAGGACCTGCCGTTGGTTCATCACATCCCGGTCCACACCTTCCACCCCAAGGAGCCCTTATGCAACCTCCCATTGGAACGCACATGGTCAGTACACCATATTGGCCATACTGGGTTTACTACTACTGATTCATGTAGACAAGAAGACAATCGCTAGGTCATATGCGGTGTTTTAGAAGGATAGGCTTTCTATGAATGCTCAGTTGTGTAGAAGGTCGCAGTAGGTTTTGATTTGCGAGGAAGGTAGCTACTAGTCTTGGTTTATCATCTAGTCAGGTTGTCTGTTAATGAAGCCATCAGACGAATTGTAGGGGTTGGATATGTATTATTTGTTGAGCGTAAACACTCATGTCCAGACCTCAATCTTAGATAGTCCTCTTGGGTCTGGTAACTGTTACATTTTACGGTTTTAAGGCATTTTGAACTGTGTGGCTAATGTGGTGTGCTGGATGTTTAGACAGGAGAGCAGTTTATCAACCTTATGCGCGCAGTTGAAGAAGAATCGAAAAAAGTGGAAGTTGATCCAACGAAATTTCCTTCAGATAATGAGTTAGAGGTATGTTCTCGATCAATAGTTTGTCTATTATGTATTCTACCAGTCCCGCTGATTATTCAATGCACGTCGTTTGTTATAATCCATATAAACATATTAGACATTGTCTTTATGGTCGTTGGACATTTTAATTTCAAAAAGCTCTGTCAGCTAGCTATATGTCTTTTTCTATGTTGAACGAAAGAATGGTTTTGGGTAAGTAAACATTGAAGCGTTTAATTGTCCAAGAAAACGTTGTTTTTTACCACTAAATATTACAAAGGCAAACTGGATAGCTTACTACTGCTTTGGGTTCATATTCTTCGGGTTGCAATACTGTTTACTTACTAGTTAAAGTAATACTGACTAAACAAGTTCTTTCTCTTACATTAACAGAAGAAGACCTTATTCGCTTGGTGATGGCTAAAATTGATAGACAAGAGGAACCTTTCTAACCATGAACAGATTGAGTTGTCTTACAAGAAGCGTGGAATCGTTGGAGCCTCGGCTCTTTCAGTGGGTACCGACGCCTTGAGGCTCCGATTCCCACGCTTCGTGCAAGACAACTCAATCTGCTCATCGTTAGAAAGGTCCCTCTCGTTTGTCCCTCTTAGCCATCACCTATTCGTTTAGGCGGTTTGTTGTCCCATTTCAGACCAGTCAATGACACTTGAAAATTTTCAAATATTCACGTGTAATGATTGAACGAACGAACGAACGAACGAACGAATGGATTTTTTTATAGATGCGTGAAAAAGCAGTTCTTTAGAGAATATCACTTGGTCTGTAATTGGAAAACAAACCGCCAAGCGAATATCGTCAATTTCGTTATCAGAATAATATTTGCTTTATTTTTATCTATTTTTGGGAACACTCCCAAATTTCCTCTTTGCGGGTAGTAACCCAGGGTTATTTGGGCTTTCGGCAGTATTGCCTTCCCTTGGCAACTAAATACGCTCAACAATGTATCTTTTTATTAGCTTATAATACTTCTTATTTCGTGGCTGTTCATTTCTAATGTTTTTGTGTTTACCATTTCACACCAGTCAAAAGAACTGGACATCACTCCAAAGAGTTTGAAAGTTGCCAAGACTCCTGAAGAACACAAGCTGTTGTCAAAACTCAGTAAGGTGAAAAGCCTTTGGGAAGGCAACAGCACCTCTCCTGGACTGCAAAGCAGTTGCTCAAATCAAGAAACAATGCAGGACTTGGATCCCATTGCACATGTTGATCTTCAGGAGCAAAATGATATGGGACATTTCGTCCCGGATACAAAACTACCAGCAAAGAGGGAAGCTTGGATAACTAGTTCAGAGAAGGACAGCGGAAAGGATGGCACAGAAAAGGCTCAGACGGTTCAGGACGAATTCTCAGGTAAAGCACAGGCCAAGACACCTTTGTCGACAGAAGAGAACAGTGCAGTACCATTGGATGTTAACAAGGAAGAACGGTCTCCACCCAGCAGTCTGGTGGTATCAGAAGAGAAATTAGAAGAGCAGTCAAGCAAAAGCGACCAAGAGCACGCGCAAAAATGTAAACAACAATCATCTAATGTGGCATCCTCTGCTCTGCCTGAAGAAGTCCCCAAGCAAAAGCCTACTAGACGTGGTGGTCGAGGAAGAAAACCCAAGGGCCCCAGACATAACGAGACTATTCAAAGCACCCCAGAGAAGCAGGCCAAAACCGTGGCTGCGAACCAGAACAAACCAAAAGCTAGTCCATCACGAAGTCACCATGAGAAAAGTTATGATGACTTAAAAGGTGATAATGTGAAGGCGTCACCTAAAAAGTCTAGAGCTGAGCGTTACGAAGGTAGGCAAGGTGATCCGCAGAATTCCCATAGCGACACCGCTCAAAGCACCCCAGAGAAGCAGGCAAAACCCATAGTTGTGAACCAAACCAAACCAAAAGCTAGCTCATCACGAAGTCACCAGAAAAGTTATGATGACATAAAAGGTGACGATGTGAAGGCGTCACCTAAAAAGCCTAGAGCTGAGCGTTCCGAAGGTAGGCAAGGTGATCCGCAGAATGCCCATAGCGACACCGCTCAAAGCACCCCGAAGAAGCAGGCAAAATCCATAGTTGTGAACCAAAACAAACCAAAAGCTAGCCCATCACGAAGTCACCATCAGAAAAATTATGATGACATAAAAGGTGACGATTTGAAGGCGTCACCTAAAAAGCCTAGTGCTGAGCGTTCCGAAGGTAGGCAAGGTGATCCGCAGAATGCCCATCGTGGGGCGGAGGCCAGACCACGTCCAGTGTCTACAAAAAACGATTCACCAGCAAATGAAAAAGAGAGTGAAAAGGGATTACCAGAGGCGCACAGACAAGACCGTGCTAAAAATACACCCACAGGAAACCCCGCAAATTCCCCCGGGGATTCTAGTAAAGGGGGAACTTCCCACCGGGGACGCAGAAGGCCTCGATCTCGAAGCAATAAAGGGGGACCAGGTGATGAAAAGCAAGATTCAAGAAATCGAAGTAATAGCACGCCAGAAAAAGGCCAACCAAAGGAGTTTTAAATTGTAGGCACGCATGGCGTGCTAAAGGGAGGTCTGTGGGAATATTGTATTCACAGTTAGAACAATCCCGAGTGTTTCCATGACAACGTCTAGTTTTTTGTAAATAGATTTTGATGTTTGGCTTAATCTGCACTGTACACGAATCCTAACTGCTTCTTGGAAAGAACGTATTCGTTTTTCTTTTTATTTGTTTCTTTATTTTTGTATTTTTTCAAATGGAGAAGTTGCTCTTATTCATCATAGTCAGGGGATCAAAGAACAAAGTACGAAAAAGTCTTGTTTTTCTTAGTAGTTTTATTTTTAGACCCTCCCTTACTTATTACCACTTTCTTGTTTCCAGACATTATTGCTAATATTGTTACAGTTTTATTTTGGTGTGCTACTCCTTAAGTTCTATGGCATGTATATTTTAATTTAATTTAATTCAATTGTACTGATTTTGAGAGGAGAAATTAGAAATTTAAATAAGGTGCAACATAGTTTTCCAAGGGGTTTTCAAGCGATTTTCCCTTATAGTAATTTTTGTTTGTTTTGGGTTAAGGTTTTGCATTACTACGCGTAGTGATTGGTTTAAAAATTTCGCGCCATTTTTCTTAACCAATCAGAAGACAAACCAAAATTAACCAATCGTGACTCACTCGCACCCGTTTTCCCGCGCTTTGTGTCGGCTTCAACATGCATTTGCTTCTTGTTTTGACTGGTTCGTGGGACTGTCTGGACCCTTTGTGATTTACCAAAATGACTCTTGTGTTCTTAATTTACGAAGCTCAATTAATAACACGGCCAGTGACCAGATTTAAGGGTATACTTGTTAGAAGCTAAAGCAGACACGTTTATTGGCTTACATCACACTAGTAAATGTATATAACATTTCTCTTGCAAACGCACACGAACATCTACATTAGTTTCCATGTTGTTTAGTCGACCTTAATAGTGTGCATCCTGTTGCAATCACCAGCTTTTAGCCCCATGGTAATAATTATCATTTCATCCCTTTTCTCGAGAATAGAGCGAAACAGCCTCTAACGGTTAGTCAAAAACAACCACAATTGATCAAAAGAAAAAATGGTATTAGAGTGTAATACTGTAATTGTTTATATTTTGAAAAAAATTCCTGCAAGCGCTTGTCAGAAGAAAATAATTGCATTCAACACAAATGGACGAAAAAAATTCTTGCACGGCTCTAAGAAAGAAAAAAATATTACAAAGGGAAAAATTATGCTGCAGAGTGCCATGCTATGTTCAAATATTTTTGGATGCTATATAATTAATAGGTAACAGGACTACATGCTTGTCCAATTTGGAAATATTGGAGTCAAAAAAATTCCTCGACCTGCCAAATTGGACTCGGCCTACGGCCTCGTGCAATTTCGCAGTCCTCGGAATTTTTTCTCATCCAATTATTTTCAAATTGGACAGCTTGTAGTCCTATTACATATACAAAATTCTTGCTGACCAGAAATCACCCATCCCCCCTCAAAAGTTAAATGTTCTGCCCTTATAAAGGTTAATTACAAATTGACAAATTGCGCCAACCAGCCTCGTTGTGTTGTCTATTAAGCAAGCTGGACCCTCTTTGTTTTGTTACTGCTAAGTGCTCGCACTCCAGTCGTAAGCTCTTTGAGACTGTAAACGAAAATAAAAACCTTTAGCCATTTTAAAGGTGCAGTCCGAAATAAGATGTTGCAATCGTTGTCTATTTTGTGCTCTTGGGTTCATGGTATGTTTTAATTCATTAATATATTATATCTCGAAAAAAAAGCTGTCAGTAAAACCCACATAAATATAAGAACCTTTTTTTTTCAGGTTAGCCTAAACAGGTTCTTCTATAAATGGTGTTTACTGGGATTTTAGGCTATTTAGGTCTCATTTCTTGAGAAAAAAATTCTTTTTTTTTCTTTTTGCTGGAAGAATATTGGTAGTCAGTTGCTTTGCACACTAATTGTGGATATACAGTGCGACCTCCATTAAGCGGCCACCTATTAGGCGGCAACCCTCCATTAAACGCCCACTTTCTAAAGTCCCAAATTATTTGTCCAATTTATATTTTACCTCTATTAGGCGGCCAACCTCTATTAAGCAGCCCGAGGGTGGCCGTTTAACAGAGGTCGCACTGTAATGTCTAAATAAATACAGAATGCAAACCCTATTTTATTTGAGCTTGTTTTATTTGATTGAGGAATTCTATGAAACAAGAAACTTTTTTAATTTTTAAGCTAAAAAAGGTTCGAACCTGAGGGGTAAAAATGGAAATTTTAGCCTAACCGGTTCTTTAATTTTGTTTCTTGTGTGCGGGTTTTTACTGTAGCGCGTATCACAAGGACTTACATTTTTATGGTTCCGATCATGTCTGCTTTTCCCTGGGAAAAGAACGCTTTTACGTGGAAAGTAAATGTGATGGGCAAAAACAGAGTTTTGGTTTGTTAGTGGAATTAAACATGGAATGGCAGTTTATGACGTCATTTCCTTTGCAGAATATCTAGCCGCGATTTTCGGTAATTGATACCCGTTTATTTGGTTGTGTATCAAAATACCGCTATGTATTGACAGTGGACAGAGCACTTTCGGACTGGTTGGTGGTAGTTTGTTCAACAGGCGCGCTGCACCATAGAGTCCAGTCGCTCGGGCTCATTTGCGACCGGAGCCCAAGTTAACCATAGGGGCAGTGCTTTTTAGTGGGCAAATGAAAATAGAGATTCCAGAGAAGTAGTGGCTGACTGGGTTATCGACTCCAGAAATGACTGAGGTTACGCAAATACTTTCAAGTCTTCGTTTAGTTATATCCGGAGACATTCTGATTTCGTTTCTCTTAGCATCCTGTGACCCCAGAGCCCTTCGTTTCTCGTGCCAAGGCCCCGCCGGCTAAGAGAAACGAAGAGGGCTATGGGAACGAGAATGATTCGGAGACTGTCGGATCGGATAACACCGTATTTCTTTTATCAGATGCCCGGCGCTAAATAAAGACTCAGCCTTGTAGAATCGGTGTTTGTTGGAAAGGCCCGTTATCTGAGTTCATTAAGGCAAAATGTAACAAAAGGACGTTCACAAAACGAACACCAGAATGTTGTCGGTGACCGGGGCACGTATTGTGTAATTATGTAACCCATGACAACCCAAAAAGTTGTTTTAATCTGAATCGAAGGAATCAGAGATAGTTTTGACCGTGATTGTGCGAGACATCGTGAAAACCTACGATTGTTAAACACATTGACATCAATCGTTTGACTTGTCTTGGATACCCTACTGTCTCCAGCGGCCGGAGAAGTCCAGCAAAATGTCACCAACTTCTTCTCTAGCCAACCTTGATTCGAACAACGTAATTGAGAATACTTTTAAAATTGGTGGTTTGTTAATCAAAAGTGGAGGCCTTCCCCTTCCCCTCCCCCCCCCCCCCCCTTTATTGGCGAAAATTTTAAGGCCCGACGAGCCGGAATTTTTTTGGGGCCGGTTCGACCTTGAAGTCGTTTTGACCAAAATGTCCTTTTTTATATCCGTCATTTTGTATCAAGTAGAAGTGCCAAATTGATCCTTTAATCTGCCTTATTCTTTGTCAAACAAGCATTGTATAAAAGGGTTAAATTATGCTCTGTTTACTTAATGAAATTATCCCGTGCTTCAATCACTAATTTACACAATACTTTCGTTGCCAACCTGAGCTTTGAAGTGTTAAATGCTTTCGTCTCAATCGTTCAATGGCTACAACCTCGTACGGAGTGCGAAAGATGAAAACCAGTGCTCAAAAACCTTCTGAAGATTTCCCATTTGGTGTAAACCGCGGACCTGTTTCGGCCCAAAAACGCGACGTTGCAGAATTTGAGGAATATAGACAAAGGTCGTTCATTAAAAGAATGAAGGATGCTTTTCGTACAATCTCATTTCGCTCAGAGCCAACAATTGGAGAAGAGGATTTGAAGAGGTGCAACAGTCTTCAAACGCCTGTTAATGGTCAAGCTATCACCAGAGTTAGTTACCCTGCAGCAGAGAAGAAACGCGAAGAACTGATTCAAAATCTGGTACCCGATTGCTATGAGCACATACAGAATTTCCATCATTACCGGAAAGATATGGAAATGCTGAACTCTGGACTTAAGATCCTGTATCTTTCTGCTAATGACGGGACAGGAAATGGGAAGAATGTTGTAAGAAGAGTTTATGGCCAAAATTCTGCCAAAGGCGAGCAATGTAGACCAAAGCCCAGGCGAAGTGGTTTCAGAAAGCCGAGACAATTTCAAATGCCACGCAAACCTGAATCAACAATGGTAACTATGGTTCCGAAGAAGAGTTATAAACCGTCGAAGAACACCATGGTCAAAACCACTAGAAAGCCCAAGAAAAACCACCGATCTAGCTGGGAGAAAACGTTGGACTGTTCTGGGGCGTTGTCGAGTGGAAAAACCTCAACAAGTCTCTCCAAAAATTCAGCCGAGCTTAAAAGTTTCAGTAGAGTAGACAAGCATTTATCGTTTCAAGAGGATCCAAGCGTCACTGTAGGCAATGAAATACCTTTATTTGCGCTGCGAGAAGCTAGCATCGATGGTCAAACCACCAACCTTCAGCGTAGTTCGCATAGCTTGGGTAGCGATATCTCCGCATCCAAACGTCACATGACAACTCCAAACGACATGTCTAGGAGGTCTTCTATCCGCACCTTGCACTTCGAAAATCAAGAGGGACTTGCAAGTTGTGACAGAACTTCGACGTCGCCGCGAAACACCGCGAATAAACACTCTAACCATAGCCCGCATTGCCTAGCGCCTTTTCATTCGCGGTTTCCACATCTTAAGTCTTCGGAGTCCACGAGTTCTTTCCAAATGCGACAAAGAAGGTGTGACACTGGAACAGTGCCACCTTGGCAACAGCATCGTATTTTGTGCGACGCTTTTAGGCCTGCCATTTCACCTGAAACGATTCCGCGCAAGAATGGATACAGAAAACCGAAGTACG